>OY829523.1:3107966-3660746 GCA_963691665.1 Clepsis dumicolana | reverse complement strand
AGCAACCAAAACCTTAGTATCAGAGATAATAATCTCTTTTGAACAACAATAATAGTGAGTCAAGTAACGGTAACGGTTTCTACCCTCGAGTTAAAAATCTCACTAATGTCGAATTTGTAGAAGGTGAAGTGCAGTTATTGGAAAAAGGTTTGAAATATAACTTACCCTCTAAATTTAGTCAGAAATTAGTGGAGGGTTTGGCGGTAGATTCTGAGGTTGCGATTGTTTGTAATCGCGGTGACTTTGATACTAAGGTTTTGGTTGCTAATTCATTAAAAAATACAACTTCTACTGGGGGTATTTCGGATGTTGGTGACTTGCATTCATTACGTTCTATTCAGCAAAAGGTCCATGACAATGATTTGGTAATTTCTAAGGCCGATAAGGGCAATTGTATTGTTGTTTTAGAAAGGGGTCAATATAATGATAAAGTAAATGACATCATTCAAGGAGAGGGTTTTTTGAATTTACGTAGGGATCCCACCGCCGCGTTTCATAAAGACCTAAAAAACCTTCTGAAAAATTCTGCATTTACCTTTGACACCGAACAAAAGAGGAGCAATGTGATTCCTATGAATCCGCAGGCACCAATTTTATATGGTTTACCTAAAATTCACAAGGATGGTGTTCCTGTTCGCCCTGTTGTTTCATACGTGAGTGCTCCAGCGTATAAAGTAGCGAGGAAGTTAAATAGCATTGTTCGGGAAAAATCTTCTTTTAAGCCAATATATAGTTTAAAGAATAGTTCAGATTTAGTAAATAAAATTAAAGACATTAATATACCGCCAAACTCAACATTACTTTCTTTAGATGTGGATAGTTTGTTTACCAACGTACCATATAGTGAAACCTTAAATATTCTTAGATGTCACTTAGAAAGGAAGCGTTTACATCCGGGGGAGGTTTGTGAGTTAATAGAATTAGTAACTTTATGCATGAAACAAAATTATTTCAGATTTAATGGTCAATATTATTTGCAGAGTGATGGTTTAGCAATGGGGTCACCTCTTAGTCCTTTAATGGCTGACGTTTTTATGGATAACTTTGAAAAACAATATATAGTGGGGAACAGCAATTTAGTATATTATTATAGGTATGTTGATGATTTAATTTTACGTTGGAAGGGGAGTATGAGGCAGCTAGATTTGTTTATGAGTGCTCTCAATAACAAACATCCAAAAATAAAGTTCAAACGAGAATTAGAGGAAAATCGTTCATTAAATTTTCTGGATTTAACTATTACAAGAGTAAATAATAGGCACCAGTTTCAAATTTACCGTAAGCCTACGTACACAGATACTGTCATACCTGCAAATTCTACTCACCCATGGCAGCATAAACTGGCTGCTTTCCATTGTTATGTACATAGACTACTAACTGTACCTCTTTCGAAAGAGCATTATGATTCTGAGTTACATACTATATATCAGATAGCAACAACAAATGGTTATAGTACAGCAATGGTTAATAGTCTGGTTCAAAAGAAGCAGGGACGGATAGTGAATAGCATGCTTTACTCTGCGTTGCCATCTCAGCCTACTAACAAATTTAGATCTAGTATTACTTATGTTGGCCGGTTGTCTGACAAGATTTATAATATTTTAAAATCAAATAACATCAATGTTGCCTTTAAGACTACTAATTCTTTACGTTCTAGACTTTGTAATAACAAAGAAAAGGTGGATAAAGGGAACAGGTCGGGCGTATATAAACTCACTTGTGGCGACTGTAGTCAAGTATACATTGGACAAACCGGTCGAAGCTTTGATACTAGATTTAAAGAGCATGTCTCGTCATATAGGCATGATCATCCAGAGAAATCAAACTTTGCCAAGCATTTATTAGAAACGAATCATTCGTTGTTAGACTCAGATACGTACGAAATTTTACATTATTGTGATGAGGGTTTGCGGCTATCGGTTTTAGAACAATTGGAAATAATTAGGTACAACAACATGGGGTCTATTATTAATGAACAAGTTAATTTGGTTTCTTCGCCTTTGTTACGACTTGGTTCTAATTTTAATAATGTGTCATAGTAATAATGAGAACATGACTTCTCTTTTTACCGTACTCGGTTAAAAATAACGGGGTACCTGGCGTAGATTAAAAATAAAAATAAAAAGGGTAGTTTGGAATTCATTTCTTAAAAAAGGGTAGTTTAGGACTTACATAAAAGGGTAGTTTGGAATTTATAAAATATTAGTGGGTACGTTGGTTTTGTCATTAACTAAGTTGAGTACATGGTTTACATATGTCAGTAGTGGAAGTGGTGGCATGTTGAGCGGTTGTTGTTGTGCTTCGTAAATGGCCTCGTGGAGAGTGCCGAAACGCGTCAGCGTTTAGTATAGTGGTGGTGGTGATAGTTGGGTCTGTGTGGCATGTGTTGATTCGTGTAGCAGTGGAGGTGGAGGTGTTGCATGGAAACATACATTTGCCGCACAGATATAACTATTTGTCATTAGTGGTCGCGGGTGAGCAAAGTAATTGTTTTTTAGTTCATAAATATGGACCTCCGCAAAGTAACGCCTGATTCAATAAATTACAGATATTTATGGCTAAGAAGCGGAGCGTAGCGCACTAAGACGTCAAACACGGGTACCCTCCACGAAGGCCTCGGCCCGACTGATCGGTGTAGGAAGCAGCTGACCGCCGCCAGGCCGTCGCGGATGTCTCGTAGCGTGTAAGGATAAAATACCTTTTATTCCATGAAAATCACCATTTAAAAATAAAATAGTCCCGACAAGCCTTAATATACATATTAATTAATATATAGACAAAAAATATTTTTAATATTCGGACACATTATCGAATAAAACAGATTTTCCTTTACCAAAAAAAGCAGATTTTCGGCAACTTCGCTATTGTTTTCTATTGAGGCAAGTTTAATCAATCGTGTTTTGAGTTCCCACATTCACTAGATGAACTCGTAAACTTTCACAATAAAATTTTTATAATGTTAGATTTGCAGCTTTATTAGGTGAAAAACGGATTTTCCGTGAAGTCGAATCATGCATTTTGGGAGTAATCTGAACGTATTTCGTCTTAAGGGTTTAAATGAAGATTTAGTGCTGGGTTAACCAGCTCAAAAATAATTCGGAAGTCTAAATAAACCCTCTCATTTTAATACTATTTAAGTCGACACTCACTATCTAGATCTAGGGTTCAAGAAAATTCATGGTGTACATTAATTACCACGTCTATGATTATTAACATACTAATGTTGAACATATTGTGATGTGTTTGTATTAGTCAGTAGAATAACGGTAGCACGTTGAACGGTGGTTTTCGTGCTTTGAGAACGGGCTCATACAGAGTGTAAAATGCATTCAGCGTATTCGACGACCGAATAGCTCAGTGATTAGTGACCCTGACTATGAAGCTTGAGGTCCCGAGTTCGATACCCAGTCGGGGCAGATGCTTGTATGATGTTTGTTCTTGGGTCTTGGATGTTCGTATCAGCTTGGACAAAAATGCTTTTGTATGTCTTTCCGGCTGTCCTCCACTAAATGTCGCATTTTTCAACCGATTGTCGTGAAATTTTGTGAGCAGGTTCGATTTTTTTGTCGTTTCAGTCTACGGAAATAAAATAAAAAATACGAAAAATGTTAAAAAATCGGCTGGCGAAGTCTACAGCTCACATAGTGTTTTTAGGTCATAAATGGACCTTCGCGAAGTACAATGCCTTATTCAATTAATGATTTTAATTTATTTACAGAACAAAAGCGATTTACAATGACAATCTGCAAACCCCCCGAGATTACGGGTGTCTATGGGCAGTGGTGATCACTTAGCATCAAGTGATCCACTTGCTTAAATCCAAGCTAAAACTAATCTTATTAAGCTAAAACTTAAAACTAAATTAAATCTAAATAAGGCCCCCGTGGCATGGTGCCTAAAAGACTGGCAGCGTTTCCTCGCTGAACAGCGATGCTGATTCTGTGAGAGAGAAAACTACCAGCTCTTTGATCACAAGTAAGTTGCATCGACCAAGCGCTTTTGCAACTCCGAATTAAGCTTGTAAAATTAATTAAATATGTAATACATTTATTCATGGCAGATTTACGCCAGCGGTAAACCGTTCTTACCACCCACGCATAACGGCAAGGACTCATGACTTCCAAAGTTCCAACATTAATCTATTAACAACAATCATTATACCACAACTAAGCTTATTAAATTACTCTCCTAATATCATAATAGTGGGCCAAGTTTGAAACTGCCGCGTCACACTAACATAGTTTTGGGGTTGATTATGTTTCGGCAAGCTTCGGTACTGACACCGAAACCCTTAAATGACGGGACTTGGCTTAGCATATTTTTGAACCCCGACCCAAAAAAAAGGATGTTGCTATAAGTTTGACCTGTGTATCTGTATGTGGCATCGTAGCTCCCAAACAAATGGACCGATTTCGATGCGGTATTTTTAATCGAAAGCTAGTTTAATCGGAATGGTTCTTGACTAAGTTTCATTAAATTCGGTTTACTCGTTTTTTAAATATTGAACTTTGAAATGGCAGTCGTTAATTGCATTTTTAGCCAATTTTCGTGCATTGTGTACCTACACCACTACACTGGACACGTTTAGTTAGACTCATGTTAAAATTTGTTACACACTCGTTCCGAAACGGAACCATCACAAAAGCGAAACTAATTTAATGTCAGACAGCCCTCTACTAGGTGGTCATATGACAAGCAATGGATGCCAGCGGGTCAGAATCACTCCAGAAGACCGGTGGCGGAGACCAATGTCCAATAGTGGATGTCTTTTTTAACATGAAACTATCGTGACACTCAATTGTAGTGAAATAAAACGGATCACTCACGTATATAAGTCTAGTTTAGCCCGACTTGTTTCGGACTAATTTTTAGTCCTTAATCTGGGAGCGCCAGTTGGTCAAACCAGCAATTATCACCCCCTTTCGATTTACGTTTCATTGCCAACATGAAGCGCGCAACAATAACTCTAAGTCAGCAATTTACACCGAATCATTGTAGACTGTCATTTTTGTTACGTTGGTGAAAAAGGGACCTTTGCCACTTTTTTTGGAGACTGGAATCTCCTGGCTTAAATGCTTTGTCACTGGCCTGAATTTCGTATAGTAATAGTCCAGTACAGGGCTTGAATATTAATGCTCCGTTTTGGGATGAACGTTTTAATTATAAATACAGGTCACTTTAAATTGGTGAATGTTTTTATTTGCAACATCTTTAATTAAAGTGTATCTATGGCATTAATTAAGTATGAAAGTAAAACTCAAAAGATAGCAATCGACTTGTACGTTGAATGGAAATGTATAATGGGAATATTTTAGATCCGAATGTACTGGCTGCTGGGTTCTGCACAGTAAGCACTATCTTAAACTCATATTTTAAAATCCCCATACTTATATTTCAGATAAAATACATAAATATAATGTAAGCAAACTTTATTAGGTACGCCGAATAAAAAACGAAAACTCGATCTCCCAAACAATCGCACATCAAGCTTATCACACGTGCAATAATGCAGCGTATATTTATTTTAAAAAGACCCAACCCTGTTTCCATATGGACAATTGGTCGTATAATTTATTATGTTATCCACATTGTACGGGTGAATCCGACAGTGGGTGCATATCGGAACAAGCCGTCCGGAGGTATAAGTTATAGCCCTTTTGGCAGAGGTTAAAAGACAAGATAATATCATGGATTTACCCCAGATCCCTTGCCCCTTCTTTGCATATAAATAATCAAGAACGAAAAAGGGGATTCGAAACGGAGTTAGTTTGGGAAGGTAACGAGTTATTGGATAAACGTGGCACCTGTTTATGCCGAGGTTTTAGAGGTCTCAAAGACGTCTATTCTGTAATTTTGTTCTTACGATTTTTGTATTAATTAAGGCTGAATTTGGTTGCCGGAGACCAAACCATAAATTGCAGGAGGATTGAGGAAAATGAAAGGTACTGTTTGTGCTAAAAACAAACATAATTGTTGGATGTGTAGAGGTTCTTTAAATTGTGTAGCGTGGGCTTAATCATTTATTATTATATTTATTGCATTTATCATCATCATGTCAGCCAAAAGACATCCACTGCTGGACATAGGCCTGCCCCAAGGCTCTCCATTTAGACCGGTCTTGTGCTTTCCGCATCCACCGCGGACCCGCGATCTTTACCAGGTCGTCGCTTCATCTTGTTGGAGGCATACTGAACTTTATCATCTATTTTAAATTATGACAGTTTGATCATATTTACCTGCGTAATACATAGTCAAAGTACATTTTCCTCAGTTCCGAATGCACAGAGAGCATTAAATTCAAATAAGATTTCATAAAAGTCGTTCACTGCAAGCGAAAGCTTCTTAGAAATATATGGCTCGACGGAAATGCGCTGGAAATATCATTTGACAAATATGGATGTTATAAGCTGACGTAGAAATGAGGAGTGTCATTAACGACTTCAGGATATTTTAGGTAAGTACAAAATATTACATAACTTACATTACTTCGGTCGCAGGCATAACGTCGCCTGGAAAGAGATCTCAATTATTATGCCTAGTCTTTCCCAAAAACTCATTCGCTTCACGACCTTAAAATGTAGGTACCTAATGCAACTTATAAAAAATTTCTTAGTCCGCGTTAATACCTTGTCAGAAAATTTAAAAAAATTTCGTAAGTTACATTACATTGCAAACCCGTCAAGCGAACGAGTTAGAAGTAGTTATTCGGTCAAACGCAGCAACTGACCTGACTTTTCTTACTAATCTGAATTCAAGATAAAAATACTAATTTATGGATTACGAAAATGTCAAAACACAGTACTAGATTTCTAATTATGAGTTTCTAATGTTCTAAATCTAATCCGTCCGCGTAATTTAACAAAATAGCCCGGTCAAGTGAGGCGAAATCCCTTAAGCCCACTATTCTTTTAGTCGCTGTAAAAAGTTTATGCCGACTTACTCAGGGATTTGTGGACGTTTACAAATAGTAAGGGAAGGCTTCTATGGGGCCAGCATAACGATAAACTACGAGCTTATTATCAAGGAAAAATTAAATGTGAATGACCGCTATCGTCGGGGATAGTGCAATACCGCGTAACTAGCACTGGGAAATACTGCGTATCTACAAAACCTCCCCTAGTGAAAATCACGTGAATAGTGAATACTGCGTATCAACACAAAATAAATGCAACGGATGTTTAAACGTTCATAGGCGGGGAATATTAATTTGGCTATATTTGTTAGATACGCGGAACGCGGTATTAACCAATGCCAGTTACACGGATTTTCCCTATAGGTGTTGTGCAGATACGCAGTAATTACCAGTGCTAGTTACGCGGTATTGCACTATCCCCGACGCCGTGTTACATGAACAGTGTTGAAATGGTTTAATAATGCATGTATCAAAGTAGTAACCTTTGCCCAGACGTGGAACTCCAGTAGGCTAAGAAAATAAAAGTTTGTAACACGTGTTCAAAATAACTATTATTTTTAACCGACTTCAAAAAAAGGAGGAGGTTCTACGTTCCACTGTATGTATATATAGGTATATAAATATTATATTAAATATTAAATTATATATATGTCGGAGAATCGATACACTAGTCGGTGTTGATCATAGTCTAAAGTTATAAATTACCTTCATTTGTTATGATTTTAACGAAACGTCAAGCGGTGACAGCTGTCAAATAAATACTGCTTGGGAGTGGTCTGTGCTTGGTTCATTTGTGGGTAGTTAGTATAAGGTCGAAATGACATTTAGTAACTTTGAAAAGAAAAGGGCATTCTTGATCGGGGGGTCGGACCGATCACAAGTTGGTAATGTAATCCGTTTGCATCGGCTTGGTGCTTTGAGTTTTAATGAGAATTGTTAGTGATTTAATGAACTAAGTGCCTGTGCCCCAAGTACAGAGTCTTATTTTGAGTCTTAAATGATATCTTGGCAATAGATCACGTGAATGGGCGCAAGCACAGAACTCTCCAACGTTTCCAATATGGTACTTGCATTTCGCGTTAATAGTAACGAGTTAACTGTGTTATCAATTGTAACTAATTTAGACCTCGTATGGTGTTATTATTGAAAAGATTATACCTCATTGAGTTTCATGCCGGTATCTTCTCAATAGAGGTTATTTCCGAACAGTGCGGTAGAGTCATTGATGTAGGCCTTAATCAAATAAAGACTGGCCTAGAAGTGAAACATGATGTGTCTGCAGTTATTTCTACCACCTCAATCGACCTTGAGGATGAGTAAAGCTCATGACCAAGCTCTACTACGTGTAAAACCCATTTCATCCTGACACAGCTATCTAGCAAACCAGGTCCGCTGGTGTGTGCGATGTCTCGTCACGGTCCTAGTCTCCGAGTTATATATATTTATGTATGTTCATCGATTACTCCGTCAATTGTAGACCGATTTTCAAATTTTTTATTTTTATTTGAAAGGGTATACTCCTGAGGTGGTCCCATTGTCACCAAGTCATGATCTGATGATGGGATCTCAGGGAAATCGAGGGCAGCCTTCAAATTTTACAGGCACGTACTATGTATTTCATATATTTTCTAAGGTTATTCAAGTATTTGCGTCTGGTAGGCATCATCTCATGATGATGAGCTGATGATGGAAGGTACAACTCCTTAGCGGTTAGGAGTTGGAGGATAATTCTGAAAATGTTAAGCCATTATTCGAAAGGGTATACTCCTGAGGTGGTCCCACTGTCACCAAGTCATGATCTGATGATGGGATCTCAGGGAAATCGAGGGCAACCCTCAAATTTTATAGGCACGTAGGTATCATGTGTTTCATATATTTTCTAAGGCTATTCAAGTATTAGCGTCCGGTAGTCAACATGTTATGTTGATGAGCTGATGATGGAAGGTACAACTCCTTAACGGTTAGGAGTTGCAGGATAATTCTGCAAATGTTAAATCAACGTAAAATTGTCAAATAAAAATCTTTTAACAAAAAAGTAAAACCGCCTTCAAAAAAAACCTTTGAAAAAAAAAGTAAAATAATCTTCTAAAATAATGATAAATAAATAAAATAAAATAAAATGCGTTTATTTCGGACAACAGAAACTAAAGCCTAAAGTTTTATGGCCTAGCACTAAGCAGCAGATATATGAAGTCGGTGCTTCATTCAAAGAATATTCCGCTCGCACTGCGGTGCAAGTCGGTGCGCCGACTTCATATTTCTGCTGCTTAGTGCTAGGCCATAAAACTTTAGGCTTTAGTTTCTGCTGTCCGAAATAAACGCATTTTATTTTATTTTATTCATTATTTTAGAGGATTATTTTACGTTTTTTTTTCTAAGGTTTTTTTTTATAGTGCCAAATCGAACGCGAGCGCGTAGGCTCAGGTCTAGTCTAGTCCATTTAAATTTTTGATATTATTATCTATTCGCGTGGTGGCATTCTACATTCAACAAACAGAATCTTTGAATCAAAGAGACAAATGTAGTAACTCAATTGTCTCATTTACAAAAAGGCCTCAGAGGATTTGAAGCGTACACAAAGTCAGATACAAATTTTCTTCGCTTTCGCACGTTTGCTAATGGCGTTATTGCATTTTTAATGAGCTAAAACCAAGTGCGGTAAGTACGGCGTATGTTAAGATTGATAAAGACAGACGTATACAATCCGATGAGCTGAGGATGTATAAAATGTACCTACTTGCAGCATTGTTTCTCTTCATTCCTCATCATCATCATCATCACCGTCTTCTTCTTCTTCTTCTCCAGTCTCTATAAGCTCTACTCCAAGCACAGGCCTGGTCTCACAATGAAAGGGGTTAGAATTACTTGGGTTTAATTAACACCCAAGTCTGGAGACCTTCAGGCTTAAAAATGCTTGAGAGGTTTTTTATCCTTCTTTATTATTCTCCAACTTGCAATTGTTAATATGGGATATTTTTTCTTCATTCCAGTATGGATTTTTAGAGCAAATCGCTGTATAGCAATAAGGCCACCTATTGTTCTGCTTTGTTTGTTATGTGGTGTTAACAAAAAGAGTTTTTGTATTGTGTACAACCGATTACATTTCTATTGTGTACCGATTTACATGTTTATGGCAATAGAATTTACGTATCCTATCAGCTCGGTATCTATAGGGTGAAAAAATGGCGTAGGGCAACAGATAACATTATAAGTAAATATAGGTACGTCAAATACATGCTCACAAAACAATCAAAAAACATTTTCCGAACATTTGCGCCCAAGTTTGGACCTTATTTGAGAGCGACTGACGACGCCGAAGAGGCCATAATTGTAGCTTTTTGTGCGCTTAATTTTCGGCGAGCTGATGACATAATATCTACCTCTTTTCTTTCTACATGTAATATCATTGTACGAACGATAAAATGACACAATGTTTCTGCTCAGCATGCTACGCAAGGGAAGAGCAGTAAAAATAAGATGCCGGCTTAGCAGTTAAATGAAAAATATGCTCCCGTTGGAGCCTCGTCCCTGGGGGAAATTAAGGTTGCCCCGAGAAAATATAGTCTGGACTTATCAGAACTCTTTCATAATATTATCCTCGGGGGCTTATCTTGCAGTAGGTGTAGAAAATTTCATTACGCGAACGTATACGGACTCGTATAAGTAATATGTGTATGTGTACTTTAATCATGTAGGTGTGTGTTTTTGATTCTGTTTGAATTTATATAAAAGTTGAGATTGAATTGTAGATTCTTATTTTAACACTGAAACTAGAGTTGGTGTGGTACCTATGTTGTGTGTTTGTCTGAGCTTAGCTTCAAAAATTGTGTATCATCATAATGTGTGATCAGTAAGCAATCAGTCATTTATTTGCTCAAACGTGGTACAGAGAAGATGGTTTACATACAGTTTATTGTGCTACATGTTTTATCACACAGACATGCAAATGCTTTAAAGTTGTGTGTACCACATGTTTAGTTGTGTAGTGTGTTTTAATGTTGTAGACCTTCATAATAATAGATCCTTCGCGGTTTTTTTTCATGCTACTGTTCGTTCACGTCACCTTTCCGCTTGTTCTTTTTCCATCTATTAGGTAACTGTTTGTCTCATCCGTATACAATTTCTTTTCACGTAGTTTTATAAGTTCTCCGAAACCAATATATTTGGCATCTATGAACTAAAAAACAATTACTTTGCTCACCCGCGACCACAAACGCGTGTGTGGTCGCGGGTGAGCAAAGTAATTGTTTTTTAGTTCATAAATATGGACCTCCGCAAAGTAACGCCTGATTCAATAAATTATTTGGCATCTCTCTAGCCAAATATAAACATAAGGCTATTTCCTTCTTGACGCGATTATCGCGCGACCGCGAATCGAGACACCTGCCCCCCGTTTCATAAACGTGACAGGTGACAAATGACAACGACAATTCGATCTACACTTCGAAGTTAATATGAAGTCTGGTAATACAAAAACTTTTCAAGCCAGTAACCTACACCAAACTGTCGTTGTCATTTGTCACCTGTCACGTTTATGAAACGGGGGCAATTCGAACTTCATTTCGTTGCCAATAATTATGAAGCGCGCTAAAACAAAAACTCTTAAAGACAGCAATTGACATCAAATTGTAAGTAAGTAAGTAAGTAAGTAAACACTTTATTGTACAAAAAAACAGGATAAAACAAGGGTTTTAATTGTCATTGAAAATTTACATTTTCTAAAGTTGGTGAAATAGGGGCATGTTCGAGATATCCGTATGTTGAATCACAGATTAGTAAGAGTAAAGTTCGCGTGAAGTTAGGACGTAGCTTTCAGTATTATGATAACGGATGACGAACGTAAGAAGTTCATCCCAGCTCAGTGTTGAAGCAACTTTTAAAAACAATTACAGAAAAAATAGGTGGATGCGGAGAACACAAGACCGGTCCGAGTGGAGAGCCTTGGGGGAGGCCTATGTCCAGCAGTGGACGTCTTTCGGCTGACATGATGATGATGACAAAAAAAAATTAAAACATAATGCAGATGGAAAATAAAAGAAGGAAGCTAACTAATCATCGCAAAAAAAAACACGGAAATAGAACAAGTTACCTACAATCGAGTCGGTGTTATGTACTTATTATTACCTAAAGAGGAAATTTTCCACTTTTTTGTAGGTAGTTACTTTATGTTAGGTTCTCGCATATCCCAAACGTGAAAAACTGAATCGAACAGTTTAAATGAAATAAAAGAAAAATGAATAGAGTTTTGAACTAAGTTTTTCGCTTCAAAACCGAATCGTTCTATGGAATGGTCGCCGTGTGCCAATGTTCAAATTATTAAGTTACAGGCGCGAGCGGTGAAGGTTTATCATCATAACTACATGAGAGATTAAGTCCTGTGTTTTGTATAATATCGGTGATGCATCAATTTATTACAATAACTACGTAGAAATTGTATAAGTCAGCGTCAAAAATACCTTGTAATGTAGCTCTACAGCCTGATACAAAACACCATTATTAACCACGAGGCCCACAATCACAGTAAAATAAACGGAACACTCACGTAAATATTCATGTGAATCAAAATAAACCAATAACCTAACCAACTTAGAAGAGTTAAAAAAGCCCCGACATTTTCATTTCAAAGTTATTTTTTTCCAAAATAGGTGAACCGATTTTAATGAAACTAAGCTAAGAACCATCTCGATAAAAAACCGCATCGAAACCACAGCCACAGCATGCCACAGACAGATACACAGATACACAGGTCAAACTTATAACACCCCTCTTTTTCGTTGGGGGTTAAAGAAACTCGGCGGTACCATTCATTTCTCGAAACCATTCAGGGCCAATCAATAAAATTGTGCTGGCTAAAGCTAGAACCCTGAACTTTCAATAACACAGGTACTTTAGTTTGACGCTTGTATATTGGACCACAGCGTTAATCAGGGCACTATTCAAGAAATTAGTATGCACCGCAGACCAGTTACGGAGCTAGCACAGTATGGCACAGTAAGACTCGCAATCTAGGGCGTTCTTAGTACAACTAGGTACACATAGTTAAAATCTTGCATTTACATTAAACCCGAGGGAGAATATGATATTTTTAATTATCATACTTGGCTTTTTGTTATGTTGAAACAGGTTTTTTAATACATTTTAGTTTAGGTAGTTTTTCTGTTGAAATAAATCGGCACATCTGATCAATCATATTGCATGTAGAGCTGTGGGTCGAGCACGACTTTACAAATGCTGCGTAACGTTACGGTTATCGTATAGAGATCGAGAAACCTCATGCTGAATTTTAGTTCCAAATAGGTACACTCACTGACGGGCGCTGCTCCAAACGTCATACAAAGTCGACAACGTTTACTATTCGATTTTACGTGACGCAGGTTTCAAAAAGTCGTGCTCGACCCTCTGAGATGCGTATGTCAGAAGTCACAGTTAACAGTTTGCCCGTGATCATGATGCATGTTACTGCGTCGAAATATCGGGAGCTCATCAAACTTCTAAGGTACCTAATCGCGGTCAATGTCCCGTTCACATTATGTTTAACGAAGTCACAATAAACAAGTTTTAAGGGTAGTATAAACAACAGAACCGAATTACAGTCCCAAGTAAAGTTATTATCCTCAGCAATACTTATAGGATTTGCGAAGCTCGACTAAAGAAAATTTAGAGAAAAAATTCTGCAACTGCCGACTTTTTCGGAAAGCTTGGGTTCTGCGATCAAATAAAGTAGATCTTGTAACTAGCTAACTAGATTGGATCAGTGGCCCAAGAATAACCTTGGCTTCGGGAACGAGAGGTCGCCACTTTCCCTTAAATAAATCTAGCACTAACAATTACATCAATGACCACTAAACTAAGCATTCAAGCAGTATACATAATATTCATCACTTCTTATTCTTTAGTATGGGTTAGAGAACCTGACTATGAAGCTTGAGGTCCCGGGTGCGATCCCCGATCGGACCAGATGTTTGTATCATGAATACTAATGGTTGTTCTCGTATCTTGGATGTTTAATATGTATACAAGTATGTATTTATCTATATAAGTATGTTTATCCGTTGCGTAGTACCCATAGTACAGGCTTTGCCTAGTTTAAGACTAGGTCAATTTGTGTCAAAATGTCCCATGATATTCATTTATTATTATTTATTTATTTAAATAAATTTAGCACTAAGAATAACATCAATGAGCACTAAGCATTGAAATAGTAAATAATCTTCATCAGCAGCCTGTTTACTTTCCACTGCTGAGCACAGACGCTCTCTCAGTAAGAAAGGGTTTGGGCTAACAATGTTAATTACCATTTTTCGACGGGACGCCAAAAGCGACCGAGCTAAGCTTGAACTGTAAAAGTCGTTTCCGGCTGCGACTTTTATTCGCCAGTTCAGCCCGGATTATTCCGATTTGGTGTCCGGAAATATGCGGATTTTCGCGGCTTTCACACCCACCGACTTACTTGAGACTTTTAAAATTTAAAGGTGCTCGCCTTAGTCGCTTGATCTGGTTAAATCAGACCAGGGGGGCGACAAGCGACAAAATGGCGCGGTGCTACATGCGCAGCATCTTATTTTTCTAACTCGCTCGCAATCGCCATCGTGTTCATTTTGTACGGGCTGACAATTGGTATCGGAAACGGTTTACTAATGTTTACCAAAAAACTTTTGACAGACTCATTCATTTCCTAGAATAATATAAAAATATTTCAGATTTTTTATAAATCAAACCTAACCTAACCTATAAGGTTCTACGAGATAGCCCTGAAGTAAATCCTGACATACCTATTCGCAGTTTCTGAAAATCAGTTTGACAAACGTTTTTTGTTCAAATGAATGGATATCATCGGAAACAGCTAGTTGTCGCAGTCGTACAAAAACTGACATTTCAAGATGACGAGTGTCAAAATTACGCAATTACAATTACTCTGCAGTACGATATATGAAAAAAGCCCCTGTAGTGCTTTTAATCTTATAAGGAGCTGCAGAACTTCAAAACACAGCCTTTCTTATTGTCGAAGTGGTATTTTTATTTTTAAATAGTTTAATGGAGGCAAATGAAAAGGAAGTCACCTGAAAATAAGTAAATTACCATAAACACCCGCAACATAAGAATGATTGCAGTAACGGTCGTGTAATTACGGGCACAAGAGGCATTTCATCTTAGCTCCCTAGGTTGTAACATGAATTTTTGGCTTCATGCTATCAACGGAATCAAGGCGTGAACGGCGCCTACGCGAATACCATAGCAATGCAGCTCTACGTCGCAGTGGGAACTTAATCACGATAGGAGTCTCGCTTCCGTCATTTATGTCTAGTACCGAACATGACCACCGTTGTCGGATAGGGGGCGCCACTGTTGCTTGCTAGGGATTCTCCCCACGCGTTTGGGGGTACGAGAATAAAAGTCTGATCATTTCCAAAAACGCTCTCTTTCGCCGCACGATTTCAACTAAGAAAGTTGCTCCTTCCGCCGAACCGCGAGAACTAATCTCTAATACTTTCATCATGGAAGTACTCAAAAGTATTAAGGAGTGATTGTTAGAGTTTTGGGTCACTGAGCCCGCTACTTAATTAATTAACTGCAATGTCGCGCTAGCTGCTCTCCCAGAGATGGGTCCTTAGTACGAGTCGTAAAACCCTACGCTGCCCGTTTGATGCCTTATCGATACCGACTGCCACGATGTTCTGAGTCTGTGCTGGCGCAGCTCGCAAGCATTTGTGCCCAACGCCTGCCGGATTTGGTTCCTCAACGCCGAGGACACGTGGAAATAGTGGGGTATCGTATCTGAGACCCAGGTGTACTTAATGTTAAAATAAAGGTTAGTAAAATTGTAAAACTTAATTAAAACTGTTTACGGGCCGTAGCGCTATCAGGGTGCATACATATAAGCAGCGACATCTGTAGACATAAGATTTTCCTAATCGTGTAAATTGTATATTTGTGGAGTTTTTTTTATGAATAAAGTGTTATTACAAAAGGTAATAGTTGCTTATTTTGAAGTTATCTTGGGACAGGCGCCTAGGGTAATTTAATTTGTCTCATGCGAACCACTGGACGAGGCGGTGGTAACCGAGGAGAAATCCCACGTTACAAGGTTGGCAACGCATCTGCAAACCCTCAGGGTTTGCGGGTGTCTATGGGCAGTGGTGATCACTTACCATCAGGTGACCCACTTGCTCGTTTTCCTTCCTGGTCGTATTAAAAAAAAAAGTTACATCAGCCTGCAGGGCTAAGATGAAATTACTACCATGAAACCATTGACTTGGCTGTCTTATTTTCCACATCGGAGCACCGTGTAGGCACTGCTGCTTAGCGGTAAGACTAGCGAGTAAGATGGTAATAGCGATACGGACAAGCACCTACTACCCGTAGGATAATCCCTTGACCCTTAATTTGGCAATGTACAGCATGATGGACAATTGACATAGACAGTGCAAGCACAAACGTCAAAAATAATTTTTTTCTGCTGTTGAAAATTATGTCACAATCCAAAGTCACTGAATCTTGAATATCAGTAGCAATAGAAGTTTACTAAAACATTTTTGTTTTGAACCATCATCAACATCAATGGCAGTATTTTTGTATTTTTATTTTATTACACATTTTTAGTAGGTATAAAATCAGAAGAGACTAGAATTCAGGTTTTCACTTTTCAGTTCTGCCAAATTAAGGGATAAGCCATTTTGACAGTCGTACCTACGAAACGGCATCACAAATGTGTTTATTCTTTTTTCATCATCATCAGCCTATTTACGTCCCACTGCTGGGCACAGGCCTCCTCTCAGAATGAGGGCTTGGGCTACATAGTTCCCACGCGGGCCCAGTGCGGATTGGGAACTTCACATTCACACACCATTGAATTGCTTCGCAGGAGTGTGCAGGTTTCCTCACGATGTTTTTCCTTCACCGAAAAGCTCGTGAGAAATTACAAATGTAATTTCGCACATAAATTCCGAAAAACTCAGAGGTGCGAGCCGGGGTTTGAACCCACGACCCTCTGCTTTAGAGGCGATAGGTCAAACCACTAGGCTATCACGGCTTCCACTAGGCTATCACGGCTTCTACTTATTCTTTTCTATTCGAACCGAAATAAAAGCAAAAACACAATACATGTTCACCTTATTGTGTGAGTTCATGAAAATTGTCTGAAACATCAAAAAGGGACAGACGTATACTGAATTGTAAACAGTATAACAAACTATTAGTTATGAGAGTTCTTGACTGTTTTTGTTTCAGCTGAGTCTGGGATAAGCCCGACACAGACTTAAAGTAATAAAGCAGTCAGACCGTTATAGGAAAAAGCTTTAAAGCAAATGAAATACTAGAATGGCGGTGCACGAGGAAAGCACAAGACTAGTCTGAGTGGAGAGCCTTGGGAGAAGCCTATGTAGACTGCTGGAGCAGTGGAAGTCTTTCAGCTGAGATGATGATGATGAATATAGAATAATAGTTCTTTCCAGCGACTTCGCCAGCGTAGGATTCGGTTAAGTAGCCATATCTTGCTTTTATTCAAAGATAAGTAAATTTTGTGAAATTGCATAGGAGAGTACCTAATTTCTTTTAAGTTAGGCAGAACATGAACAAAATCTCTTCTGGGGTTACCTCTACTTTTTTTTTAGCATTACGAGTAGAAAGAAGGTAAACAATCTTGACAATGTATTTTTGTATTTTTGACGACCGGATGGCCTAGTGGTTAGCGACCCTGACTATGAAGCTTGAGGTCCCGGGTTCGAATCCCGGTTGGGGCAGATGTTTGTATGATGAATACGAATGTTTGTTCTCGGGTCTTGGATGTTTAATATGTATATAAGTATGTTTATCCGTTGTCTAGTACCCATAGTACAGGCTTTGCCTAGTTTGGGACTAGGTCAATTGGTGTCAATTTGTCCCATGATATTATTATTAATTAAATTAATTATTGAAAAACGCTTTTTAAAAATAAGTAACCGTTACGTAAAAAACCATAACAATATAAACAATTAGTTCTCATTGTTATTACATTGTTACTTGCTGTGACTTATATTTGAAAAGCGTTTTTCAATAAAATGACATGTCAAGATTATTTACCT
This sequence comes from Clepsis dumicolana, assembly GCA_963691665.1. Lineage (NCBI taxonomy): Eukaryota > Metazoa > Arthropoda > Insecta > Lepidoptera > Tortricidae > Clepsis > Clepsis dumicolana. The sequence continues at coordinate 3,642,773 of OY829523.1, read as the reverse complement.
ACTTTCTAACCTAAAAAAAACGAAGTATAGATAGATCCGTATTTAAAAAGAATAGACGGCGCCACTGTCTATGCTAAAGAATCATACTTGGCGTAAGAATGAGTTCGTCAGTTCTTAGTTAGGTACTTACTACTAGCTATACATCTCCTGCTCAATTAAAACGTGCCAGTAAAGTAAAGTGTTCTGGTTTTGCTGTTCTAATAATTTTTTTTTTTACTTGTTTCTAAAATACGGTATTCTTTTTTTTTCTCTTAATTTTTTTAATGATTGAGTGAGGTTTCTTTGTGTAATTTATCTGTGGTTACGTATTGTAAGAGCTAATGTACTTAATTTGTTTCTAGAAAAAATGACTTTGTGCCAAGTTTCTTGCGGCGCATTCTTCTTGGCAATAATGGTATTTCCGAAAGCGCTGGTAGACTAAAAAAAATGACGTGTAGAAGAGCATTCAACTGCCTATTTGCTTAATAAAATTTTGAATTTTTGAATTTTATAAAATGTTACTAAAATGAAAATGTTCAAAAACGATCATTTAAAACTTGAACAACATATCTTCCAGTTACTCTGTGTCTGCGGCAAAGAACGGACATTTTATTTTGGGGTTCTACAGTGGATTACGACTGAAAACACATGGTAGGTACATGATGAAGGTTTGGAGTCAGTTATATGATAATTCTAGTGTAAAATCTTTTTACAAATAGAATAAGTATACGCATCACTAGAGGGATTACAGATGAGATGACAACCTGGAGTGCTAAGACGAAATACCTCTTATCGGAATATGACAATCACAAAAGACCCACAGAAGCACCTTGACGACGGTGATAACAAATTTTTAATAACCAATTTCTCAATACTTCCTAAAACAAGAATATAACCTACATAGTAAACAGAAAACTATGGGAAAGCCTGGGAATTGAACCCAGTACCTTTTGATAATCCGTGTCAGTCAAGTGTGCTAAACCTTTACACCAAGCCAAGCATTGGTTATATATGTACAGGCTTATAGATATTCACGTCAAAATTGTTTCTATACCTTCTGAAATCAGCTATATTCAAGCTTTTTAAACCAGACAAAAATGTAAGTAAAGACTCTTTAAAAAAAAACCACAAAACATTACATATTTATCACGGACCAATTTGTCGCTCGACCCTTTGCATCGATGAAAGTAGAGAAACATGTTCATATTGAAATTGAGTAACTTACCCATACTACAACTGCGTCATTGTAAAAACAACTTCAACCCGTCCTTTTAAAGTTTCACTTTCAACCTTACGAATTTTCCACACACTACTTTAAATACACCATCAAACCATTTAACTTTCAACTCACCATAGAACTGTTTCGCAGGAAATACCCATGACGATTTCCATCGCTGCCTTGGGGTGTAACTTTGGAATGTACTGTGAAAAGGTTCCGCAGCGGGCCACGTTTGAAATGGTATGGGCGTCTGCAATCAGAACAGTAGTTCACGAGATCGCGAAGAGATTTAGTAGGGTCCACACGGTACCCGCAGTCTGTCTCTTGCGACAAGGGTAGAACGCGCGGTCAGAATTAACTTGTCACAACTCGAGAACAATATAATTCGAGTAATCGAAGCAGTAGCAATAAATTTCATTTATTACTCTTTACTATCGGGGGTTAAAGTTGTTAATTGGTTCTAGGGTTTGCGTTGTTGTAGTCGGACATTTTGTTGCTAAGCTACAAGTACTAGTTTTACTTAATGCAACGATTTGATCAGCGTGTTCTGAGTAAAATTCGTTCCAAAAGACTTTTTTATAGTTTCACCGGTTACTTTTTTTTTAACTTTGAATACCACGGGTTTTATTCTAACCTATGCTGTTGTACTTTGATTTCTTATGAAAATATTCTAACTCTCAACCTCTCTTATTAACCACTCTAATAATGGACGTTTCACGCATTAAACAGAAAGAGAATTGTGGACAAGAAGTCCGCTAATGTAAAAGGAAATTCTTGAATATAATTGTGATGTTCAAAGAAAACATTGTTATCAAAAACAATACACCAGCTCCATTTATATGATTTATATACATTTTATATATTATATGACAAATATAATGACGAATTTTGTTCGCTTAATTATGTTACTTTCGTGAGTGGACGGTAAGTTCAAAATGATACCGATTTTACTCACACTACTTTAGTAACACCTAAGAAAGAAAAAAAATAAAGATAAAACAGAAACGTGAGACAACCTGGTGCTTTACAACTAAAAGATTAATAAAAATACAGGATGAAATAAAAGCCATGTTGAACGCAAGAGCCCAGAGGAGTCGTTGTCTAGAGGCTGGCACCACCCGCAGTGCAATGAAAAGGCCTAAAAAAATTCAATTTTAACAGTAGGTCGTGTGCCTAATATTTTCAGCTTAGCGGGTATTCAACATACAATGACAATGCAAAGAAAAATCCGTTAAGCAGCTGGAGCGGGTATTAATCGCTTGAAGGAATTTGCGTAAAGCGACCAGCAATTCCACTACAGTCCAATCTGTATGCAGCATTTTGGCCGTTTTAGAAAATGCTGCAGCGGCTTTCATTGGCTTCCTTCCAAGAGGATAGCCCACACGGCAATTTTGTCCAGATTAATTGTTACTACTTTTGCCAAATGCACTCTGGAGTCGAGATTTATGAAACAAATTTTGAATCTAGCATCTAGCATCCGGTGTCATATTTGTCTTGTGAACGTTGCGTAAGTTCTGGTGGCTTAGCGTTTCGTCTGGAACATTTGTCACGAGAAGTGAATAAAATATTCTTAAAGCGTTTTCTGTGTGGAGTGGTGCGATCGGAAAATTGTTAGCTGACCATTTCGTATAAGCCATGATAGTCTAGTGGTTTGGCCTTTCAAGCAGAGGATCGTGGGTTCAACTCAAACCCCAGCTCGCACCTCTGAGTTTTCGGAATTTATGTGCGGAATTACATTTGTAATTTATCATTAGCTTTTCGGTGAAGGAAAACATCGTGAGGAAACCGGCCCACTCCTGCGAAGCAATTCAATGATATGTGTGAAGTTCCTAATCCGCAATGGGCCCGCGTGGGAACTATAGCCTAAGCCTATACTAAGAGGGGCCTGTGCCCCAGCAGTGGGGCCTAAAAAGGCCGGTGATGATGACTATTTCGTATAACCTGTCACTGTCAATCAAAAGTTCACTGGTTATTATTCAGGGTGTTTCTTTCTGGGAAACAACTTGATGGTAGTAAAAATAAATGACATTACCATTTGTTTTGTTTCACATGAAACGCAATAACATTGGTTTAAAATCAAGCATAACGTGTGAGCTGGTTTTACTAACTCCCAGTATCAACCAATCTGGATCTAAATAATCCCTTAGGCCAGAAGATCTACGTTTAGACATTTGCTAAGATTGATTAAGTTGACCTTTCAATAACTTGACCTTTACCAACAATACATTGGGTCATTGACTGTGTACCTAGTAAACTATGAACACAGGATAATTTTAGATGAAACAATAGAAGTTCAATTCTTTTGGCGTGTTTTTTGTTCTTTTATATCTTTAATTTTATTTCTACAAAGGATTGCGTTTGATGGTAAGCGAAGATATGGTCTACGGTTGAGCACGCTTGCCTAGCATATGCCCATTCACCCTAGACTTGAAAACGGCCAGATTACAGTGTTCAGGGAACACAGACGCAGGCAGTGAATTCCACTCCTCAGCCGTACGTATGATGAAGGATGAGCGATTTTGGGAATGCTGACAACAAAAGGGTAGAGACCCCGCCTACTTCTGGTTGACCTGTGAAAGAAAGGAGCTGGTGGAATAAGGTCATGAAGTTCCGAAGCACACTCACTGAAATGTAGCCAGTAAAAAAATACAGATAGGCAAGCTACTCTTCTGCGATGGCGAAGGCTCTGGTGACAAGAATTCGCCTCAGAGAGATGTGCTCCCTATCCTATTTATACCCCATAGGTAGATATTTGTGTGAAAATTAGTTTTTTATTACTTTATCTGTAATTCCACCACGCGTGAGGCGGATATAGAACACTTTTTGTATCGAATCGAATTGCGTAGTTTCCACGTTAACCAACTTTTTCGCCAACGAAGTCGCAGGCAACAACTAGTTTCCAATAAACAAGAGAAATATTTCAGAGGTTGCATTTTAATGAAATTATTCATTTTACAAAAAAATACAAACAATAATGTCACTAAATCCCAACAAACTTCCCGCATCCTAGATTCACAGCAAGTCAGTCGCAATCCGAAGCCCACGTAAAATATGCACCAAAATTTGAGTGCTCATTTGACCAGCTCCTGTATAAAGGTCAGGGACCAGAGGATCCGCCCGCAGGACAATAAATCAGGCCTGGCTCAGCTGACAGAAGCACTGTGGGTACGGTGGGAGTATTTAATACCTGAATGCAACACGGAACTATCCTAGTGAAATAAAATTGGCCGAGAGCATGTCGGACCATGTTCAGTGTAGAGTGCCTTAATAGATGAAAAAAAATTGCCTTAAAACACAATTAAAACACTTACTACCAGTCTCAAAATGTAATACCTACGATGTGAAATACTGCACTAGTAAAATAGGCTATCTTCATGGCACTTACGTCTTTCTGTTAAGAAGCGCAGTTTTTCAGCTATAACTCAAAAACTATATTGAAAACAATTTCCGTTGAAAGTACTTTTAAAATTTTTAGAGCAAAAGTATCGTACCTTCAGTATTTAAAATGCTTCCCGTCCATGTGGTATATAACATATAAGTCGATTTTAGTCCGATATATAACGACGACCCTCTGGACCCTCTAGTAGTTAGAGAACCTGATTACGAAGCTTGAGGTCCTGGGCTCGATGCCCGGTCGATATTGTCTGGTCTTGTAAATAAAAAATCTATACAGGGCGTCCCACATTTTATGGCCTAGCATAAATATAAAGTGGAGGCTTCATTCAAGTAATATTCCGACCACCCACACCGTTTCAATTTTTTTTTGTTTTTATTTAGTCTGTAATTGTGTCCCACTGCTGGGCAAAGACCTCTCCTCTTGACTTCCATGTCTCCTTATCCTGAGCCGCATCTGGCCAATCTTTTAATTTGGAGTCTAGGTCGTTGACTGTCGTTAGGTATCCACCATGTGGCTGAGTGCGCCCACCTTTCTGAGTGCATCCGGCAGACATGTCTGGCCCAATCCCATTTAAGCTTTTTTGTTAATCCGAACTAATATTACAAATGCGAAAGTAACTCTGCCTCTCTGTCTGTCTGTTTATTACCTTTTCACGGGAAAACCGCTTCACCGATCTAGATGAAATTTGGTAAGAAGATAGTTTGAATATTGAAGAATAACATAGGCTACTTTTTATTTGGGAAAATTATGTAGTTCCCGCGGGATAGCGATAACCGAAATCTACGCGGACGAAGTCGCGGGCAACAGCTAGTTTTTTTATAAAAGTTAACGGTCGAACCCGAAATACGCAACGCAATTACAGTCCGCAGGTGATTTGCACCACAATAACTAGGGGCCGACCCTCTTCACAATTTAATGCGCACTCCTCTCCGGGACGACCATCACGGAAACTGTTTCCTAGGCAAATTGGACTCTTCAGGACAGCAAGGTGTGTTAACAGGAAATGATAATTGCATCAGTCGAACAGAAAATTCAATAAAATTTAAGGATGCGAAGTAAACTTTCTGTAGTTGCTTTGATTAATTAAATAATTTCAACGATCCACGAAAGAGACTGTACTGGCTCTGCTTCATCTGCATAGACGTGAGATATGAGACTCTACCCATCTCTGTGTCTATTCGTGATCATAATGCATGTCAACCGCGTCGAAATATAGGAAGCTCGTCTAAACCTAGTGTTGAGTCTGTTCCTTTATTAAAACTCTCCTGAATCTATTTTAGCTTTTATTTTATAGTTAAGGCATGATAACAGTGGGACATCGCAGAGGGCAAGACCTGTCAAAATCGCCATGTTAAAAAATAAATTGAAGGGGCGTTTTCCATAATTTAAACCTGAACTTAGGAACAGAATAGGCGATTTTCTAGTAAAACGCGTACACCCAGTAAGATCATCATCATCGTCACCAGCCTTCTTTACGTCCCACTGCTGGGCACAGGCCTCCTCTCAGAATAAGAGGGCTTGGGCTACAGTTCCAACGCGGGCCCAGTGCAGTGGGGTGAGGAACCTATTAAGGTAATCGCGGTTAATATCCCGTAGTTAATAGAATCATTTAAAAACACTTGTGATCGCTGATGAGCAATTTAATTTTTATTTTAACCTTTGCAAAGTAACACCTTTTTCAATCAGTTGTTGAAAATCAATGTCCAGCAACGCATTCTGTACACGAGATTGCAGTTTTATAAAAACAAGTCTCTGAAACGAGATAACGTCATTACTGTTACCAACCAAACAGAATTAAGAGCGTTTATTCTTGCTGAGCTGGCAACGTTGCGTTATTTTTTTACTTTTTCTCGATTATTCCATCAAAATTAAATGACTATTTAAAATGTGGTCTGACCAAATCCTTCTTAATATACGGGGCTTAGTTTAATGAACCGCCAAGACTTCAGTTAACGGTTGAGTAGGTAAGTCTAAATGAACAAACACTCTTAAAGATTTTACTTAAAAAAAAAAAAACACTATCCCATCACATTCATTGCCTCTGCTGGTGGACAACATATTTGGGAAAATGTTTTTTTTTTTTCATTTCTTTATAAAAAAATGCTTCACAGGGGTGCTCATTTAGACTAATGCAATAGGCCATCCCTAGCTGAAGTCTTGATGGTTCGGTAAAACGAGCCCTGTATAAGTAAATGTATCTGATTGAGATAAAAGTAAATCATGATATACTTTTATTTTCCTATTAAACGAACAAATGTCTATTTACCGTTTAATATCAAAATAAAAGTCATTAACTTATTAAGAAGGATCTGAATCAATGAAAATAATCGATTTATTGATTATTTTTGTTTTTATTTTTATGAAACATTCATAGAATGAAATTCAACATACAATGACAATGCAAAGAAAAAAAAAAATCCGTTAAGCAGCTGGACTTGAACCAGCAACCTCGGTAATCCGTACCACGCTCCACCAATTAAGCTATACTTAACGTTGGTGTACCTAACGAATTTTTCAATGCCTTGTGTCATATTTTTATTTGGAAGATCTCTCCTTAGCGCCATCTATGAGTAGCTTAATCAAGCGGCTCATCCACTACGGAACTTCTACAGTTACGCATTAGTGGCAAGAGATGGATGGATGGATTTTCTTTGCATTGTCATTGTATGTTGAATTTCATTCTATGAATGTTTCATAAAAATAAAAACAAAAATAATCAATAAATCGATTATTTTCATTGATTCAGAAAATAGCTCCATCTCTTGCCACTAATGCGTAACTGTAGAAGTTCCGTAGTGGGTGAGCCGCTTGATTAAGCTACTCATAGATGGCGCTAAGGAGAGATCTTCCAAATAAAAATATGACACAAGGCATTGAAAAATTCGTTAGGTACACCAACGTTAAGTATAGCTTAATTGGTGGAGCGTGGTACGAATTACCGAGGTTGCTGGTTCAAGTCCAGCTGCTTAACGGATTTTTCTTTGCATTGTCATTGTATGTTTAAGAAGGATCTGGTCAGACCGCTTTTAAAATTTTCATTCAATTTCCATGGAATATACCTATTTCGAGAAAAACTAAAAAAAAATGCAACGTTGCCAGCTCAGCAGGAAGAAACGCTCTTAACAACAAACATCAATTAACGTGCCGTCGCCAAATCAATAAACCGCAACGTAACGTAAACGCGCAAGTAATCGGATTTGCGTCGAGGACTATCTCAGAATTCTCAGACGGCTTAATGAATCCGGTTTTAAACGTCGAGCACTTCGCGCGTGAAGTCGTCAAAGGGTAGGGATTAAGGGACGCCACAATTACCTGGGGGTATAATAATGAGGGTTGTTTTTGAGGGACTGGGTTTTGAGTTTTGGGGGGGTGATATGAAGCCGTGATAGCCTAGTGGTTTAACCCTTTTGGCGAGATACGTCATATTCTGGGTTAGTCATCTTCTCAGTAGCTCATCTTCGTTTTGAGACAATTTCGGGGGACGTCATGTTCTGAGTTAGACATCTTCTCAGGCGATCACCTCCTTAGTAGGTCACCTTCTCAGTATGTCAACTTCTCAGGAGCTCATCATCTTGGTAGGTCATTTTCTTAGTAGGGCATTTTCTCAAAAGCTCATTTTCTCAGTAGGTAATTTTCTTAGTAGGTAATTTTCTTAGTAGGTTATTTTCTCAGTACCTAGCTCATTTTCTCAGTAGCTCATGTTCGTTTTGAGATAATTTCAAGGGACGTCATGTTCTGAGTTAGTCATCTTCTCAGTAGGTCATCTTCGCTTCTATTGCACTCAAATTGAGAACAAATTAAAGGAGCTGGTTTTATTACGTCTCAACTGAATAATGCCGTAATCTTTTATCAGACTGAATTTCAAATCGATTGAATTGATCTCATAAGGCCTAAATTTCAAACTTGCTTTTTTCGTGAATACGCATACATGGCAATTCGAATTTTAGACATTTGTCTATTACTCAATTTAGTTTATTTAAAGATTCAGCGCTCTGGGCCTGAAAGGTTTGCCGACCCATGGATTAATGGAAAAAAGGAAAAAAAATATTTACGTATAAAATGAAATCCAGCAATGTTTTGACGTTGGGGCGAGAATGATGTTAATTAATGAAAAAACCAAAAACGCAACAAACCAGCCCATTATGACATTACCAAAAGTTGCCTGGTTTTCCATATAGGTCGGTTTTCAACTTTGTTACGTCGGAATACGTGCACTTTAAGCCATATTATGTAAATGTGAATAAAAGTGATTGCTTCTTATATTATACTAAAGCGATATGGAAAATGTCAAGAGAATTGAACTCAAAACAAAATTCAGATATAAAAACTATTCGGTAACGTATAAATTTACCATTACTTCTTACAGAACTTATGTGTACAGGTTTCCATAATTGAGAAAAATCCGAAATGGAAGAGAAACACAAGAAAAAAATGTGGAATATTATCAAGACTACTGGATGAGTAGGTACGATCACCCCGGAAGTATTCGGGTGTTCGGGTGAAAAATACAGGACAAGTAAAATAATCATCTTGAAGGTGGTCATCACAGACTAAATAAAAATAAAAAAACAAGCGAATTGGTACCCACTTCAAATTCATTTTTGAAGAAAGAATCCAAGCATTACGATATCAAAATCAAGAAAGCTAAAGAACACATCGAAAGCAGAAAATCTAGAAGTGTGGATGTGAAATTCAATAAAACATTAAATAATTTAACAAACGACTTAAGAAACGAACACATTTCGAATTATGCTTTTTTAAAAAAAACGGACTTATTACGGCATAACCCGCAATCTGTTATACATATATAAAAAGTCAAGTCCTGACTGACTGACTGATCAACGCCCAGCCCAAACCCCTGGACCTAGAAAGCTGAAAAATAGACATAGAGGTTTCTTATGTAATGTACGCCCGGGATAAGGCGGGATTTTTCGACATTCCCACGGGATAGAGAGTTCTGCTACGGGAGCGAAACCGCAAGCGAAACTTAGTAAAAAAGAAGAATTTGCGTCTTCTTTGTCTGATGCCTCAGATAATGAGTCTTCAGAGCATTGTTCAGTGAACGCAGAGTCAAACGACTCTTACGATGTCCGCTGTCTACCTGTAATGCCCGTTTTCACCAACGACACCTAAGTCATCACCTAGTCAGGGGACCCCTATCCTAAGTGGCCCCTTATATCTCTCCCTAACCTAATTTCATTTTCACCATCCTAGGTAACACATTAATAGGGGTCCCCTAACTAAGTGACGGTTTGTTTTATCTATAGTGATTTCTAAAACCGGTTTTGTATCGATATTTTTTTTAAGAGAAATAACTTTAAAAATCGTGTATAAAAAATTAAACCAACATGTTAGAAACATAGATAAACTAGACAAATATATCATTAATACTAAATTGACGTCTTATTTCTTATTTTTGAATGTTGACTAAGGCTGTATGGCATTATCTTTGCCATCCAGAAAAATAAGACAGTGACAGTTTTTAACTATCTAATTTTTTCGAACTTTTGGTGCGATGATTGTAGTTTATTAGCGAGCATTCATTGACTGAAACTGGAATGATTAGATCTGATAATTTATTCATGAACTGTACATATTTTCAAAGCATTGTTATTCGATTTCTTTGAAACCCGTATAATACAGAACAGACCAGAACCCACGAGCGCGCGTGTTAATTAATCGCTTCTCGTGTGATTCCTACATGCAGAAATGCCGTTGGGTTTATAAAAAACAGAACAGGATTATATTTTAAGTGAAAACGGATAGCGAAATCAATAATAAATTGACACAGTGCGCGGCGTGTTGTTATAATTGAACGCGGCTTTTGGTTTGTTTTGTATTCTGAGGGTCATTAATAGACTGATGATGAATATTAAGCATTCGTCCATCTGCGATGAGGTCTTCCTTTATACAGAACTATTCTTCTTCTGTTCTGAGTTATAATGTAATATTCCAAATACCTATAATGTAATATTTTTTTAAGTATGAAAAGCACGCTTTCTTTCGACATTCTACGAGTAGGTATATCATATGAGAAATCTTTAGTATCTATCATACTTTGTTAAATCATCTGATCTTCAGTCTGATCTAAACAAGTTTGATGTGAATATTAAATCTAATTATTCAACAGCTTCCAAACTCTACAAAATCATTTAAATAGCCTTCCATTTTATATAAATCTTATCGGTTTTAGTTAATTATTGCATAACAAATGCACGATACCTTATAAAAATTAAAACGCATCTGCGACTGCGCGAACTGTCACTTAGCGCTAGGGGGTCAATATTCGAGCCCCTAAACTTAGGGGGCCCCCTAAGCAGTTAGGTGTTACTTAAGCGTTGGTGAAACGGAAATTGGTCTTAGGTGTCACCTAAAAGAGCTAAGGGGTCCCTTAAATATTAGGAGTCGTTGGTGAAAACGGGCATAAGTCTAACAAATAGTAGGTAAGTCTAAACCTGTAGGGTAGGTTCTTATTTCCACTGACCTTGAATCATTGAAATATCGCACGAAGCAAGGTAAATACATAATATTGTTACGACTCACCTCAACACTAACACATCGCTACAGGAGACGGACATCCCTAGCGCGTGGGTTGTCGTTGACAGTCGACGTTCGAATCGGCGCGAAAGCGAGTTTGATCCGCATCATATTATTAATTATCGGATAAATATACATATTTGATGTGAGTTCATATTCTTATTAATATACATATTGTAGTCAAATTACAAGAAAAAAAGGAACTTTAATTAACGTCTTATTTATAATATAAACATTTCGATACGCGAGTCCGACGCAAGCTTGGACGGTTTTTTTTTTTCTAAAATCCCCTTGTGCCTCTCATATCTTTTCCCACGAAACTGTAAAAACATAACAACCAATAAAAACATTCATATCTTTACGCCGTTGTAAACCAAACTCGTAAATACTGCAGTGAAAATAAAAACCGATTGCTCTCAGTGTGAAACTGCCGATTCTATGTGAGGTTAAATCTCTTAATGGGCCGTAAAGTTGCCATTCGAAATTATAGGGCCTGTACGGCAATAAAAGTATTCAATGGATACAGAAATGATGCAATTACTAGTCGGAATCGAATTGAGGCGAATTAATAGTACATTACACTGCAGTGGCCGGGAAAAAAAGGGATGCCGGACGAGTGGGTTAGAGTGTCACGAGGCCGAATATACATACGAGTCAGGGAATCCCTGTTCCGACCGGAGGATGTATAGAGTGCGAGTGCATTTCTCTAACAATTCCAGGAAAAAAATACAATGATCAATATCAAAAGTTGGCTTGAGTCAAACACCATAATTAAAAGTGACAATTACAATTACACAGCACTGAATAAAAGTTCGTAAGCTTTTATTCATACTAAGGAACTAAAAATAACTTACTGTTCTTTGACATTAGGGTTAGTCCACAAATCAATCTCATCACTTGCACCTTTCGAAACATAAATAAAATAACTTAACCTTAAAATCTTCCGTTCCCGTTAAGCATTGCACTGTGTACGTGATTTAATATCATTTAAAGATTACGAAATCATACTTAATTGTGAGGTAATTAAAAAATGTTTCCGGCCGCTCCCACTATTTCCCTGCCGCTTAATTCCGCTGTTAAAACGATGCATTTCCTTGATCGTTTTTCGACTGTAATATGCACATTTCCAAGCAAGTTGTATAGTCATGTATCAGTTATAGATGCAAACATAATCTAGCCCGCCTATTAAACACACTTTAATAGTTTCTGTATGAGCAGTTTTCAATTCAATATTTAAGCAGTAAGACTCTTGTCGATGCAGTTTCTTACAGTTCTGCAGTTATGAATATGAATAAATGTTTGAATGAGCACTGAAATAATGTAGCATTTACTAAGATCCGTGTTCAGCAACCATTAAACTGGCGTTTAAGCATTAATTGGTTGACTACTCACACACTTAACGGCTGCGGCTGTTCAAGGTTTAAACGTCGGTTTTTAAGGTTGCTTAAAATGGGCCTACGGCCGACTTGCACTGACACCTTGCCCCCGTTTCATAAACGTGACAGGTGACAAATGACAAGGACAGTTTGGTGTAGGTTACTGGCTTGAAAAGTTTTTGTATTGCCAGACTTCATATTAAATTCGAAGTGTAGATCGAATTGTCGTTGTCATTTGTCACCTGTCACGTTTATGAAACGGGGCCCTGGCCCATCTTTACAATTGTCGATTTTATGTGACAATTCGAACTACATTTCTTTGACAATATGAAGCGCGCTAAAACAAAAGCTCTTCAAGTCAGCAGTTGACACCGAATCGTCATTGAAAACTGACAATTGTAAAGTTGGTGAAATAGGGTTAGACACTATTTCGACGTATTTGTATCATCTGACTGATTTTCATTTGTTTGAAATTTAGTTCAAAGAGACGACCATCAAACTCAAATGAATGTCGTTTGACTATTCAAATGGAATTAAAAACATACGCGCATAATTAACAGCTTAAAAGGCTGTGTGATCAAATAACGCAGCCATAGCCACCATCTTTTATTTAATCCAAAAGAGGATACCTTTTATTCCGGATAAACTCAAGATTCCCAGGATTAAGTACACAATTTATTAAACACGAGAAAGCCTCGGTTAAGTCGGTAGGAGTACCAGAAAACGATGGCAGCCTAGAAGCAATATATTTGAAGCCAAGTTGTAAAAATTCGTTGCATTCAATTTATCGTCAAACATCAATGGAATTACGAGTATTGCGCTCTTTGAATATTCTTTGTTCAACAGTAAAACATTTATGTATTGTAAAGTCTGCCATACGTCTGAGCTATCAAAGAGTTTTTGGTACGTTTATGGAAGCCAATCGGAGAATTTGGAGAGGCAGTAAAAACATTAACTATGTATAAACGAACTGGAATTATATGTTATATACATAAGTCTTTTGTATCCTTTTAGAAAGTACCGAGGAACGTGGCTTAAGATGTATCACACACGGACACTTGCTTAAGAAACTGGACCATTCACCTTTCATCATTATCCACATGCCTCTTTTACATCCCACTGCTGCGCATAGGACTCATCTCAGAATGAAAGGTCTAAGGCTAGGTATATTTAGTTCCCACGCGGGCCCGGAGCGGACTGGTAACTTCACGCACACAATTGAATTGCTTTAGATTACATTCCGAAAAACTCAGAGGAGCGAGCCGGGGCTCGAACCTACTATCATCTGCTTGAAAGGCCGTAGGCATGTTTACTTACATAAATGATACTTTAAGGTCCACGAGACTTCTCATCTGACTCAATATCTAGAGCCCATTCTATAACACCAAGGCATATTTTTAACCGACTTCAAAAAACGGGGAGGTTCTACGTTCCACTGTATGTATTTTTTTCACTTAAAAGATTTGAGAATGGTCAAGTATTTTCAGATATCCATGTTATGAAAAGAAATGTTTTGAATGACCAACCTGACCTGGAAATGTGATATTTTGCAGTTTTCGTTGATGACGTACACAAAGGAATAGTAATTTCTGTACTTATAAGGCAATAGAGTTTTGCCTAGGGAGCAAAGCCACAGGCGAAATAGCCATTAATACAAATAAATAAAAACTCTATTTTTAAAAATTCGTGAACGGTTGCGTAAAAGGTGACAACACAATATCCATAATTTCTAGTAAATATTCACATTATTTCTTGGTAAATACGGAATTTCAAAAGTTATAAGCTAATAAGTTCAAAGGCACCAACTTTGCCCGCTTGTATTATTCACGTTGATAATCAGCCAGTTAAATTTAAGCAGTTAAACTTTGAGAGGTGTTACGTACCGTGAAAATTTGATGTAAATTGAGACTCAAAAGAACATTTTCTAACAATAGGATGGCTTAAATAGAATTTCCGGCACTTCATTTAATTAATCTTAAATTGCCTAGTACAAGAGGAATTAAAGTCATAGCCATTTCATTTCGTCTTATCAATCAACAGTGATTACTCGCTATCAAGTGCCCAACTTGCTTGTTTGCTCAACTTTTTACAGGCTAGTGAAATAAAAACGGATCACTCACGTATATAAGCAGCAGCAGCAGAGCAGAGCCGCGGCGCGCAGTGTGCGTCTCGCCGCCGCTGGATCGTGCGCTCCCAGAGGAAGGACTACGAATTAGTCCGAAACATGTCGGGCTAAACTCGACTTATATACGTGAGTGATCCGTTTTTATTTCACTATGATTGAGTCTCACGGTAGTTTCATGTTAAAAGTTTTTACAAGCTTTTATTGCACTTGCCGTGTTGGTATGTAATGTATGTATGCGTCAAATCTTGCAAGTAAATTTGAGGCACCTATGATTGCGGGTATCTATGATGGGCGTGATGATCACTTACCACCAGGTGACCCACTTGCTCGTATCCCTTTTTTGTCTTATAAAAAAAAAACCTTTCCCTAGTTCCGGTTGAGCTAAATTTTTTCTATTAAAAAGATTCTGTCGTTGGAGATGAAACTGATAATTATCGTGACAAAAGTTCATTTCTTTCAACTCTTTAAAGGCAGTTTCAGTTTTAAAAGATTCGCGGTTAATTACACTACACATATTTACCAACTATAAGTTTTTTACAAGACACTGGTGATGCATGCAACTGCGTTGAAATATCGGGAACTCATCAAAATTTTGTAACCGCGTTCAGTATTCTGTCGTTAATATTATGTCTAAAGGCAATTTAATCAATTGTCCAGTATCCATAATAGGCGTTTGTAAAAACCGTTTTCAAGCCCAGAGCTTACTTTTTAATCTACCGGGTTGCCAGCATCTAAACGTTAAATCAAACCAGGAAAAGCCAATACGATTCCGTACACTGGCAACACTGCAGTGATTTAGCCTTCCGGATCAGAAGCGGTCAAGCCTGAATTATTTAACGCGGTATTGTCGCGGTATGAATTATGCAGTGGCAACACTGGCAACTTTGGTGTACAATCAAACCTGGGTTACATTAGCTTTCACGTGTCCATAGTTAGAAGGATATATGTCTCATTTATTGGAAATTTCAATTTTAAGTTCAGTGATAAACGGGATAAAGTAAAGTTTTGATTGCGTCAAGCGTAAATCTACGTTCGTAACCTAAAATATTGAACTCCCTTTATTTGTGTTTTTGTTCGTATGCTGTTGCCGAATATTAAGCCAACGAACAATACCAAAAAGCTACCAAATACCTGTTATTTTCTCGTCTAGAAAATAATTTAAATATCAACACTCACAATGTTCCATCGGCCTGGATTACGTGTGGAAATATTTAAAGAACGATATTTTATTGACCGATGGTGATAATGATAAAAGTTTACACAAGTTTCTTTTTCCTGACTGAATTTTTGTAAACTATACTTACCTACATTATCATCCACTCCACTTTAAATCCATACTCAATGCCAATATACCTACTTAATGCAAGCAGAATCTCTTTTTAATGTAAGACTTTTGAAAGATGTTTCCGCCTGTACCTATTACAAGTTCCAAGGCGTTATAATATAGACTTGACTCGAGAAACCCTTTAATAACGAAGTATTTGGGTTTATTGTCACTTACTATCTTATAGTCGTCCCACGATAACTCTGCAACGAACTGACAACAGTAGAAATCTAAAGTTTGTTTATGGCAACACTTATAGTCAAACAGTACGTTTTGACCTTTTTTGATTAGATTAAACATTAAACAGGTCATCGTTCGTGCACCATTCACCATTAAAATACCTCTCATATTTCGTTTTTTAGATTTTTTTTACGGTACAAAGGCAAAACCTATTAAACACTAGCAAAATTGTCCTCCAATGGACAGAGCCATATTAAAAAAAACCGGCCAAGTGCGAGTCGGACTCGCGCACGAGGGTTCCGTAGAAATAATTTAACGCTTTTCCCCAGTTTTTTAAGAAGTCCAGTGTTAGCAGAGCCCTGCTCCTAAGCAAAATGTACGCAGTGTGGGGTCAACTTATATTGGTCTGTGAAATCTTAGTAGGTTGATTTTTTCACACCTTGATATTTCCCACACATATATCACACACTTGATTTGATATCAATTTCAACATGCTATCTCCACGCGTTCCAGAGAAAAAGGGTCTTGACAGACAGACAGACAGACGGACAACAAAGTGATCCTTTATGGGTTCCGTTTTTTCCTTTTGAGGTACGGAACCTTAAAAAACAGCAACTTTTGATTGCTACTGTCATTATATGAAAAAAGTATTACCACAGCGTGATTTTTCTGGGTTGCCAATTAATATCTTATGTAGAGTTATCGTGGAACGATTATAAGCATTTGCCATCTTTTTCTGTCGAACGGTATTAGGATCGTACGAGAAAGAGATGTCGAATGCCAAAAGAAACCTTGAGTTCTCAACAAAGATGCATTTACACCGATTGACTCGCAAAAATTACCATTTCGCTTCGAACTAAGTAACTCTTATTCTGCAACAGTTGAAGTTTCTTTGAAATCCATTCTCCAAGTAGTTTCTCGCATCGTATTACAGTTTCTTTTCGAGACAATTTGTAGCCGATCTTGTTTCAAAGGGATCCTTGACACTTGGCTTCAGTTAAATTGAATTTCCAAAAGATATTCGAGAACCAAATTTTAACGCGAGGCTCTAAGGACAAATATTTGGGGTGCAAGATAATCATGATAAGGAAGTCAAACAATAGAGAGAGCTAAATATTGTCTTTTGGGATACTAATTGTTATGGCATAGGATAGGATTTATTGTGGAATAATTTCATAATTATCAACAGTACATATTTACGTCAAAAACAATTGAAGTCACAAAATAAATCTGTTGTAGAGCCTAGTAGTTTGACCTATGGCCTCTCAAACAGAAGGTGGTGGGTTCGCACCTCTGAGTTCATGGGAAGCCCTCTTATTATGAGAGGAGGCCGGTGTCCAACAGTGGGACGTAAATAAGTTGGAGATGATGATGGTAATATTAATGAAAATAATCGATTTATTGATTATTTTTGTTTTTATTTTTATGAAACATTCATAGAATGAAATTCAACATACATTACATACACATTACATTATACATTATGTTGAATTTCATTCTATGAATGTTTCATAAAAATAAAAACAAAAATAATCAATAAATCGATTATTTTCATTGATTCAGAAAATAGCTCCATCTCTTGCCACTAATGCGTAACTGTAGAAGTTCCGTAGTGGGTGAGCTGCTTGATTAAGCTACTCATAGATGGCGCTGAGGAGAGATCTTCCAAATAAAATATGACACAAGGCATTGAAAAATTCGTTAGATACACCAACGTTAAGTATAGCTTAATTGGTGGAGCGTGGTAAGGATTACCGAGGTTGCTGGTTCAAGTCCAGCTGCTTAACGAATTTTTCTTTGCATTGTCATTGTATGTTGATGGTAATATTGTTGATGACTTATTTATTGTATTTGGCTCAGTAGTTCCATATTTGAACCTTGCTCCTGACAAAACACATACACTGTCTTTGGCTTCTCCAGTGTAGCTTTTAGTATTAAATTGTGAATAAATCCATTTTGCACCATAGCAGAGTAAGTTTAGTGTAACGATTTGTAATTATTAGGTACGAACAATATTTTTTTCCTAAAGATATAACAAAGACCTGAAATAATGACTTTAAATGTTATTTCTTTAGTTTTGGATGCTTTTAAAATTCGTTCGTTTATTTCTTCTTTATTTTTATTGTAAATGCATTTATTTACACGGCATTACAGTTATAATGCAATACACCGAGAAATATCAACTTATAAACATGTTAGTTATGGACAGAAATGTCACTTGGGTACCTATAAAATTAAACACTAGATTGCCGAACATCCATCACCTCGCAGAATCTCAAGCAATCTAATGAAATAAACAAACAAAGTAGAAAATAAGACGGCACCAAATATTTAAGCACCCGCTTTTAAATGTAACATTCAAAATCTCCTTATTGCCCCAAGAAACTAAGTTCGCGTACGAACTCTCCACTAACCTTAATATCTCACCGGTCTTATCGGAAACTACTGAATTTTGAAAACTTTCTCAATTTAAGCGTAACAAAGTAGGAAGAAAGCCAATCTCTTAGATTACTAACAGTGTAGCAGTTTACGGGATGTAGCCATTTTACGCTGGTGTACGTACACCGGTTACTACCTGTTCAATTGACCACAAATCAGAATGAAATTCTATGAGCCAGGGTTAAGAGGAAGCATTACGTACCACCCAATGATATTACAAGATAAACAGGGAGAAAAAAAACAGTAACAGATACAATGGTAAAAGACCTTGTCGCAAACTGCAAGAGGTTTGTGATATTGATGTTTTTTAATAGTTTTTTTGGCCTAGTCAGTGTGTTTGTCAGTGGAGTTCTATTGGTTTGGTGTGTTTCTTTTTTGCCTTTGTATTCAATAATTAAACACTATTTTAACTCGTTATCATCTTTCATTCGGTACCTAGTTATACAATCCACACTTTCGTTCGCTTCAGACCTTCCTTGGAAGTTTGGATGGCCTTTGGTGCGGAACGCCACGTGCATAGACACCCTTGCCTCGTCTCGAATCAGCAGAAAACCTCAAAAGGCGCAACTATAGTACCCTTGACAGCGGGTACATATTTGAGCCTTTTGGGGTCGAAACACTGGGATCGTGGGGAGCCCGTCGCATCTTTAAAGATTTTCTTGGGCGTCTGATCAACGAAAAACATGACCAAAATGCTGGTCTATATTTGGCTCAATGGTAATACCGCCAGTATTTTGGAAATGTTGCCCACTTATTGTTTAAGTTTAGATTTAGTTTAGTTACATCCAAATCTTTATTCAATAAAAGCAATTTACAAGCAAGCAGTTCAGTTTAATTTTAGTTTTTATTTAACAAGAAGTAGATACCTCACAACCGCGCCCAAGCTGAAGATTCATAAAAGACCCAATGACCACAGTTCACTTCAAACAGCTCTACGAAAATGACGTGACGACCAACTTGTGCAACCGCAACTACTCTGTAATACCTGTGCAATGTGATACAATACTGAACAAATTAATTCCTAACCGACCATCGAACCGTTTTGCACTAAACGTCGTAATCACATCGCATTGCTTGACATGGATTGTTATGACATATTTGCTTTGAAAACGTTCTAATGACAACATAGACTATGAGTTTACCTAACCCATCCCCAAAAGCGCTCGCAATGTGTTTGTGATTCCCCTCGTATTGCGTGTGTCCCCGGGCGACTGTGATCGCTTTCCACCAGATGACCTAACCTCTCGCTTGTCTCTATAATTAAAAAAGTAGGAAACAAACATTTTATTTACTTAATCGAGTCTGAATCGCTGTATTTTGTATGTGCAAAAAAACTTGTAACAAGTCTTTCTCCTTAACACATTTACGGCTACAGAAGCAGTACCTACTCATAAAATATAGCAGTGGGGAACGGTAAATGCACAATCTCCTGAACAATATTTACGTTTATTATCGTTAGAAAATATTTTGTGACCACTTTGTTTTTAGGAGATAGTGTGGCAAGTTAAAATATACAAAACGTGAATTGCAGACTCGGATTCTGCATTTTCGCATCATCATTTCAGCTGGAACAAGTATTCTATTGGTCATAGCAGGTCATAGGCGTCCCATTTTAATATCCAATAAGAGCAATCCTGAGCCTCTTTGGTCCAGCAGCTGCCCACTGTCTTGACCACGCCATTTGTCCACCTAGTAGGGGGGCCGCCAAGCATTTCGTCGGTAACAATTTTACTCCGTATTCCAGGACGTGGTTCTAAAGCGTATTGATTTAAACTTTCGCGATTTTCACACATTATCATGATACTCGGGACTTAATCGCGTAAAAAACTTTTATATTTAAATTTGAATTTAAATACCTCGACGTTTCGGACGTGACGTTGCGTCCATGGTCTCGAAAGGACTGAAGAGGCGGGTATCAACATCTCCTAGCTGCACGGGTTCCCCACCCAGGCGGAAGGCTAGGGGTAAACATCTTGATGTTTGTAGGCAACCGGCATTTATGCCGTATGTGAAAGGGATAACGGACAAAGTCGGTACAGTACTAGGCAAGTACTCTATAAAAGCTGTGTATACGCCGCTATCCAAGATCACGAGCCACGTCAGATCACCAAAAGATGTTGTACCTTTCCAATCACCGGGCGTTTACAAGATCGACTGCAGTTGTGGGAGCTCTTATATAGGGCAGACGAAGCGCACCATAGCTGAAAGAGTCAAGGAGCACATCGCAGCTGTCAAGAATCGTCAGGTGAACATATCCGCTATTGCCGAACATTAACTGGAATCAGGACCAAACCACTGGATTGAGCTTCATAACCCCACGATCCTCTCTACTGAGCGGCATTTTTATAGTAGAATTGTACGCCCTCGCTTACGCCTGTTTGCTTGGACTTATCACCGGTAACTGCCACTCCCCCTGTTGTTATCCACGCGGCTGTACCGACGTGGGTGAAGTATCCTCTCCACAGACACTGCATCGCCTGGGACACAATTAAAGAGGCACAAGGTTGCCCAAGACTTACACCTCTCTGTCGGCTCCATCGGCTGGTTCCGCGGGAACGACAAGTCGTTACGCGCGGCGCCGACTTTGCTGCAGGAACTTACCACACCTTTTGTGTCTGACGGATGCTCCAACCCGGGTTTAATTCAAGGAGTTGTCCATCTCCTATAGGAGGGGTTTTTCCTCTTCTTGTCCCTTAGTCGCTTTCTACGACACCCACGGGTAAGACATGGGGTAGCCCTATTCTACTATTCTATTCTATTATACTGCACTGCGCCCACCTAGTAAGTAAGTATTTGCGTCTCATGGCTGGGTACAGGACTCCTCTCAGAATTAGAGAGCTTTGGATTATATTAAGTGCCCAGCCGAGCCCAGTGCGGGGCGCAACGCATCGGGAGCTTCACACAAACCATTGAATAGATCCGTAGGTTGTTTAAAAGTGACGATGATGAAATTGAAATTTGTAAATATTTTTCAAAGTTTCCACTCGGTTATTCAAACTGTTGTGTACCATCTCAAAGAAAACAAATTGACTAACCCTATTAAACTTCTCAACTCCTGCGCCCTATCTCGAACGCACCTCCTACACATTAATTTTAAACAAGAACAATGTAAAACTAATGTAAATATGCCAACTTTCCCACTAAGTGCGGAACACGGGGCCGATAACAGGAAAAGTTGAACCTCTATTGACTGTCTGAACACAGCTGAAGAATCTTAACAACGGCTCACAACTTTTCTGAGTGCGATTCCAACGAAGGAATTTTTCCTACTGGAAGAACGGAAGAACGGAATTTGAATAACTTAGATTACAAAGACAAAGGGTATTTTTGACAATTTCTTAAATCTCAAATTGATGAGAGGTTGCGCTTATGATACAGTAAGTGAGTGTACTGAGCTCTTTGGCTTATTGCATAGTTAGTGTAATAAGCTCTTGGGCTTATTGCATAGTTAGTGTAATAAGCTAGGATTATTGCATAGTTTTGCATAGCTTATCATATTAACTACGCTTATTAGTAATAAGTTCTTGGGCTTATTGCATAATTAGTGTAATAAGCTAGGATTATTGCAGTTTTACATAGCTTATCACACTAGCTATGCTTACCTTGCCATGTACCTTGACAGACAAAACCGGGTGTGACTGGCCAGAAATATACTTAAGTGACAATAGGAGGAGTTGAAAGTCAGACAGAATGGCTTTTGACCAGATGTGGGACACTCATACAGGCTAAATAAAAAAAAATAAGGTCCGTTCCAGTTTCAATAATTCTGTTACAGCCTTTGAACTTTAACAGCCCATTGTGACACAATGGAAAATAGGCTTTTACCCATTCAAGGAAAGCGAGTAATGTATGCAGTTTGTCTTCGTTTCCGTTTATTCTTTTTAAGACACCAGAAGAAAATTGAACACGTAGAGTTGTCACACGTTAAGCCTGGCAACATTGACTTACAAGTTCGACACACGGCTTAATTTGTAACACTTTGACTAGACTTTGAGTGCTTCGACGTATTGTTTGCCTCTCTTACTCACAACCTTCTCATCTCGGCATGCTTTTACAATATTTTTATGCTGGTTTTTAATAGTCTAGTGGCATAGCGAACCTAAGAATCATTCTTCCAAGAATAAAGGTGAAAGCGAGTGACAATTTGAAACCAGGGAAAGACTTTGTATACGCTAATATATATCATAAGCAAGTGGTTGTGTAAGGCAGTGATCTGTTTTATGTTCTATTACCGGTATTAGATTCGGTGATAAGTACATAATCAACATTTATGAACTGATTAAAAACCAGTAACGTTTATACGGATTTCGTACTTAAACAAAAGTAAACCTGTTTTATTATTATAAAGGGTCACAGATGCGATCTTTGTAGGAACAGTAAATCAGGAAAAATAAATTGGCGTTGCTATTAACCAAACGAATGCAATACATCAGTAACATTGGATAGAAACCGATCTATTCATATTAAAAGAAGGAAGACCTATTTGCGTAGGTACTTAATCGAGCGTGACTTATCAATGCAACAATTAATTAATGCAAAAGAGGGGTGTGCTAAAACTTTTTATTGTATGTTTTTTTACTGAATTCGCTTCATACGAACATAAAATACAAACTTTTTAAAGCAAAAATACTACACTTTATAGAGCTCAACACAAAAACCTAAACATAGACTGTCATATCTTTTGCAAATTTAAAAGATGTTACATAGCCTAAAAGCATCGCCTCTTATTTTTACTAGCACTGGGAACTGCGTATCTACAAAACCTCCCCTAGTGAAAATCACGTAACTAGCACTAGTGAATACTGCGTATCAACACAAAGTAAATGAAACGGATGTTTGAACGTTCATAGGCGGGGAATATTAATTTGGCTACATTTGTTAGATACGCGGAACGCGGTATTAACCAATGCCAGTAACGCGGATTTTCCCTATAGGTGTTGTGCAGATACGCAGTAATTACCAGTGCTAGTTACGCGGTATTGCACTATCCCCGACGCCATGTTACATGAACAGTGTTGAAATGGTTTAATAATGCATGTATCAAAGTAACTAAGTATCTTTGCCCAGACGTGGAACTCCAGTAGGCTAAGAAAATAAAAGTTTGTAACACGTGTTCAAAATAACTATTATTTTTAACCGACTTCAAAAAAAGGAGGAGGTTCTACGTTCCAGATTTTTTTTTTGTTTTTCAAGTATTTGCGTCCGGTAGTTATCATCTCATGTTGATGAGCTGATGATGGAAGGTACAACTCCTTAACGGTTAGGAGTTGGAGGATATTTCTGAAAATGTTAAATCAACGTAAAATTGTGAAATAAAAATCTTTTAACAAAAAAGTAAAACCGCCTTCAAAAAAAAACCTTAGAAAAATAAACGTAAAATAATCCTCTAAAATAATGATAAATAAATAAAATAAAATAAAATGCGGACATTTCGGACAACCGAAACTAAAGCCTAAAGTTTTATGGCCTAGCACTAAGCAGCAGAAATATGAAGTCGGTGCTTCATTCAAAGAATATTCCGCTCGCACCGCACCCCGACTTTAATCTTCGGAAATTGAAGTTCTTCGGGCAAATCAGCCGTAAAGAGGAATCCATGGAATGACTGGTTGTGAAGAAGAAAGGGCAAAATATCATGCGAGTGCTCTCTGACACGGTGGACAGACTTCATCTGTGACGCAGCAACGATTACTCTCGCTCTGCCAAACATCGAGTTACATATTATGGCGACGCACCGCGAAGGCAGAGGTGGCGCAAACAATGACTGAAATATGACCACGACCACTCTGTCAAGAGTGCACGACTGAGAAGAAGTCAGAAAAATAACGTCACGTGACGTCAGAAGAAGAACTCTTAAGTTAACCCCCAAACCTTTCTACCAAATGTATTCTATATACGTGGATCTGGGCTATGACGACGACGTCGTGACATTTGTGTTATTCTTTTTTTTTTTGTGTGTTTTGTGACGTTCTTCTCCCAAACAAACGTCAAGAAACTTATGAGCTGTGTTGCGAACTCCTTTACTTTTTAGAGTTTATTGTTTCGATATATTCTTTTTTATGTCAGTTGTCTTTTGGTTGTCTCGTTATCTTGTAGTCTGTCTATGTATTGTGTTGTAGCGAAAGGTATGAGTCTTGATTAGATTAAGTACTTCATAGTTTAAACTTATCCCCATTAACAGCAATAACAAGCGGTAATTCACAATCAAAAACGCAATTCAGAATGAATATTTCCATATTTGAATGTGACTACGAAATTACGGCACAACAAGCAGTAATTTTTTTTGTCGAAATGCTACTCTTTTATAGGGTGCTACTACCATTACCTAATGCCGTGAAAGTCCACACGGCTCCCCTTTGCGGGTGACCCAAATAAATTGATGAGGTATCGACCTCATGCCAAAATTAGTTGCAGAAAATTTACAAAATAATATAAAAATAATGAATTAAAGCGGCAACCCTCGTAACAAAAGGATCCTCTCCGCATATAAACTTTGCTTTTGCAGTAGGTAAAATAAAGCCGAACTAGTGACTGGCAGCACAACGTCGGACAAATCAACTTGCAAGGTCCGGAAGCTCTCACACGCGTGCACGGGGAGTGCGTGTCGGGAAGGGTGAACTTGGGGGCTGGAAAAACAATTTAACTGATCACTGCAAATGGGTAAAATACGAACTGCGAGAGGGAAACAGAACGAACCGAGAACTAACAGACAAAAATATAAGACAATAGTTCTACATAAATTTATGTATTTATACATACCTGAGAAAAACGGCTCTCACAAAAACTTTCATAAAATTACGAAGACCCAGAGGTATCGATGTGTTTGTTTCGTTTGCACCAAAACAATCCAGGGCTCAATTTAAAGCTCATTTTATCACCATCAGATCTTTTCCTTCAGACAAACGACAATCTCTATTTTTTTGACAAATTCTCATTGACGGTCTTTTTACTTTTTTTGTTTTCATTTTAACCAGCCAGGAATCGAACTGTGTACGAACCAAAAAGGCAAAGCACAGCAGCGCAACGCTACACTAAATGCTTGGAGGATGGGCAAACAATTATAGATAACAGCAACTACAGAAGGACCCATTCAACCCATCTTTTGACAGTTCTAGCTTTGCTCCACCAAATTTTGATTCCAGAAGCTTATTTTGTCTATCATTACAAAATTTCCACACAATAAACCAATTGCTGAATTCAAACAATACCTCGACAACCAATGGATAATGAACATTAACGGCGATGTGTTCAGCTGTTCAGATGTTCATAAGAATAAAACGACAAACGCGACAGAAGCGTATGACACCAAATAATAAATACGAAAACCTCCTCAAAGCCCTCAGACACTGCTTCAGTGATGTATTCAGCTGTTATGTTCATAAAAATAAAACGACAAACGCAATTAGAAGGGTGACACCGAAGAATAAATTTGAAAACCTCCTCAAAGCCCACAGACAGTTTCAGTGATGTATTCAGCTGTTATGTTCATATAAATAAAATGACAAACGCGATTAGAAGGGTGACACCGAAGAATAAATTCGAAAACCTCTTCAAAGCCCACACTGTTTCAATTTACCACATTATTAAAAAAAGGACCTCAATTCCAAAATATTATAAAAAAAACGCTATTGGTATTTTGGGAATGCGATATTTAAAGAACATTATCACTGTCTTAATTTCTGTCACCCTAATATCTCGGAGCAAACCGCCGCTGAAGGTTGAAGCCTACTGGAAGCTCCGAGGGTACCTGAATACCCTGCCATATGCCTTATTCCCCCTATCCTGCTGTCATAAGCAGCAGCACATGTTCCTACGCTCCGACTTTTGGCCGGAAAGTGTGGTGTTCCGACCCTTTAGGGAAGCGAAACTGACATTTAAAACTCCCTAAATAGTTGTAATGTTTTTTAATTTTTATATGTACTTTTTTTGTATTGTGTGTTGTTTATATTAAAATTTTATAGCACATTGGCTTTGCTGTAATGCTGTAGAATTGTTTTGATGATAAATAAATAAATAAGCCCAGTGTTTAAATTATCATTTTCAAGAGCAGTGCAGTGATACAATTTGTGTATAGTTTCTCAGTTCATATTGTATTATATTACTTACTAGCTGTTGGCCGCGACTTCGTCCGCGTAGAATTCGTTTATTGCTATACCGCGGATATATTAAGTTCTGTATAACAATTAACTGTCCATTATCCCATGCGCTTAGGTCTATTTAATTTGGAAAGCTATCGTCAGGAATGACGGCCTAGGAGCCTAGATGTTATTTTTGGATTTTTTTCATAATATGATAAAGAGTAGTATACGAGGGCTGTTTGATAAGTACCCGTTTATGGAAAAAAAAAACTTTTTTTTTTGTATATATGCATTTATTTTTCTAGGTAGTCACCTTTTAACTCTATACATTTGTTCCATAATTTTGGAAAGTCATTAAAATAGGCCTCTGTGGCGGCAATGACTTCGTAATTTGATCCAAATCGCTTGCCACCGAGCCATTTTTTTAGGTTGGGAAACAAAAAGAAATCGCATGGGGCCAAATCTGGAGAATACGGGGGGTGAGACAATAGTTCGTAGCGTAACTGTGCTAATTTAGCCATCACAACTCTGGACGAATGAGCCGGGGCGTTGTCGTGATGAAACAGTACTTTTTTATTTTTTAAATGGGGTCGTTTGTCCTTCAACACGGCGTCAAATTCATCCAATAAATTGGCATAGTACTGCCCTGTTATTTTTTTTCCCTATTCTAAATAGTCAATATGTATAATACCCTGCGAATCCCAAAAAACGGCCGCCATGACCTTTCCAGCCGATGAGACGGTTTTTGCGCTCTTTGGAGCAGGTTCACCCGGTAAAATCCACTGCTTCGACTGCTCTTTTATTTCCGGGGTGTAGTGGTGGACCCACGTTTCGTCCACGGTCATGAAACGACGCAGAAACTCCTTCGGGTTACGTTTGAATACGGCCAAACACTGCTCCGAAGTAGTCAGTCGGTTACGTTTTTGCTCCTCCGTGAGTAAACGCGGCACCCACCTCGCCGATACTTTCTTCATACCCAATTTTTCTTCTAATATGTGTTGTACCCTCTCGATTGAAACGTTTATAGCATCAACGATTTCACGAAGTTTAATTCGGCGGTCGGCTAAAACGATATTTTCAATTTTCTTAACCATATCGTCTGTAGTCACCTCAACTGGCCGGCCTGGGCGATCCTCATCAAGAACGGTATACGGTTATACTCGTTATACCAATATCTGACGGTTGTCATAGAAGGAGCACATTCATGGTAAACCGCTTGCATTCTTACTTTTATTTCATCACATGTTTTTCCTTCCAAAAATAAGAATCTAATTACAGACCGATACTGTTCTTTCTCCATTTTAACAATTTTAAGTTCACGCCTTCACTGAATCGTTGTCAAATGAGAAAAAAAACCAAAGAAAGCCATTTTATTTTAATTTTCCCGCCTCTGAAAAATGGCTTAAAAAGGTGGCATACTTATTTGCGGCCAGTGATATTAATATATTTAGAAAACGGGTACTTATCAAACAGCCCTCGTATATTCTTTTTATGGTGGGGGGCAGCGTCCCCCAAGCCTCCCCCCCCTTTTTTCATCCGGCGGCGTAGTGGTTCGCTACTTATCAATGGCTTGGAGGAAAGAGTAGCGTGTGTGTGCTTTTTATGGCGGGGGGCTGCGCCCCCCGAGCCCCCCCTCTTTTATTCTGGCGGTAGAGGGAGGCTCCGCCCGCCGAGTCTCCTCCCCCCCCTCTTTGCTTCCGGAGGCGTGATGCTTCACTACTTATCAATGGCTTTGGAAAAGAAAGAGTAGTGTATGTATATTTTTATGGTATTACTTATACAACCTCGCCTTGCTGTTTTAATTTTTTGCCACACAGCATTCACTGCTATTCGGTATCCTTAGCCAAGTCGTTGGTGCATCATATAGGTGGGTTCGTTGTAATAAACCGTCAGGAATTCAGCCATGGGTTAAGTAAGCCTAAGTGAGCACCCCTCTGAAGTTTAAAAAAAAAATCTTCCACATAAAATCCAAATCGCCGGACTGGCGAGATTTGACCGAAACCAGAGACATCTGGAAGGAGAAAGGGGAGGCCTTTGCCCAGCAGTGACACAGTATAGGCTACTGAAAAAAAAAATTGTCAACCAGCAGAGTCAATGAATGCAAGGGAGAATGCTTTTTTTAAATAAACATTTTACAGGGGTGTTCCCCTTAGACTTATTCAATAATTCCTGGCTGAATTCTTGACGGTATTAAAACGAACCCTGTATAGTTTGTCAAAGCCGACAATCCGTGAGTGATGTCCGCAACTGGCGCCTGCGATAGATAATTAACAGCAACGTATCCAACCGACTAATCCAGGGTTTACCAGCAAGACCGCTTATCGTTAACGGAATTAATACTGATGCTATCATCTTTAATGATTACAAGATCCAATACGGAATCATTGATGTCGTCTTAGCACAATGTCATGTTCGATTTGATCATGAGATAGCAAATATAGTCAGACTCAGAAATAGCCGATAAAATACTTTAGTATTTTGTCGAAATAAGCAACATTACTGTGAAATATTTGCGGGTGGTAGGACCTCGTGCGAGGTAACCGTATCGCTACCACCATCTTACTAGCTAATCCTGCCGCTAAGCAGCAGCGCTTGCACTGTTGTGTTTCGGTGTGGAGAGTAAGACAGCCGGTGTAATTAGTTACCTACGGGCACAAGAGGCATTTCATCTTAGCTCCCTAGGTTAGCAACGCATCTGCAAACCCTCCGGGGTGTCTATGGGCAATGACTTACCATCAGGTGACTCACTTGCTCGTTTGCCTTCCTTATCGTATAAAAAAATCAATTGTCTATCTTATTCTACGATACGATAATTTTATTGTCATTATCTTTAATCTAAATGCAATAAATATGTAGCGATGTAAGGAAGTGACACTGGTGTTTATCGTGTATTCGTGTCGTATATATCAGAGAATGCTATTGCTGTTTGCCTCCGTGAGGAACTTGATGCAGAATTGAATGTTTTAACCAGCTTTTTTTATAAATTATTAGCTGTTGCCCGCGACTTCGTCGCCGTAGATTTCAGTTATCGCTATCCCGCGGGAACTATACAATTTTCCCGAATAAAAAGTAGCCTATGTTATTCCTCAGTATTCAAACTATCTTCTTACCAACTTTCATCTAGATTGGTGCAGCGGTTTTGCCGTGAAGAGGTAACAAACAGACAGACAGAGAGACAGAGTTACTTTCGCATTTATAATATTAGTTAGTTCGAACCTAATTGGAACAGAAGCAGACTAAAACGGAGATGCCGGAGCCTGGACACTTACCAATACCCTAACCATCTTAGAAAAGTTGAAACCCCAACGACATTTTCAATTCAAAGTACAATATCTCATAAAGGGCTGAACCAATTTTTTTGAAACTTACCTAAGCCATAAGAATAAATAATAACATAGTAGAACGGAAACTTCCGCTCCGGATGGGCTCAAGGTCACGATATTAGAGTATTTGGTAAACAGACTATTCAGTCAGACTGTCGCCGCACGCGCGGTTGGTTGTTTATAATTTGGTTGTAATAGTTTTACGTGAGCCTGTATGTATTTTATTTTATATTTGTAGATAAGCAATACTTACTTAAATCGCCTTAAATGGCTTCATTTGGTATGGCACTTATAATAACTTCTTATTTAGAAGTGTCTATAATATATAGACCTTCGTAATGATTTATAAACCTCATATTTTGTAAAACTAGAATAAAAATAATGATTTCAAAGTAAAGGAAAACTTGTATTTTAGCGATATTATCTTTAGACGTAATCAGCATTTAACAGTAATCAACCCTAGCAACACGCCCTGACGACAGAGGGGTGTAACGACGTGAAGGGGGAAGTAGGTATATAAATGGCGGCGTTTTGGACTCGGTCAAAAGAGATTCCGGTCTACTATGTCATTATTTATTCTTATGCCTAAGCTAAAAACCACCGGTACAAAACCTGCTTTCACATTAAAAAACCGCGTCTAAATCGGTGCCACAGACAAACTTATAAAACCTCTCTTTTTGCGTCAGGGATTAAAAATAATGAAAATTTGGGAATAATATCTTAACGTGAATTATTTTTAACCTTATAATTGGCAACATACTTATTATCTCATAAGATACATAGGCAGTACAATCATTGCACAAACGTCTATGAATTTTTCGGCTGTTCAAAATTATATCATAAACCAAAGTAACTGAATGTCAAAATATTATTAGCAATAGAAATGTTTTTAACTATCATCAGTATCTATAGCAGTCTTTTATGTAGTTTTTATTTTATTACACATTTTTAGTAGCTATAAAATCAAAAGAGACTAGAATTCAGGTTTTCTCTTTTCAGTTTTACCAAGTAGGTACTTAAGCATTACAAAATTTTTGTCTAGAGAAAAGTACCTATATTGCAATTTTGTACTGTGAAAATACTTTTAAAATGTTTTAACATTTAGGTTTTATTCGACAAGTCAAATTACAGATAACAACTCGTTTGTGTTGCAACACTAGTTATTATAATAACGATGTCTCGATAACGATAATCTAAGAATTTATATTATCTAATCTATGCGTTTTAATTTCTTGTTTTACATTACCGTTTAGATGTAAGATACAATGTTTGTTTAAAATTAATTTATTAAAAATGTTTTTTATACTTTTAAGTGCGTTTGTGTCAGTTGCCAGTGTTCAGGGGACATACGAACTAAACATCCTACATTATAATGACTTCCATGCAAGGTACGGACATGTTAATAAATATTTTATATATTTGTGTGAAATTACTGGGAACATTTGCACGACCCAGTAGTCACGATAAATCTTGAAGCGTGTGCATGTGCATAGCTATGCTCATGTTGTAAATAATCATCATCACATTGTACCTAACATCCTATCCTAATCTAAGCACCACCAGATTGTAAATAATCTAGCTCCCTCTAGCTGGAGTCTATATTATTAAATTTAACCAAGAACTGATCCTGGTCATGGGTAGACCTACTGTAAAGAGTACCTAGCCTAATCATACTAAGAAAACATAAATGCTTTGTCACCGCGACACTATTCTGAAGTACACCAGCCTACACTAATCAGCCTACCTAGAAATTTCAACTAAATATTGGCCTTGTAATTCGTCTAGTGATTGTGGAACCTACATTGTGAACGCTGTAGTAAACCCAAAGTACTTTAAGTCAAAGTAAGAATGGATCCCTACTTAACTAAGAAAACACTCCTAAGTGGTTAAGGAATAATACATACTTGTTAGGAATAAAACAATTGATTAACTGCGTCATATAAAGAATAGTAAGTATGTCTATCAAGTATTGAAATTTGCTAGCAAATTAACTAAAGTTATTTTATCTTATATGAAAAGAGGTTTAATTGTGTCATAGGTATTTTAAGTTTAAAGGAATGATCTGACAAAGTAATTCTACTAACTGTAGTAAAACAAAGTAACTGGGGTAACATTAATGCTTTTCAAATAAGCATTATGCTTTGCGGCTAAGATTAGGGCCCCATCCTTCCGCCCAAGACTATCGTCTTTGGTTGATACCATAACTGTGAGACTCGACTCCTGACTGGACATCTCTCCACCGCCCCAGGGAGTATTGAATTATTTATTTATCAAGAGTCTATAGTCAGTATAGCAGTAATGTCAGTATTTTTACTACTAGAGATAGAGAGGAACCCCGCAAATGTATCAACCATTGTATTGGCTAATTTTCTTTTCCCATAGGTATTTATAGTACCTGATTACAGCATATTTATGTCTGCCAAAGATCAATATTTCATAGATTCATATAGAGTATAGAGTACATATCATAGCAACATGAGTAACCATATATATTTAGTTTTCCAAGATTGTAAATTTCAATCACTCAATTAATATATAAACTGAGTATTAGGTATAACAATATATTTAGATGTATACCTAGTTTGGCATTCATTATTTGCCTATTTTATTTAGAAGTATAGATAACGTCATTATAGGTAATGTTATAACTTTCAGTTACATAGCGCTTATATCAGCTATGAATTTTCATGCAAACATATTTCTATTGCTTTGAATGGTCTAATTTAGGCATACTTTTATTTAGTATAATTTCACAGATCAATCATGACTTAATGCAGCTGATGTTTTTGTAATAAGTAAGTACAGCTTTATAGATACTATTATCTACTTTTATGTTATTCACATACATGCCTAAGTACATTGTCTTTTACTCAATTAAGCTTTGTTTGCTAAGCCAGAACTTGGTTTATGGTTATGATTTTGTTTTATCATATTATGGATAGGTAATGTTTATGCCTAATCCCTTTCAATTATTGTTTACATTGAAAGTTAAATGAAAGCATGCTAATTTTGTATAGCTTCCTTGCCCATGCTGGTGTCAAGAAATACTATAGGCCTTGACCTCAGAACTAACACATATTCATTCATTGTGTGAATGTCAATTATATATTTGTGGATTGTTAAAAGTCCTAGTTTTGACTTAGAGAACTGCTCATAAAGTATACTGTATGTGTATGTACTTTTCATGTTTCAACTTCTACCAATGAACACTAAGGATCTATGTTTATTTAGGTTTGCTTTTATATATATTTATTTATCAGTCATTTAAGCTTGTTTGCCCAGACACAACTACGTTTTCATTTCAGGTAATGTTTTGCCTTAGAATTCTTTCAATTATGTCTGTATTGAAAGATAAATGAAGACTATGTTAGTTCACTGTTAAGCTCATTTGCCCATACGGTGTCAAACTTGCTCGGGACGTATCCTTGAACAAAACACAACGTTCATTTAATATATGAATGATAGAGTCGTTTGGAGAATAGCTTTGTCTTTGCAACTTTACTCTTTTGACACTGCTTATATTTTAGCAAGTAACTTTACTGTATAGAGGTGTGCATCAATATAGCTCTTAATGATCATATAATAGAGTTAGTGAGTCATTTAATTAGGCAATTTTACTTATGATTATTGGTGTGTATGATTTTAAGCTTTCCCCTAGCTCTGTGATGAAATCCAATGTAAGTTCAAGATCTCACTTTTATGTTATTTTGTGTGTCCGCGAAATTGGCTATCTAGTCCGTCACTAGGCTTCGCCATTCTAGCTATTCCCTAAAACCAAAGTCCCTGCCTAGTTCCCTACTTTCCTATCATCCTAACTTGTACTTTAAAGCTATGCCAATAAGGCCCCTAAACTGTGTATAATTGGCAAAACTAGGGTACGTTCCCACATTTACATTTAGTGTAGTGTAAAGAGTTTCGGGGTGCAATGAAACTCTACTATGCTCCTATAAAAGAGATTGTGTGCTAACTTTCCTAACCAGTCCCTAATTGTTGTGAGGTCTTGGAGCAAGCTCCTCTAGGACGAAGACCCCACGGATCAGCAGAATACCTAGCGTAGTGTTTGTATAAATATATAAATATGGGGATTGCAAATACTAGGTCTTGGCAATACCCGTTCTTGTGTCGTAACACGACAACCAGATCAACCGTCAAGTCTGATATCGCCAATTCAATAGCACTGCAAGAGAGTATTTAGACTGCCCAGCGTGAACCAGACAGCCTCCAGATCGCTCTCACAATCCGGTGAAGATTTAACTATTATTTCCTGACGTTGACACCGGTAGGTTTCGAGAAATAACGTTAAGGGGAAAGACACGAAAAATATTAGTAACAAAATACAATAACAATGCGTAAGACTCTAATTCAAACCGCTATGGAACGGCGACCAAAGTCTCACAGAAGCAAAGAACATTTACCGCCACAGGGCTGCAAATAGTCCTTCACGAAAACCTTCCGAATGAAAGCTAGCATTAAATATTTCATTAATAAATTAAAACCAATGACCAAACTCTAGTTAACACTCAGCAGACTCGATGTAACTTACAACCGCTGTGACCTGATTTTACTTTAAAATATTATGAATAAAACCCCCAATTAAAATACTAAAAGAATGACTACAATAATTAAAAGAATTTAAATGAAAATCTCCCCGAAATAAAACTTAATTCCCCGGACCAACAAGTAACGTTAACGCTATGAAAATTGATGATATTCTCCGTCCCCCCTCAATGCGCTCATCCTTTTTATAGCTTTCGTAAGCGTCCTGCGACTTCGGCGAAATCACCGTCCCAATCGACACAGAAGTGATACCATCCCTAATTTTTGCCGACATACTATTATTTCCCTGACCTTGAATTCTTCGTGAACTTTAAAATTCCAATATATTCCAAGCATACATAAACATTCTAAATATAAATTTCCTTCTCTATACTTTAGCTTTCCTTCCAATTAGAAAAATACTCTAATCCTAATTCATACTATTATTATATTTTTCCACCTTTTATGTACATAGCCTATAAATTAAATCGCTCTATTAATCTTAGTTCTCCTAGTACAGAAATCATTCTTAGTGTTGTTTTTCTTCTACTGATAAATTTGATGCTTTTATGTGAAATCCCTTTTTATGTAATAGCTATTTTACTTAACTATCTATTATAATAACTTAATGTTCCACAAAGGAACTATCATACGTACACACATACATACATGATCTGATAAACACATCACCGTTCTTCGCGTTTCGCAGTCGGGTGAAATGTGCTAATTTGCCTGCAATCGATATATTGGCAACATTTCTCCCAATTCGTTCCCGTTCAACTAATTGTTCCTTGTCACATTAAAACGTCAAGTCCTCGCATACAGTTTCCTTACTTTATGATGATACGACTTATACGACAAGGTTCTAATGACAGCTATTTATACAAAGTATGTTCCTACGTCTTCCCAATTATCCTATTTTACTTAAGATCTTAATTTAAAGATAGCTAATAGACCAAGACATAAGTTTCCATTCATGTATTGCTTGCATTTTTAGTAATTTAGCTATTTTTTAACCTTTACTTCGTCCGCTCCAAAACTTGTATTATTTAGCGACTTTTAACTGATTTATAATTGTAGATGATCTTTATGATAATTTCGGATTTATATTAGAGTATATTATGATAAATGATATTACATGACTTTTCCCTATTAATTAATTAGACCTTATTACAGATTTTCTTTCTATAAAATGACGCCATGCTAAGTACATCGCCATGCTCGTATTCCATTTCATGTTTTGATGCTCTTTGCTCTTAAACTACTTAACAGAACTTGACGAAACATATGTTAAAATGAGCGTAAGACACTAGTCTTTAATAATTAACTCCCGTTTTCCTTGCATTTTCCATAATCTCTTTGTATTATTCATAATGTTATTCCCATGCCGCGTAGGCCTAAAATACTGAATCGAGTTGTATGAAATTTGCTAGTATTGAAGATTATAATGCAGAGATTATTATCCAATAATTGTTTTCCTTGCATTTTGAGTATTTCTTTTGTACTGATGATAAATAACTCAGACTTAATTTAGCGCCATCTATTATCATAAACTTGAACAGCGTAAGAGCCCCACTTAAGCTAGCTCGATAAACCGAAACTTAATTAACAACCTGTTGCCGGATACTTCCGCTAGATGGTGTTACTAGTAATTTTACCCCATACAAATCCGTATTCTTAACTATTTTGTTTATTTAATTAATTACTTGTACCAAGTATGAAATATATTCGTGTCCAGGGCCAAATATGCTTAAATGAAGCCTTGGACCGTTACATCCGACCCCTACAATATACTAAGGTGGTTAATACACTAAATTAACAACCGGTGTAGATTGTACCAATAAAGCAAAAAAAAATACGCGAATATATTTTTATCTTGTTTATTTTACTAATATTTGCCGAAGAAGTGTATTTTGTGTGGTGTGTATTTAAACCAATACTCGATCACCTCTGCCCAGGATAGTGCTTTCGAGCTTACAATGAATTGTGCAATGTATGAACTTCCACCCCAACCAGATCAGCTGAATTCAACAAGGGCACTTGGGGTGTGAATCCAAGTGGGTTCTAATAACCATATGTCTGCCACTACAGCACTTCCGAGTCTCATCCGCCTGTACTTATTATATTAGTAATTAAGAATCAACAAAGGAAATTCTACATATCCCAAATTAAAATCATACAATCCTTTTAGCATTTTTATCTTTTTTCTGCAATTAATCAGAATGTTAATCCACCATCAACGCCTCACTTAACCCGAAATCCGTCTCCCAACACAAATAGTGACCAAATGTTGGAGCATGTGTAGTGTGTCGAGCTGGCTTGCATACCAAGTAGAGTAATGAACTGTTTGTATGCAACTTTAACGTTGAATTTTTGCCTGCTGGCCTAACCTAACACCTTCTAACAAACAGCTCATTTGTAAGTGTGATATTTCTTGGCAATTATCGGTAAATGGTTCGCCAAAACTACGCAATTGATAACTTACTAACACCCTTCCCTCTTTAAATAATAAAAATGCATTATCTTACAAAGGTTCCTAACAAAACCCCTTTCAAAACCTCTTGTAAATAAAACTTCATACATCACATCACTACCCTAGACCAAAATAATTGTGCGCGCTGTCTTAACAAATCATCAATTCCTCAAGTTTGGCAAACATCTTTTGTTTATTTTATATAATTAAATAATAATTATAATGATTATTAATGCAACGAACACCAGCTGTACACAGTGCATAACAACTCTTAATAAAAATTAGTATACTAACGTATTAATATTAAAATTCTTCCCTCCCCATTTAGCTATAAATCTTGTCAAAACATACTGTTATAAATTATTAAAGAATTAATTTATTTAATTTCCACACTTGCAACTATTTTTACATGATCTAAGCCTAAAATAAGTAATACTTACTACTATTTAAACTAAATTACTAAATTAAGTATACATTTTTTTTTTTTTTATCTATCAGACCTATATCGATATATATATATCGACCAATGTAGACCTAGTGAATTCACCGAGAAAACAAGAAAACCCATTTACAGTTTCTGACAGTACGGTAAGTGTGCGCAGCGCACATGTAAACGACGCCTTGCCGAGTAGGTTCGTGCGCGCGCGACACGGCATTATGAAAACTTCCTTCCGATTTAAACCCACTCGACTGCCACTATAACTAACGATGAGGTCACTTTTTTTTTTTTAAACATGTCGAGACAAACTCTACCTACATACGTGAGTGATCCGTTTTATTTCTCTAAAACTGCTTTTGTTATCCACAACCATCCTGCGGTACTTAAAGCGCAATGTTATTAATTCTTATTAATACTTTCCCCATCATCATCATCATCATCAGCGTCAGCCCTCCCTACTCTACCCATGTCCCACTGTTGGGCACTTTTCCCAATCAAATATAAAATTTACGATAAATTAGCGAACCGCTCCGGCCTCGCATGAGTCTCTACGCTACCTGTGAATTTAACTGGAATAAACCTCCTCGGAATACTATCTACTTATAACAGTGGTCAAAATCACAACAAAATCCGTTCGTAGCTTTTTTTTTTATAGACCGATAAACAAACAAACATGACGGAAAACCTTGTCCCATAACATGTAATTTACAAACTCACATGATTTACATACATACTGGACCCTGATTACTATACATCCCCTTTTTCCTTTTGCAGTCGTGTACATACGTGTACGTGTGTGTAGGTATACGTTCTATAGACATGTGTACAACATCTACATACTACTCGTTTTCTTACATTTACGGTTAAACAATGAAATGATGCAAAAATATTGCACTACTAGCGCCACCTGCTACTGAGTAGATGAACTTTTCATTCATTTAAAAATAAACTTATGAGAGCTGTAATTTACGAATTCTTACTTTATTTTAAATGCATCTCATGTAAAATGCTTCGATTTGATTCCTCCCGATAAGTAACGTTCAATGACCCTCACACATTTGTGCTCGGCCGCTAGTGTCTAGAACACCAAATCGCTTGAGTCATCATCATCATCATAATGTCAACCGAAAGACGTAGGCCTCCCCTAATCTCTTGAGTGTCACCTACTAAACACTCTTGAACTAAATCTACCTGATAACTTTAAATGCCCTGCTCTAACGGTAATTATCTGTAAATCTTATAAAAATGTTATTAAATGGAACCTAAAATATTCTCCCAAACTTCCATTTTCCTAACTTAAAATTTCTCAAATTATAAATATCTTGAAACATCTGAATTTGCTTGACAAAATAAGACAACTAGCGCCATCTATATTATTCTATCCTGAAACTACTTTAAACAAATTCCACCAGATTAGTTTATTAAATGTTCATGTTTAACACTCGTATAAATAACTTAGATAAGCTTAAATTACTATGAAATGTATCAATTACCAATATTGCACTTATCAGACCATATTTAACAAAACGTTGAATTCGACTAGGTCAACATTAAGGACTACTAACGCCATCTATGAAACCGAATTGGAAATAATCCATAATTTATTAGAACTAATTCTACTCTAAATCTAAATATTACGCTGTTGCAATTTAATTTTCTAAATACTTGAAGTAATTGCAAGAGCAATTAAAGTTTATTTGATTCATTTAACTAAATAAACGATGAAGATCTATCGATTCTACTTATTTTCTCCAATCGATCGATCGCATTTCAAATTACGAAAATGAAATGGTGTGGACTATGAAATTCCTATCTCACACACATACCTAATTTCTGAAATACTTATGCTACTCATAAACGTAACTAGTCCTTGCTATGATGAATTAATTATTTGGTTTTGTTCATTCATCCCCCTAAAATCGTCCATTTTGGGTGATATTCAACACTAATCTACTTTAAAGCCATAAGGTAACTTTGAAAATTATAAATTGTCGTAGTTACTCCTCAGTATGTGTTTCTAGTAATTTTTAATAAGATACTACCACATTTTTCTAAACATTTGTGCATTATCCCCCTCGTATCACCCATTTTATACGATCTTCGACATTATTTAATTTTAAAGCGATAAAATAACTTTTAAATTTATAAATTGTTGTGGTAATTTTCTCCGTATATATTTCCAGTGATTTTAGTGTGATATTATCATACCTTTTGAAACATAAAAAACAAACCCCTTTTTTTTAGACTTTGGTTGTATGGTCATTATACCCTTTACCCCTCATCTCATGTCACCAAGAAAATTAAAAAACAAATCTAACCTACAAACTCGTCTTGTCTGTGACTCAGTGTTAATTTAATTTGAACCCGATATCGATCTTTTAAAATGATCAATGAAATAAAGATTCTGATGAAAAGAAACGCTAGAAGTAGCCCAAGTTCTAAGTGATTTTTAACAACCGAACTCGACAAAACACGTTCAAGTTATCCAACCGATTCCAACTTCATTCAACAACATGACAATAAACAGGTAATTAACCACTCCTTCATTTGTTTTTTCTATAAATTGTGACAAATTCTCTTCTTCCTAATTGCATAATAACAACTGCGTAAAGTTTCCGATCTATTGTTTCGTATTGCATTTGGTTGTACAACTCTAAAATACTAATAATTTAATGTATTAATCTGTTTTCAGATACCGAATATCTCCGATTAAGTATTATCTATGAGACTCTATTACAATGAATGCTTGTTTTCTATGGGTACAATGCACTGCTACTTGCATAAAGTGAGTGATCAAGACCAAATAACCATGACCCCAGTTCACAATGACGGCTACTTGAACACGATTTTTGACAAAATCATCCTACTGATAAGTTAGGTAAGTTACACTGGTACCTTTTCTCAAATACCTTTTGTTACTTGCTTGTCGTTATAAGACATATCAGTGTCAAACATACAAATACATACTAGGTAGTTAACTTATGTCAACATAATTTATATTCTAACCTTTACTCTGCTAAAATAGTTAATTACTAAGGTCATTCTAGTAGTTCATTAACCCCTATTAATGAAACTTGTACAAAATGAGTGATTTATCTGTTGGATCTAACCAATTTCTGATTCATATCTATCTATGTGTAGCATCAACTAACTCCATAACCTACAGTATTGCATATGTGCATACTTTTCTAAATTGACCCTTTTATTTACAGATAAATACTATTCATAGAAGCCTACAATTAAAGTTTACCTGAATAGTGACATAATTCTTGATTATGCAAGACTGGCTTGTCACATAATATAAGATGTCAGCGCCTGGAATGCTGAGAATGATTTTTGGTTTTGCACGCATGAGAACTATCAAAGTGATGTGACTACTCATCATCTAACAACTATGGAATGTCCTGCTACTGTGCATTTCTTTTCACTGCTTGTCAACTGTTAAGTTCATTCACCTCATCACCTATTTTGTACTTTTGTTGTGATGAAATAAAAGTAACTATTAACATACTCAACAGTGAGTATGGGACTAATATTGCCTCAATTTTACTGCATACTAATAAAAGCTTTCCTACTGTCATTTATTTTATAAAACATCCCGTTCGCATCCACCCTAATTTTGTCTTATAGTAAAACTTAAAATTTATTTTATATCAATTGAAACTAATGTAAATCTTACTGGATTGGATTAAATGCTCCCTATGAATGCCACAGACTCGACCCCCCTTCTTGTAAAACCTCAAAACTCTGCCATCCTGTCATCGGCTTAGTGTTCCTATACTATACTAACAGCATCCAATGTTCATTTTTAAAACCTTTATGAACAAGTCAATTTGATCTGCATTGGTTTACACATATAAAATAGACATTTGAAGTACCTAGCCTATTGTCATACTAAATTTAAAAAAATGCCTTGTCATTCTTAAAATAATTTAGTTAAATTTGTTTTTCTGTTACTGAATTTACTAATCTGCCAATGCCTGTATTTGCAATTTTTCATACTTGTGTTTTATCATCATCATCAGCCTGTTCACGTCCCACCGCTGGACACAGGCCTCCTCTCAGAATGATAGGGCTTACAGATAACATTGAGTACCAACTGCATTTGATGAACTCAACCTAGGTATTTCCAATTGCACAGCATGTGTTTGAGTCACTGCTATTGAGCTTATTCTACTATCAATACTATTTGCTTGAAAAGATCAAAAGATAAGTATACCTACTTATGTATGTGTTACTTCTGTCTAGTGTTAATGCATGATGTTTAACACTCCTTGTCTGTATTTCAATTATGATGAGTTTGTTTAATTTTATAAGTTGCCTACTTATCAATGGCCTAGTCTAGAATTTACCTCCACTTCTCAGTGTTTTAAATGGAAATGTGCTCTGGTCATTTCTCTTCAACTCATCCATAGGATACAATGAACAATGACTACTCCTACTATAACTTAGATCCGCCCCGCTTGATGATGCAGGTGTAAAATGGAAAACAGTAGGTA
Organism: Clepsis dumicolana; assembly: GCA_963691665.1. Lineage (NCBI taxonomy): Eukaryota > Metazoa > Arthropoda > Insecta > Lepidoptera > Tortricidae > Clepsis > Clepsis dumicolana. Next base: position 3,600,852 of record OY829523.1, on the reverse strand, counting down.
AGTGTAAGTATTTGACTCAAATAGGTACATTCCTAACTTGATTTGCTGAACTTTGACCTCTTACTGTCTCTGCACAATTAGTACTTATTTAAAATAATTTTCCTTTTCACGACCCCCCGTCTTACAAACTCAACCATATGTGAACTCATGAAGTGTGTGACTCACGAGCTTCATACTTAATTCTTGCCAATCAACTCCCTAACTAACAAACCATACAATACTTTACATATACTTACTTCTGTACTGCCTAACTGTAAATATACTTCTTAGAGTTCAACGACCCCCCATCTGATAAATCAAAAGCATCTCTTATATTATTATGAAATGAGTAAGTATGTGATTCTAAGTTTCCCGTATGTATGATTCTAGCGACCCCCCATCTAATAAACCACACAATACTTTACATACTTGTAGTATATAGGTATCTGTTTGATTGAACTTTCCTTACTAGAAAATAATTTCATGTTTTTCCTGTCCCTAAATTATACTTGATAATCTCCTTATTTAACTAACTTAAAAATGCTTGAACTAAACTCAAATCTATACACTATTTCACTCTCATACGTCAGGGCGTTAGTGCTTTCTTTCCTAAAATAATTTCTATGATTTTGATCAAATTCCCATGCAATTCTTACTTGACTTGTGTCCATAAACTATAGCCAATTTAAGAAGTCGTTTAAAATAGGTATGTCAAATAAACCGGCCAACTTTAAAATTTCGCTTTGACATTTCATATGTCACGTGACGTTACTTTCTCTAAAATGGCGGATGGCCTTATGAACTCTAACCAACCTTACCACTCAAGTTTTATTTCTTTACAAGTAAATAATGATCAAGATCCTAAAGTATAAAGTCTGAACTTATATGATACAGCAAAATAATATGCAGTTTACGTGATGCAACCAAGCAAGTTAGCTGCTCGAAGCCAACCTAATGAATCTACAACTTCGATAGCCTGCTTTCTTTATTTCAGATGGAATTAAAGAAAGCCATTGCAGTGTAAATAAAAGTGAGGTGTACAAACTATACCATCAAGTGCTACCCTATCCATTTAGTGACAACAGTTGTAGTTTTTATTAAAATGTACTAGGTACAACTTAACCTTTTATTGTGACTGCTGTGAATATTTATTTTCCTATTTCCCACTAATAGTCTTTACTAAATATACATTACATCCATTCTTACCTCCAGACCTCCATTCCACGAACAGCAAATTGTGACTATCTTTAAACAAATAGTCACTATCTAAACATAACAAATCTGAAGTCTAGACTTCCCTAATTGACATATTATTCTAGACTTGTTCACTAAGTAATTGAAATAATTGAGTAAGTTTAACTGGCTGTGATAATAATATCATACTGTACTTATGTATTAGAATGATTTGGTACAGCTGTTAATCATATATCTGAGTGATATGTAGTGTAAATATTTAATGAAACCACTACTCATTGCAAAACTGTTACTAACCTAGCAGTACTAACTGTAATCTAGACTTTTAATGATTCTAATCCTATAACAGCTAACCATAACTTATAACTAAAGTCCGATCCTGGTCTCGGCTTTCCATATTGTACCTAACATCCTATCCTAATCTAAGCACCACCAGATTGTAAATAATCTAGCTCCCTCTAGCTGGAGTCTATATTATTAAATTTAACCAAGAACTGATCCTGGTCATGGGTAGACCTACTGTAAAGAGTACCTAGCCTAATCATACTAAGAAAACATAAATGCTTTGTCACCGCGACACTATTCTGAAGTACACCAGCCTACACTAATCAGCCTACCTAGAAATTTCAACTAAATATTGGCCTTGTAATTCGTCTAGTGATTGTGGAACCTACATTGTGAACGCTGTAGTAAACCCAAAGTACTTTAAGTCAAAGTAAGAATGGATCCCTACTTAACTAAGAAAACACTCCTAAGTGGTTAAGGAATAATACATACTTGTTAGGAATAAAACAATTGATTAACTGCGTCATATAAAGAATAGTAAGTATGTCTATCAAGTATTGAAATTTGCTAGCAAATTAACTAAAGTTATTTTATCTTATATGAAAAGAGGTTTAATTGTGTCATAGGTATTTTAAGTTTAAATGAATGATCTGACAAAGTAATTCTACTAACTGTAGTAAAACAAAGTAACTGGGGTAACATTAATGCTTTTCAAATAAGCATTATGCTTTGCGGCTAAGATTAGGGCCCCATCCTTCCGCCCAAGACTATCGTCTTTGGTTGATACCATAACTGTGAGACTCGACTCCTGACTGGACATCTCTCCACCGCCCCAGGGAGTATTGAATTATTTATTTATCAAGAGTCTATAGTCAGTATAGCAGTAATGTCAGTATTTTTACTACTAGAGATAGAGAGGAACCCCGCAAATGTATCAACCATTGTATTGGCTAATTTTCTTTTCCCATAGGTATTTATAGTACCTGATTACAGCATATTTATGTCTGCCAAAGATCAATATTTCATAGATTCATATAGAGTATAGAGTACATATCATAGCAACATGAGTAACCATATATATTTAGTTTTCCAAGATTGTAAATTTCAATCACTCAATTAATATATAAACTGAGTATTAGGTATAACAATATATTTAGATGTATACCTAGTTTGGCATTCATTATTTGCCTATTTTATTTAGAAGTATAGATAACGTCATTATAGGTAATGTTATAACTTTCAGTTACATAGCGCTTATATCAGCTATGAATTTTCATGCAAACATATTTCTATTGCTTTGAATGGTCTAATTTAGGCATACTTTTATTTAGTATAATTTCACAGATCAATCATGACTTAATGCAGCTGATGTTTTTGTAATAAGTAAGTACAGCTTTATAGATACTATTATCTACTTTTATGTTATTCACATACATGCCTAAGTACATTGTCTTTTACTCAATTAAGCTTTGTTTGCTAAGCCAGAACTTGGTTTATGGTTATGATTTTGTTTTATCATATTATGGATAGGTAATGTTTATGCCTAATCCCTTTCAATTATTGTTTACATTGAAAGTTAAATGAAAGCATGCTAATTTTGTATAGCTTCCTTGCCCATGCTGGTGTCAAGAAATACTATAGGCCTTGACCTCAGAACTAACACATATTCATTCATTGTGTGAATGTCAATTATATATTTGTGGATTGTTAAAAGTCCTAGTTTTGACTTAGAGAACTGCTCATAAAGTATACTGTATGTGTATGTACTTTTCATGTTTCAACTTCTACCAATGAACACTAAGGATCTATGTTTATTTAGGTTTGCTTTTATATATATTTATTTATCAGTCATTTAAGCTTGTTTGCCCAGACACAACTACGTTTTCATTTCAGGTAATGTTTTGCCTTAGAATTCTTTCAATTATGTCTGTATTGAAAGATAAATGAAGACTATGTTAGTTCACTGTTAAGCTCATTTGCCCATACGGTGTCAAACTTGCTCGGGACGTATCCTTGAACAAAACACAACGTTCATTTAATATATGAATGATAGAGTCGTTTGGAGAATAGCTTTGTCTTTGCAACTTTACTCTTTTGACACTGCTTATATTTTAGCAAGTAACTTTACTGTATAGAGGTGTGCATCAATATAGCTCTTAATGATCATATAATAGAGTTAGTGAGTCATTTAATTAGGCAATTTTACTTATGATTATTGGTGTGTATGATTTTAAGCTTTCCCCTAGCTCTGTGATGAAATCCAATGTAAGTTCAAGATCTCACTTTTATGTTATTTTGTGTGTCCGCGAAATTGGCTATCTAGTCCGTCACTAGGCTTCGCCATTCTAGCTACTCCCTAAAACCAAAGTCCCTGCCTAGTTCCCTACTTTCCTATCATCCTAACTTGTACTTTAAAGCTATGCCAATAAGGCCCCTAAACTGTGTATAATTGGCAAAACTAGGGTACGTTCCCACATTTACATTTAGTGTAGTGTAAAGAGTTTCGGGGTGCAATGAAACTCTACTATGCTCCTATAAAAGAGATTGTGTGCTAACTTTCCTAACCAGTCCCTAATTGTTGTGAGGTCTTGGAGCAAGCTCCTCTAGGACGAAGACCCCACGGATCAGCAGAATACCTAGCGTAGTGTTTGTATAAATATATAAATATGGGGATTGCAAATACTAGGTCTTGGCAATACCCGTTCTTGTGTCGTAACACGACAACCAGATCAACCGTCAAGTCTGATATCGCCAATTCAATAGCACTGCAAGAGAGTATTTAGACTGCCCAGCGTGAACCAGACAGCCTCCAGATCGCTCTCACAATCCGGTGAAGATTTAACTATTATTTCCTGACGTTGACACCGGTAGGTTTCGAGAAATAACGTTAAGGGGAAAGACACGAAAAATATTAGTAACAAAATACAATAACAATGCGTAAGACTCTAATTCAAACCGCTATGGAACGGCGACCAAAGTCTCACAGAAGCAAAGAACATTTACCGCCACAGGGCTGCAAATAGTCCTTCACGAAAACCTTCCGAATGAAAGCTAGCATTAAATATTTCATTAATAAATTAAAACCAATGACCAAACTCTAGTTAACACTCAGCAGACTCGATGTAACTTACAACCGCTGTGACCTGATTTTACTTTAAAATATTATGAATAAAACCCCCAATTAAAATACTAAAAGAATGACTACAATAATTAAAAGAATTTAAATGAAAATCTCCCCGAAATAAAACTTAATTCCCCGGACCAACAAGTAACGTTAACGCTATGAAAATTGATGATATTCTCCGTCCCCCCTCAATGCGCTCATCCTTTTTATAGCTTTCGTAAGCGTCCTGCGACTTCGGCGAAATCACCGTCCCAATCGACACAGAAGTGATACCATCCCTAATTTTTGCCGACATACTATTATTTCCCTGACCTTGAATTCTTCGTGAACTTTAAAATTCCAATATATTCCAAGCATACATAAACATTCTAAATATAAATTTCCTTCTCTATACTTTAGCTTTCCTTCCAATTAGAAAAATACTCTAATCCTAATTCATACTATTATTATATTTTTCCACCTTTTATGTACATAGCCTATAAATTAAATCGCTCTATTAATCTTAGTTCTCCTAGTACAGAAATCATTCTTAGTGTTGTTTTTCTTCTACTGATAAATTTGATGCTTTTATGTGAAATCCCTTTTTATGTAATAGCTATTTTACTTAACTATCTATTATAATAACTTAATGTTCCACAAAGGAACTATCATACGTACACACATACATACATGATCTGATAAACACATCACCGTTCTTCGCGTTTCGCAGTCGGGTGAAATGTGCTAATTTGCCTGCAATCGATATATTGGCAACATTTCTCCCAATTCGTTCCCGTTCAACTAATTGTTCCTTGTCACATTAAAACGTCAAGTCCTCGCATACAGTTTCCTTACTTTATGATGATACGACTTATACGACAAGGTTCTAATGACAGCTATTTATACAAAGTATGTTCCTACGTCTTCCCAATTATCCTATTTTACTTAAGATCTTAATTTAAAGATAGCTAATAGACCAAGACATAAGTTTCCATTCATGTATTGCTTGCATTTTTAGTAATTTAGCTATTTTTTAACCTTTACTTCGTCCGCTCCAAAACTTGTATTATTTAGCGACTTTTAACTGATTTATAATTGTAGATGATCTTTATGATAATTTCGGATTTATATTAGAGTATATTATGATAAATGATATTACATGACTTTTCCCTATTAATTAATTAGACCTTATTACAGATTTTCTTTCTATAAAATGACGCCATGCTAAGTACATCGCCATGCTCGTATTCCATTTCATGTTTTGATGCTCTTTGCTCTTAAACTACTTAACAGAACTTGACGAAACATATGTTAAAATGAGCGTAAGACACTAGTCTTTAATAATTAACTCCCGTTTTCCTTGCATTTTCCATAATCTCTTTGTATTATTCATAATGTTATTCCCATGCCGCGTAGGCCTAAAATACTGAATCGAGTTGTATGAAATTTGCTAGTATTGAAGATTATAATGCAGAGATTATTATCCAATAATTGTTTTCCTTGCATTTTGAGTATTTCTTTTGTACTGATGATAAATAACTCAGACTTAATTTAGCGCCATCTATTATCATAAACTTGAACAGCGTAAGAGCCCCACTTAAGCTAGCTCGATAAACCGAAACTTAATTAACAACCTGTTGCCGGATACTTCCGCTAGATGGTGTTACTAGTAATTTTACCCCATACAAATCCGTATTCTTAACTATTTTGTTTATTTAATTAATTACTTGTACCAAGTATGAAATATATTCGTGTCCAGGGCCAAATATGCTTAAATGAAGCCTTGGACCGTTACAACATCATGTCAGCCAATAGACGTCCACTGCTGGACATAGGCCTCCCCCAAGGCTCTTCACTCGGACCGGTCTTGTGATTTCCGCATCCACCGCGGTCCCGCGATCGTAAACAATATATTGACTTATTTAACGCACAACAAAGACATCAAAATAAATTAAGTGAAACCTTACAACTCGCGGCATTTCTTTTTTCATACTACAGTAATAACAGGTTCATTGCACATTTAGCAGAAAGAGTTTCGTGTTAATCAAGATCCTACGCTAAGAAAATACAATTTAGTTAATTAAACAAGGATTACCTTTATCGATCCTACACTGCAGTTGCCATATTTCTTATTTTAAATCAAGGGAGGACTGCTAATGTCTTTTATACAATATCGCGTTTCTTTAAAATAAACTTGTAGTAACTGGTTTCACTATAGAGAGGACTTTTCCGTATGACCTTATTCCGTATAACGTTTAGATCTATGCTTGACTGCAACAACTGTGAACTATAGAGAGGACTTTTTCGTATGACCTTATTCCGTATAACTTTTAGACCTATGCTTAACTGCAACAATTGTGAACTCAAAGCAGAGGTTTAAGTGTCGTACAAATTGAATGGTGCAGTGCAATGGTGCGTCTTTATTGTGAAACTAGGGATGGCAGGCTGATTATTTTAAAGGAACGCAACATTGGTTTTATCCGCTAGCACTTCCTCATGGTGTATTGGTGATATCTCATATTCTATGTTATATGGTACTAAAAACCTCTTCATGTTGGCATCGGTCCCTATGAGTGCCTTTCAAATGACCGGGACCTCATGGCCCGTGATCGGAAACCCGTACCAACAATAATAATAATTACTTATTTATTTATTCACGCAACTAAGACTCATGTACACTGTTGTTGCTAAAGACTTATTTTAAGCGTTACATAGTAATTTTATTTTTATATAGGTACCTAATAATGAATGCTAGTGATGACTTTTGCTGTGATGCTTCTTCTCGAGGCAATCATGACATGAATAGAATATAGGTATAGCAATTATTAAAACCAATAGAACCTCATCCGAACTCTACACTTTCCACTTCAGGTTCATGGAAACCAGCCCAACGGGGACGGTATGCAACCCAGAATCAGCTCCCTGCATCGGTGGCTTCGCTCGCCTGGCCACAGCAGTCCGCGAGGGTCTGGAGAGGGAGCCGGACTCCTTGGTTCTTAATGCTGGTGACAGCTTCCAGGGTACCATATGGTACAATATTCTGAGGTGGAATGTGACACAGGATTTCATGAACATGTTTCATCATGATGCCCATGTGAGTATCTACCCTCAAATATGTCACTGGATAGCCTAGTGGTTAGAGAATCTGCCTATGAAATTTGAGGTTCCGGGTTCGATCCCCTGTCGGGGCAAATAAATATCTGCCCTTGTCCTAGGATTTTGGATGTTTCATAAGTATGTATGTATCTAAAAGTCTCTTAATCCGTTATCTAGAACCTATAGTTCAGGCTTTGCCTAGTTTGGGACTATTAGTATATCAAATTGTCCTATGATATTTTACCTACTTATTATTACCCAATAAGTTCTATAAAAATCGTTTAGAGATATTGAACGTTTGCAATGAAAATGTTAGGATTTTTTTAGTTGATAAAGTTATAGTCAAAAATATTATTTCTCCAAAAAGCACATCTAATTTCTTCATTCATAACCAAAACACAGCAAAATGTAGGTATTCGGAATATTCACATGGATTATATTAGATTTACGAGGGCTGTTTGATAAGTACTCGTTTATGGAAAAAAAAATTATTTTTTTGTATACATGCATTTATTTTTCTACGTAGTCACCTTTTAACTCTATACATTTGTTCCACCTATACGCAAGCTTCAATAAACCATCCAAAAAGTATGATTTTGGAAAGTCATTAAAATAGGCCTCTGTGGCGGCAATGACTTCGTCATTTGATCCAAATCGCTTGCCACCGAGCCATTTTTTTAGGTTGGGAAACAAAAATAAATCGCATGGGGCCAAATCTGGAGAATACGGGGGGTGAGACAATAGTTCGTAGCGTAACTGTGCTAATTTAGCCGTCACAACTCTGGACGAATGAGCCGGGGCGTTGTCGTGATGAAACAGTACTTTTTTCTTTTTTAAATGGGGTCATTTGTCCTTCAACACGGCGTCAAATTCATCCAATAAATTGGCATAGTACTGCCTTGTTATTGTTTTACCCTTTTCTAAATAGTCGATATGTATAATACCCTGCGAATCCCAAAAAACGGTCGCTATGACCTTTCCAGCCGATGGGACGGTTTTTGCTTTCTTTGGAGCAGGTTTAAACAGTAAAATCCACTGCTTCGACTGCTCTTTCATTTCCGGGGTGTAGTGGACCCACGTTTCGTCCACGGTCACGAAACGACGCAGAAACTCCTTCGGGTTACGTTTGAACACGGCCAAACACTGCTTCGAAGTAGTCAGTCGGTTCCGTTTTTGCTCCTCCGTGAGTAAACGCGGCACCCACCTCGCCGATATTTTCTTCATACCCAATTTTTCTTCTAATATGTGTTGTACCCTCTCGATTGAAACGTTTACAGCATCAACGATTTCTCGAAGTTTAATTCGGCGGTCGGCTAAAACGATATTTTCAATTTTCTTAACCATATCGTCTGTAGTCACCTCAACTGGCCGGCCTGGGCGATCCTCATCAAAAACGGTTGTTCTCCCCCGCTTAAACTCGTTATACCAATATCTGACGGTTGTCATAGAAGGAGCACATTCATGGTAAACCGCTTGCATTCTTATTTTTATTTCATCACATGTTTTTCCTTCCAAAAATAAGAATCTAATTACAGACCGATACTGTTCTTTCTCCATTTTAACAATTTTAAGTTCACGCCTTCACTGAATCGTTGTCAAATGAGAAAAAAAACAAAAGAATGCCATTTTTTTTTTAATTTTCCCGCCTCTGAAAAATGGCTTAAAAAGGTGGTATACTTATTTGCGGTCAGTGATATTAATATATTTAGAAAACGGGTACTTATCAAACAACCCTCGTAGATCTAACGATGAATCCATTCGCATTTCTACACATTTACGCAATCATATTATGCAAAATTTTGCATAATGTTTGAGTAGGTAGGTACACTGTTAATTAATTAATGATGAGAGGTATTTTATATCACTTAATTCTGTAATTTTGGGAATCGAGTCGTGTATTTAAATTGTGGTCCATTAAATTAGCGGGTGTGATTTGATTAAAAATAATATGTATTAGTAATAGTGTATTTATAATAGTTTATAATAATAGTGTATAAATAGTGTTTGAGATAATAGTAAAACTCTGTTTTGAAAAACTGATTGAATTCGACTATTAGCAATAAGTATTATGATTTTTTAATCTCTTCGATGTATCAAGCAAAATCAACTGAACAGATTTTGATTGTTTTTTGTAGTTTAGTACTTATCGGGTCCAATCATCGGGCTATGTGCAATTGTGCACTAATGTGCAGGTTTCTTCAACATATTTTCCATCAACGAAAAGGTAATAAAAAAAAAAATCGTCACAAAAGTTCCGGAAAACTTAGAGGTTCAAGCCAGGCTGGAATAAACTATATACCCATGCTTGAGAAGCCATAAGGTCAAACTACTACGCTACCACGGACTTTAGATGATTTGAAGAGATTAATAATTTAAACCCATAAACAATTATTTTGGAAGAACCGAAGTTCAGGCGAAACTAAAATATGGGTCGTGATATTAACCAAGTGTTGCAATTTAAAAATACAATATAATTATACTTGTACCTATATCATGAGGCAATCGTTACCAATTGACCTAGTCCCAAATTAGGCAAGGGTATTACAGCGGATAAACACACTTACAAAGATGAACACAATACTGATTTGATATTAAACATCCAAGACTCGAGAACAAACATTATTATTCATCATACCTATATCTGCCCCGAACAGAGATCCTCAATCATCATAGTCAGGGCCTCTAACCACTAAGCTATACATTAATCTGCATTATTTAAACCCTACTTAATCATGTTCGATATTTAAACTTCCAGGTACTAGGAAACCATGAGTTTGACAACGGTATTGATGGAGTTGTTCCATACTTGCAATATTTGGACGCTCCTGTTGTGACCGCCAACATCATTGACGACGACGAACCGACCATACAAGGGTTATACAAACCTAGTATAGTGGTGGAAAAGAATGGAACACGTATTGGCATAATTGGAGTAATAATTGCCACAACCAACGTAAGTACAATTCAGTACAATCAATGACTTCCCGTCTAAAAGCCCCAAATTGTATTCATCCGGAAAATCAGAAACGCCTAATGGTAAGTATACAACACCAAGACGATGGAACAACAAGATGGAGCAAAGACCTGGTAAAGATCGCAGGATGGCGGTAGATGTGGAAAGCACAAGACCGGTGTGAGTGAAGAGCCTTGCGGTTGGCCTATGTCCATCAGTGGACATCTTTCGACTGCCATGAGGATGATGATGATAAATGGTATAAAGCCTAATGGATAATGGTATATAATTGCGAATACTATTATACTTACACGAAACTGTAACCCAATATCAAACAATGTTACCTGACCACAACTAATGTAAGGTAAGGAATCATTTTCAAAACTTAGAATCCGTGTGATATTTCAAAGACTGAAATAAATGATTAATGCACGAAATAAGTAAACACCTGTTTAGACTGGGTAAAATTAAAATGTCTGCACAGAAATGCAGCTTTGCAAAAGTAACTAACTAACACTAGAATGAACTCTTAACAACATTATGCGCTCCGGCTGCGAGCCATAACACTGACCGCAGCGTTGCGGCGTCCCATATACACTGACGTAGACATATTAACACTACCTTTGTAGATACAACAGCGACGCATTAGATAAACACAATAAATAGCACAGCCCACTTAAAATTAAAAACAGAAAACCCGACCGGAATCTTATTCTATGTCACTTCCACAACTGAGACGAATCTTAGGACATCTCATATGTTGAAAATCATCAAACGGTTTAAGCTGCAGAGCGTGCTAAAAAATTTAGACATACGTACATACATACATACATAGATACATACGCTCGAAAATCATAACCTCCTTGGGCAGTTGGGTAAAAAATCAGGTCCAAGGGTTTCAAGCCATCATCTAATAATATTTCGATACTTCCAATGAACAATACGCCAACTCGAATGTAAAAGGTTTACAGGAGGAACTCCTACAGTAAAAAAGTTGATAGTGACAGCTATTTTCTGTGCAAATTATTAATTTATTGTATCTTAAAACTGCATAATTTGATTTTGAAAGGCTGTGCTAGGATAAGCTAAGTGATTCTGCCCCCACTAAGTTTTGGTTTGTAACTATTACGGATGGTGTAATTCCACGTTTGTGACGATTATGCCAAATTTTAGCTTTTAAAACTGTACAGGTTTTGGTAAAAAAAAAGACATTTTTAACTTATTTTTATATGAACTGATTCCTGAGTATTTCACATAATGTGGTAGGTACTTACTAAAGATAATTAATTATATTACATTATTGACGAACCATGTTGCGGAAACCATTTTTTATGTGAATTCTATTATTCATTTTTGTCATTGATCATTGACGAAACCTAGTGCCGATCTTTAGTTTGTTAAATTTAGATAATGTATTGAATCAGGCGTTACTTTGCGGAGGTCCATATTTATGAACTAAAAAACAATTACTTTGCTCACCCGCGACCACTAATGACAAATAGTTATATCTGTGCGGCAAATGTATGTTTCCATGCAACACCTCCGCCTCCACTGCTACACGAATCAACACATGCCACACAGACCCAACTATCACCACCACCACTATACTAAACGCTGACGCGTTTCGGCACTCTCCACGAGGCCATTTACGAAGCACAACAACAACCGCTCAACATGCCACCACTTCCACTACTGACATATAAAAACCATGTACTCAACTTAGTTAATGACAAAACCAACGTACCCACTAATATTTTATAAATTCCAAACTACCCTTTTATGTAAGTCCTAAACTACCCTTTTGTAAGAAATGAATTCCAAACTACCCTTTTTATTTTTATTTTTAATTTACGCCAGGTACCCCGTTATTTTTAACCGAGTACGGTAAAAAGAGAAGTCATGTTCTCATTATTACTATGACACATTATTCAAATTAGAACCAAGTCGTAACAAAGGCGAAGAAACCAAATTAACTTGTTCATTAATAATAGACCCCATGTTGTTGTACCTAATTATTTCCAATTGTTCTAAAACCGATAGCCGCAAACCCTTATCACAATAATGTAAAATTTCGTACGTATCTGAGTCTAACAACGAATGATTACTAATGAATGATGTCTAATAAATGCTTGGCAAAGTTTGATTTCTCTGGATGATCATGCCTATATGACGAGACATGCTCGTTAAATCTAGTATCAAAGCTTCGAAAAACTGAATAACGTAAATTACATCATCATTGTTATAGAGAAAAAAAGTGTTGAATTGACTTTTCAGATTTTTTTCACCGGTGATATACCTACCAACGAGCTACAAGATGTATTTTTTAAAAATTATAGCTGAGCTAGAACATACAGATATCTTTACATAAATTACTATTACCAATTAGGTCCTATACATTTTCTACAACCGCTATGCTGTAACAAGGTTGTAGAAAATGGAGTGATCCGTTTATTTCACTACATGGTAGGTACTTTATAAGGTTTAATTTTGCATCTATAATTTACGTTTTCATGCAAACCATTGCAGCTTGGACTGTAGTCATCAATGATGTCGGGTCTCACAATGGCGACACGATATGACAGGTACTGTGCCCGTGCGCTGTTGTTGAACTAAATGTGATAAATGTACTTATTGACGCAGTTTTCTGGTACCAAATGGCGTAAATTGTATTGTATAAAACCATAATCAGAATACAATGTTTTTGTACTTTTTCCAGTTTTATATTTTTTCGGTTTTTCCGTTAAAAACAATTCAGTACCTGCTATAATTTTTAAATACTCACTGAAACACAGAAAAAACAGAGAAATATTGCTGACCCCGGGAATCGAACCAGGATCCTTGATATTCCGTGTCACGTACCTACACCTGGGGGGAATCCCGGGGTTAGTAATATTTTTCTGGTTTTTTTCTGTGTATTGTATGCTTCAGTGGGTATTCAGTTAAAAAGTATTATTACGCATAATAACTGTGTAAAACCTTCAACAGGTATTTTTTATAACATTGCTAAATATAAAAATTGGTGTCAGAAAAGGTTATGCTTGTGACCGTTATCTATGACACTGATAAACACTAGGTACATTATTATTTGTAACTGCCTCACTTCGTAATAGTTCTAAGATTTAACTACTTTTTGTTTTGTAAATAACTTCTGGTCCCTATTTCACCGTTACAAATTTCAGTTTTACATTGACAATTCGTTGTTGATTGCTGACTTGAAGAGTTATTGTTTTAGCGCGCTTCATGTTGGCAGTGACAAAATTATGTAGATCGAATTGTTATTGTAAACTGACGTTTGTAGCAACGAATGAATGCGAATTTGTGGCAAATATAATCAACAGAATATTTCGTTCACATTTAAAGACAGATAAAACTAATAAGTAAGTAAGTAAACACTTTATTGTACAAAAAACAGAACAAAAACACCAGTTACAATGATGAAATTCGAGTACAAAGGCGGACTTAGCCCTTTAAGGGATCTCTACCAGCCAACCCTTGAGTGGTAGAGAGGAATAGTTCACTAAGGTGTGGAGATTGTGAAGTCAGGGCTTGTAGACTTGGGGCGTGGAGAGCTCGAAGCTTGGCTCTACTTGAAATCTGATAACTTTTTGACAGTGCGAGTCATATGGTCTCGTCTTGGCAACATTTTACGTGTAAACGTTTTTGGTGGGATTATTATGATGTACTATGATTATTATAACATAACATTGTACTTTCGTGGGTGGCAGGACCTTGTGCGAGATCCGTCCGGATCGCAATCACCATCTTACTCGCTAATCCTACCGCTAAGCAGCAGTGCTTGCACTGTTGTGTTCCGGTGTGGAGAGTAAGACAGCCGAGAAAATTACTGGCATAAGAGGCATTTCATCTGAGCCCTCTGGGTAGGCAACGCATCTGCAATCCCTCCGGGGTCGCGGGTGTCTATGGGCAATGGTGATCACTTACCCTCAGGTGACCCACTTGTTCGCATTCCTTCCTTATCGTATAAAAAAAAAACCTTGTGTTAATTTTTCCGAAATTACAGTGAAATCCTTTAAAAAGGTTCGTTTTTTCAGACGCTAGCCTCAACTGGGCAACTCCACTTCACAGACGAAGTTGAAACAGTCAGGGCTGAAGCCGAGAAACTTCATGAGCAAGGCATCAATATAATAGTCGTGCTGTCGCATTGCGGTTTGGACATCGACAGGTAATACCGCGAATCCGAAACTACGCTGAATGGCGGATGAGATAATTAATTTTACACGTGTGGTTTATGTCAAATGTGTAGAGACAGAGACCGGTCCCTTTGTTTCGTAGAAAACTTTTAGTCATAATGTAACTACTATTCGTTATGTTTTGGATATGTCCAATAGACTTAAAGGAACAATAGCTTTGTTTACTAATAGTGTGTGTATGTAGACATAATGAAAACGGGATATTGACCGCGATTACCTTATAGGTTTGATGAGCTCCCGATAGATACAACAACAACAACATCAACAGCAACATTAGAGTCTACCCGCGTTTCGTCAGTTTGCCCGTGATCATGATGCATGTAACTGCATCGAAATATCTATCGGGAGCTCATCAAACCTATAAGGTAATCGCGGTCAATATCCCGTTTTCATTATGCCTAATGCAATTAACCGCGAATCATTTAAAACTGTTAGTGTGTGTATGTGTTTGTTTTTTAGTTTTCAATTTAAATGGGTCCTGCTGAAAAACAGCGTTGCGGCTCGCCGCAGCATTATGCTGATTGGGGCCCATTTCACACTATTCGGCATTGCTATAAATTTTAAAGAGTTATTAAGTTTCTGCTTTTGTTTTAATTTTTGATTTTTCAAATGTTTGCTTTTTTGTGTGTGTGTCGAATTTGTGTGAATAAATGTATCTCTCTCTCTCTAATAGCGCAAAAAACACCAAAATTATGATATATTGTAAAAAGTCGTTACAATCATCTAGAAAGTTCAATTGAATAACGACTCTATGTCCCTAAGCAATAGGTTACGACTGCACTAATAGAAAAATGGCGGGCCAGGTACCTATAGACTTGTAGCTTTGTCCGGTGCTCAGGTAAACGCCAGGGATGTAATGAAATAAAACCAAATGCAGTTTTTTTATCTATGAAGTATGTTTATCTTTTATGACGGACGATAATGAGTCAATGAGGTAACAAAACCGCGCAATAGGACAATGAATTGGACATAACCAAAAACGAACGACTATACCTATGTTCGAGTGATTGTTTGTTATATTTTTTTGCAACTGTTTTGGAACACATTTTCAGGGCTTGAACATCATAATAAAATAGTGAAATAAAAACGGATCACTCACGTATATAAGTCGAGTTTAGCCCGACATGTTTCGACTTATATACGTGAGTGATCCGTTTTTATTTCACTATCTCAGTCTCACGGTAGTTTCATATTAAAAAATCATAATAAAATATTTAAAACATCTTCTACACGGTTTCGGACGAGAAAAAAATGCTAACTTTAGTTACCTACTAAAAAAGGAAAATTTTAAATACTTCCAACAATAAAAATCATAACGGGAGACATTTTAAAAATATTTTTATACGTTAATTAAAAAACTAAATAGACTTTACCGTCAGTCTCACGCTAAATGACTTTAGGTGGTTGAGCTTCTTCTAGTCCCTTAATTAAAATAACCACTGGTACAGCGAGATCTAAAACAATGTCTGGACCATTCCATTTGTTACCCAAAAGGCTACGTTTGCTTAAGCCTAATTCAGGCCATCTTGGTTAAAGCCGCGTATCCATCGCTGTGCGAAGCGAGTAACAAAGCTTAACTCCTACTTGGAAGTACGAAATTCGAAGTTCGTATCCGACCGTCCCTTTCACTTCACGGGCAAATTTGTATGACGTTTGAAACAGCGCCCCCCGTTAGCGTATTGGTACTAACATTTGCGCGCGATGAAAAACTAATCTAGGTATGTACTAACGTTTTTCGGATTTTTTCCGACCTTGCTTTGGGCCAAATTTGATGATTTACTTGGTACTTGGGATTGATAGACAACAATGTAATTCTATAAGGGTCCTATTTTTCCCTAATAAGGCACGGAACCCTTAAAGGCTTATGTAAATTACCTAATTTTCGTACCCTCTCTCCTAGTGATTAGTTTATTTTTTTGCGCACCGCTTAGTGATATCGCACAGCTCTAGTGAATACGCAGCCTTAGGTTGAGTTTAGGGCATCTTAGTTTAGGCCTGTTGGTTTGTTTGCCTTGCTCGATCCTAGAGCTACGCTAAGTATAAGATTATGTCTGTAAGTATAATTTACTCTTCGATCGTGACCTTCCCTAAGGATTATGTGCTTAAATCCCGAGAACGCGAAGTGCTTCTGAATTTAGTCGTAGTATTGTTTTAATTTTTGTAAGCTTTAATTGAACTTGCTTTGTTAGTGAGTAACTTAGGCAGGTGTATATTTGTGGTAGGTCAAATATTCCAAGTTAAATTTGACCCACTTTTAGTCGTCAGATTGACTTAAAATTTGCTATGAATGAACCCTATGGTGTTAGGGTGCCAGATGGTCGAGATTTAGCAGAATTCTTCCAAATTTTTGAATGTCCTCCCGACTTTCGGCAAAGTAAAAAATCTCCCGAAAAACAACTTCATTGTATACATACATACATATAATCACGCCTCGTTTCCACGGGGGTAGACAGAAACCATGGCTTGCCACTTGCTACGATCCTTGCACACCTCTTTAGCCTCCTCCACATTCATGCATCTCTTCATACACGCTCGCCGGTTCCGAGTATAAAACAACAATTTTAAGTTCCGGATTTTCGTCAAGCGAAACGTTGCCGCTCCGACGCTGTAACAATGTTAAATGCTTTTGTTTTTATTATTATTTACTTTAATTTTATTTCATTTTTGTTTGTCTCGACCAAAATCCCAAAATTCGGAAAAAAAAATTTTTTCTCTCGATAATAGCTTCATTCGATCTGGCAACCCAGGCAGTTCTTCTGGCTTATAAACTGAATTATTTGAGATATTTTTACTTTTTAGAGAAATAGCACTCCACGGCGGTCCTCACATTGACATCATTGTGGGTGGCCACAGCCACACTCTGCTGTACAACGAGGCCCCACCAGAATACAGTGCGTTTGTGCCCCAAGGACCTTATCCTGTCGTGGTAGACCAGCCCACAAGGAAGGTACGAAAGGTGGCTATGCGAAACAGCTGTTGGTTCGTATCAGCCAAAAAATAATTTTATTTCAATCGTATTCTTATTCGTAAGTTACGGAAATTAGAGACTTTTACTTTTCTAATAATTTCAAGGCTGAGTTCAATTTTCTAAAATTATTTTCAGGTGTTGATAGTACAAGCCGCGGCTCACACGCAGTACTTGGGTGAAATTAAACTGGATTTCGATGACGCAGGAAATCTTCTTGAATGGGAAGGTCACCCACACTACCTTGGCAATGAAGTAGAACAAGGTAGGTGTTTCTTCGTGAAAGAGGTGGCAGAGGTAGAGATGAGAAAGAGTTGCTGCTTCTAGTGACGAATTTATTGAAGTAATCTCGATACAATAAAATCTGGTTGTAAAAAATGGTTTTTCTTGGTTGGACAAAAATATAAGCAATACTTAAATTTCTTAACCAGAGCAATTCCAAATGCTTTCGTACTTAAGGCATGACTTTCTTTTGACACACGCGTTCTCGTTACTGACTAGATCTATAGCGCTGTCTCGCTCAAGCGAAGTGAATAAATTCCGCCCCCGAAAGTATTTCCGTAACTAAATTGGTCTGACAATAATGTTTCCATCCTGTCGACCTAAAAACAATTCAAAGCTATTTTTTCCAAATCTTGTGTCTGATAATACTGAATATTTTCAGCTCCTGACATCTTAGAGAGAATCGAGTACTACCGACCTATGATTGATGACTTGGCGAAGCAAGAACTGGGCTCCAGTATGGTCCACCTCCGCTCTAGCTGTGCCTGTAGCGAATGCAACCTGGGAAGCTTCATTTGTGACGCTTTCATGCATGCCGTAAGTACAACCGAAGAAACGGTTCGCTTACCCCTGTGGTACAGTCAAGGAATTAAATTTCCAACCCACCTAAGGTTTAATATCGTATAGCAAACTGTCACCATAAGAGCTAGATAGAACATGACGTCGCTTTTATCGCGTTTACGTTGACACTTTCGACCTTAATGTATTGCGAATGTTTAACAACATTTCAACGAAATGGGTAGGGAATTAAATTCCTTGACTGTACCTAATAGCCCATTTAAGTGCAGCTGCGGTGAGCAGGGAAGTGGGCATAGAAGTGGGCAGTGCAAGTATGTAAAGAGTCGCTTCTCCTGCTCGCGAAATTGGCGGTTTTTAATGCAGAAGTCGTAGCGAGCCAGAAGTAGCGCCCAGTGAGTCAGGAAGCAACGTGTAAACACCCACTGCCTTCGAACGTAGTATGCGGGAATTATTTCTGGCAGTTCTAGCAATAGCGGCACTGATGGCAGGGGCTGCATGGATGGTATTTAACCAAAGCAGCAGGGCATTTGCGTAACTATTCAACACTCGTCATCGGTTTGAAATGTCAGTTTTTGTACGACTGTGTGACAGCTAACTGTTTCCGATACCAATTGTCAGAACGTATAAAATGATCGCGATTGTGATTCCGAGCGAGTTAGACAATAAGGATGCCGGTGCTAGTAGGATTATGTAGGATAGGATATGTAGTAGGATAGTAGTAGTATGACTGATTGAGATATAGTTTTCTATACCTCATGGATTCAAGATCGAACAGCAATTGATTTTTGAATAATTGTTATGGAGTTATTTTGCCATTTTTTGTGTACAAGTTTTGTTCTTTTTTTTTCTAAATGACTTGGCGGAATTGGATTGGTTCATTACCTACCAATTGCTTTTGTTTCTTTTTAGCATTGAAATAAATTCTGCTGTTTGAGATACTTATTGTACTTTGAAATGAATATGTAGGGGGTTTATCAACATTTTTTATGTTTTTTCTTTATTTATTTATTTCGTTTTTTTAGGCATTGCCGTACGCGGAGGAAGGCAACTGGCATTACGCCCACTTTTGCATCATCAACCAGGGGGGCATACGAGTGGACATCGAGCCTGGAAGTAAATATTTTATGGATTAATAAGGGAAAGTTTTTCATGACTCCTATAAAAGCTAATGTACCTCACATGGTAGTAAAAACTTAGTAATTGTCAGATGAAAGTTACCGTGACGACTGTAAGCCGATCCAAGAGTAGCTCAAAGGATCCTGCTATTTAACTGACTTCAAAAAAAAGGAGGTTCTCAATTCGTCATAATATTTTAGCAGAATCGAAACCTTGCCACCTCAGTTTTGAACATTTTCTTTATTTAAAAACAGTGAATCGACAAAAAAGTCCTACATAATGTAAATTATCGACCCTGATTATAAAATTTTACGAAGGTCATTTTTGAACATTTTTTCGATTTTTTTAATGAATTTCCAAAAAACTAATCGATAAAAAAACTACATAATTTATTATGTATAAAATTAGGAAACCTGCTCACCAGGAGAATCGGATGAAAAATTCGACCTGTAGAGAAGAACAGCCGTACCTACAGACGGACATACGAAAGAAATTTTGTCCATATTTCATACTCATTTCATAAACAGAGCTTGTATTATGGGTACCTAGCTACTAGACAATGGAGGGTGACGATATGAACCTAAAATTTAATAGTATCAGAACTTAATATGCATAATTATAAACTATAAAAACGATACCGTGACTGACTTACCTACTGACTGACAGACAACGCACAGCCTAAACCACTGGACCTAGAGACTTGAAATTTGGCAAACATATACCTTGAGTATACCTAGTTGAGTTGAGTGTACCCTAGAGGTGCACTAAGAAAGGATTTTTTGAAATTCCCACGGGATAAGCAACTAGCCCATTTTGTAATGTTTCACGGGGACAAAGCCGCGGGGCAAGCGCTAATATACAATAAAACTGTGATATTAGACATAATGAAAACGGGATATTGACCACTATTACCTTACAGGTTTGATGAGCTCCCAATATTTATGTCTAATGCAATTAACCGCGAATCATTTAAAACTTAAACTGGTACGTTGTCCAATATAGACGTTATTTTTACAAAATTCCAAATTCTATAAAATAGGTAATTTATTTGATGTTTCCAGTAATAACATTCGAATCAATGCTTCTCTCGACTCCGTTTGAGAACAACGTGGAAGTGTTCAAACTTAGAGGCGACCACATTATGGAGATGCTTGAGTTTTCGGTGGCCAACGACCCTTATCCGGGAGCGAGGATGCTTCAAGTGTCAGGTAACTAAGTACCAGGGACAAGTAAATACAAAGACTGCCTATCTTCATTCTAACTTGCGTAACTCCGAAATATAGGGTTCACTAGATGGCGTTGTTTAGCATGTATGGGAGTAATACCTGGCTCAACAAACGCCATCTAGTGAACCCTATATTTCGGAGTTACGCAAGTTAGAATGAAGATTGGCAGTCTTTATTATTACTTGTCTCTGCTGAGTACAGATTTATTTTTTAAGGAAAACCAACTTTCCAGAATAAAAAACAATACGACAACTTTTGAAGTTGTTCTCTTTAAATTTTTTACGGAAAAATTATACAGAAACCAGTGTTTGTGTTTACCAAATGAAAGGTTTGGAAAAATTAACTAAAAGCGTTTCTACAATTGAGAGCAAGTTGTAGTTAAAACCTTAAGGAGTTGAAAAAACCCTTGTACTTCATTTTCAAATGTAATAATAAATACTTACTCAGTCTTAACGAAGACAATGGAGTTATGATTTTGGTGTCAAATACTCATACCTACCTAATTATTGATTACAATTTTCCGTAGGCATAAAGAGGCCATTACGTTCCAGTAAAACTTATTTCAACTCTATTCCTGTAAATTATATTGGTGTTACGGTGAAATAGAATTCCAAAACAAAATATTCGCGGTTCTAACAATATTAACCATAATTGAAACAATATTAACTATTATCTATTATACTTCACAATTATTGAAATATTGAAACAACAAAAAAGCCCCGTCCGAATTCGTTCATCCGTTTAGGAGCAACGATGCTACAGACAGACACCCAGATACACCCGTACACAGGTCAGACTTACAACAACCCTCTTTTTGTGTCTGGGTTAAAAATTAAATCAAACAGCTGAACTATCGACTCAACCACACTTGTCATGTTTTTGACGCTCTTCGCTTGCTGCCCTCTATTTTACTAACATTAGATACAAATGTCAGTTTACAATGATAATTAGGCGTTCATTGCTGACTAAGAGATTGTTTCTTTGATTACGCTTCATGTTGACAGTGGAATGTAGATCGAATTGTCATCGTAAACTAAGCCCGAAGTCTGAAATTCGAAGTTCGTATCCAATCGTCCCGCTGCTCACGCCAACGTAGGTTGACACAGGAACGAGAGGGACTTCGAATTTCGGACTTCGAGTTATGGCTCTGGCATTGTAACGTTGATGAAATAGGGCCGTGGTCTGACCTGTAATCATGCTTTTAGGTCTGCAAGTAGTCTTCGACGGTGCTCGTCCACTCAACAACAGGGTTGTCTCCGCAAGCACCCGGTGCATAGACTGCAGCGTGCCACACTATGAACCGTTGAGACACGATCGAAATTATACAGTGATAACGCAAAGTTTTCTGGGCACTGGGGGCGACGGATTTTTCGTGAGTGGCAACCCTATTGTAATGTTGTGGGTGTGTGTTGCTTTGCTTTGTGTTGACTTTTCACTACATCAGAGTGCGTTTGCACTGACCCGGAGTGAGCCTTTGCCTTCTTTCGCATATAAAAAAATATATTTATATGAACGACACTGAGGCAAGATGAACAGATTTGGTCGCGGCTTTTTCATCAATGCTCAAATAATCATGAATAAAATATAATGAGAATAACAATCTAGACTGGTCTGAGTGGAGAGCCTTGAGGGAGGTCTATGTCCAGCAGTGGACGTCTTTCGGTTGACATGATGATGAACACCCTAAAGGGACAAAGAGATATTTAATACAAAAACATTGTAATAATCTAATGACATTGACCTGAAATTAAGTAGGTACTGATGCGACATAATACGCTCATATCAAAGGACGAACTTCAAGTCTGAAATCTTAAGTTAAAATTATCTCAATACGCAGTTAGGTAAAGGTCTAGTGAAAAAAGATTTTCCATAGGTCAGGCAAAAAACAATCTTATGTCAATGTTATAATAATAATAATAAATATCACGGGACAATTTGACACCAATTGACCTAGTCCCAAACTAGGCAAAGCCTGTACTATGGGTACTAGACAACGGATAAACATACTTATATAGATAAATACATACTTATATACATATTAAATACCCGACCCGAGAACAAACATTCATATTCATCATACAAACATCTGCCCCGACCGGGGTTTGAACCCGGGACCTCAAGCTTCATAGTCAGGGTCTCTAATCACTAGGCTATTCGGTCGTCAATAAACACTTTGACATGTGAAAACATTTCTCAATTTAACTATACATAAATCATAGTTGCAGTTTCGTGTCTTCCGTTTGTTTAATACTTTCTCTTCCCTTTTATATCCGTTTAATATTCTGGCTGATCATTTTACATGAAATTTGCATGAAATTGTTTTCGTAACACGCGGCGTAAAATTGAACCACATGAAATTTCAATAAAACGCTTCAGAGTAGAGAGAGAAAGATACCTAATATACAAAGATTTACTTTTAGAAACAGTTGTTTTTAGGGTTTCGTACCTCAAAAGGAAAAACGGAACGCTTATAATTATAACCCACTTAGCAGTTTTTTGAGTTATCTCATTTCGAAAGTTTGGAACTATTGTAATTATCCATATAATTTTAGTATTTTTTTTTTTAAGTGATAAAAGAGACAAGTTACATATATAATTATGTGTATCTGTAACTGAGTGGTAACGTATATTCTATTGAGTTCTACATTTTGAGATTCAATTCTCGTTTAAAAAAAAAAGTGACATGTTCTTTCCGTGTATCCTTCACATGATCACTTTGTTGTCCGTCTATTTGTCTGTCTGTCTGTCAAGACCCTTTTTCTCTGGAACGCATGGTGGAAATTAATACCAAATGCCCAAATCTGCAATCCCTTGAAGGTGTGAAAAAATCGAACTTGTAAATCAACTTAATCAAACGATACAGTCATTAAAAAGGGTGCTTAAATACAACTTGCCGTGGAATCAAAACCTATAGGATACTTCCACTTGTTGTAGAAACTTGAAATATGGTATGAAGGTGGCTCTTATAGCACAACCAATGAGACAAATTTGAAAAGCTTAAATTTTTACGTGTCTGTATAATGTCAGAGACACTTTGTACACGTAGTAACATTTTGCTTAGAAGCAGGGCTTTGGTAACACTGGACACCTGAAAACATTCGGGTATATAGACAGGGAAAAATCTTAGAGACTCAATTCCCGTGATAGACGAACTATTTACAAACCTACGTTTTTACGGAACCTCCTGTGCGCGAGTCCGACTCGCACTCTCGGTTTTTTTTTTAATCATACACAGCATAATCCTTTTACAGGCATACTAACAGTATTTGATGGTTCTCGTCCCAGAGGCAAGCGCGTAATAAGCGCCTCAGTGCGTTGTATAGACTGTAGCGTACCTAGGTACCAGCCTTTAGTACCTGAAAAGTATTATAGAGTAATCACAACAGACTTTATAGGCGCTGGTGGTGGCAACTATACGGTAAGATTTGGAGAAAGACGTGTTTGTGTTGTTGGGCTTGTGGTACCTAAACAGTGAACTACTTTGCTATCATGTGCCGCTTATTGTGTTTAATAAATAGTTTTGTACTTACTGTTGTCAAATTCGCTCTGACCAATAGCGCCGCTTTTTTCATTTTTTATAAATTTTGTTTTTAATTCTCGCTCCCTTGCTTCACCGTGCTTCTACGTTAAAAATGTATCTTACCACGTAAAATCAATTCCAATTAACATGTTTGTGTTCGGGTGTGGAGAGTAAGACAGCTGGTGTAATTGCGGGCACAAGAGGCATTTCATCTTAGCTCTTTAGGTTGGCAACGCATCTGCAAACCCCCGGGGTATTGGGTGTCTATGGGCAGTGGTGATCACTTACCATCAGGTGACACACTTGCTCGTTTGCCTTCCTTGTCGTATATAAAAAAAACACGTTCCATCGAGTTTTCAAAATACTACGTTGAAGCTTCATAATAAGTCGAGTTTAGACCTGCAAGAAATATCGTGCAAGTTGCAACGCATTGCGGCGTTCGACCGCCCACTCCAGACTCGTTCGCCTTAAGGCCTCGCATTGTATTGCAACTTGCACGATTTTATTGCAGGCCGAGACCTTTAGAGCTAGAACTTCACAAGTTTTCTAATTCCAGATGATTCCGGAGAACCGTTTCGACGTCGAGGTTATCGGTGTCGACTATGACTTGCTGATGCAGTACATAAGACTCCAAACACCAGTTTTCGTGGACGAGAGCGGCCGCGTTCAGATATCTAACCCGTGTCTTGATGACTAATCGGTCAAAGTTAAAATGGCCGTCAAATGTTTTTTCGTCTGGATGCTATTGGAATTAAAAATAACTGAGAAATAATACAGTTTTTCTGTTATTTTCATTTTATTAAAGCTAAGCGTTTTTGCTATGAAACAAGTGTTTTTATTATCAACGTTATTCATGAAATAAGTTGGGCAGAGTTTTTCATCTGACAACATCTACATTTGTCAACAACACGGTTGCCGTGTTAATGTCTGTGGTAGATGTTACTACATCAAATAAGCGGTTATAATCAAACTCAGAATTTATGCTCAAAAAAGCCTTGGCTGGATGATCTCTGATCTTTGCCTATCCCATTTATGGGATGAACTCGAAAAACAACAATACGAGTATAAGGCATAAAATATTATGAAGTTCATTATATGAACGGCTATACTTAATGAATCATTAAAAGAGTGCCTAGCATTATGCTAATTGTTAATGACGTCGTAATAGTCACCAGAGAGCAGGCGATTCTAAAAATTATATAAACTCTTTTAGACAGACAAATATGCCAGGGGTGACTTTGTTTTATTATTAAATATGCAGTGATTTTATCTTGGGAACCCATTCTACCGCTTCCGTATTTACTTGCACAGCCATTAAAAATTGTCGCGTCAGGCGCGAACTTGTAGGTGAGTAGCCCGCTTTATAAATTTTAGGTGGCAACACCAAATATAAACAAGTGACCGTTCTTAGTCTACGGGTTTGAAGTGTAACGGCGCGAACGTGCTCAGTAGTTAAAAGCTCTCCAAGAAAGTCTCCCAGCAGCGATTATCGAATCTCCTTACACCCAAAGCTGAGTATACCAGTGTTTCTGATTATACATTAAAAAATAATTTTATTTCAATCGTATTCTTATTCGTAAGTTACGGAAATTAGAGACTTTTACTTTTCTAATAATTTCAAGGCTGAGTTCAATTTTCTAAAATTATTTTCAGGTGTTGATAGTACAAGCCGCGGCTCACACGCAGTACTTGGGTGAAATTAAACTGGATTTCGATGACGCAGGAAATCTTCTTGAATGGGAAGGTCACCCACACTACCTTGGCAATGAAGTAGAACAAGGTAGGTGTTTCTTCGTGAAAGAGGTGGCAGAGGTAGAGATGAGAAAGAGTTGCTGCTTCTAGTGACGAATTTATTGAAGTAATCTCGATACAATAAAATCTGGTTGTAAAAAATGGTTTTTCTTGGTTGGACAAAAATATAAGCAATACTTAAATTTCTTAACCAGAGCAATTCCAAATGCTTTCGTACTTAAGGCATGACTTTCTTTTGACACACGCGTTCTCGTTACTGACTAGATCTATAGCGCTGTCTCGCTCAAGCGAAGTGAATAAATTCCGCCCCCGAAAGTATTTCCGTAACTAAATTGGTCTGACAATAATGTTTCCATCCTGTCGACCTAAAAACAATTCAAAGCTATTTTTTCCAAATCTTGTGTCTGATAATACTGAATATTTTCAGCTCCTGACATCTTAGAGAGAATCGAGTACTACCGACCTATGATTGATGACTTGGCGAAGCAAGAACTGGGCTCCAGTATGGTCCACCTCCGCTCTAGCTGTGCCTGTAGCGAATGCAACCTGGGAAGCTTCATTTGTGACGCTTTCATGCATGCCGTAAGTACAACCGAAGAAACGGTTCGCTTACCCCTGTGGTACAGTCAAGGAATTAAATTTCCAACCCACCTAAGGTTTAATATCGTATAGCAAACTGTCACCATAAGAGCTAGATAGAACATGACGTCGCTTTTATCGCGTTTACGTTGACACTTTCGACCTTAATGTATTGCGAATGTTTAACAACATTTCAACGAAATGGGTAGGGAATTAAATTCCTTGACTGTACCTAATAGCCCATTTAAGTGCAGCTGCGGTGAGCAGGGAAGTGGGCATAGAAGTGGGCAGTGCAAGTATGTAAAGAGTCGCTTCTCCTGCTCGCGAAATTGGCGGTTTTTAATGCAGAAGTCGTAGCGAGCCAGAAGTAGCGCCCAGTGAGTCAGGAAGCAACGTGTAAACACCCACTGCCTTCGAACGTAGTATGCGGGAATTATTTCTGGCAGTTCTAGCAATAGCGGCACTGATGGCAGGGGCTGCATGGACATTAGTATTTAACCAAAGCAGCAGGGCATTTGCGTAACTATTCAACACTCGTCATCGGTTTGAAATGTCAGTTTTTGTACGACTGTGTGACAGCTAACTGTTTCCGATACCAATTGTCAGAACGTATAAAATGATCGCGATTGTGATTCCGAGCGAGTTAGACAATAAGGATGCCGGTGCTAGTAGGATTATGTAGGATAGGATATGTAGTAGGATAGTAGTAGTATGACTGATTGAGATATAGTTTTCTATACCTCATGGATTCAAGATCGAACAGCAATTGATTTTTGAATAATTGTTATGGAGTTATTTTGCCAGTTTTTGTGTACAAGTTTTGTTCTTTTTTTTTCTAAATGACTTGGCGGAATTGGATTGGTTCATTACCTACCAATTGCTTTTGTTTCTTTTTAGCATTGAAATAAATTCTGCTGTTTGAGATACTTATTGTACTTTGAAATGAATATGTAGGGGGTTTATCAACATTTTTTATGTTTTTTCTTTATTTATTTATTTCGTTTTTTTAGGCATTGCCGTACGCGGAGGAAGGCAACTGGCATTACGCCCACTTTTGCATCATCAACCAGGGGGGCATACGAGTGGACATCGAGCCTGGAAGTAAATATTTTATGGATTAATAAGGGAAAGTTTTTCATGACTCCTATAAAAGCTAATGTACCTCACATGGTAGTAAAAACTTAGTAATTGTCAGATGAAAGTTACCGTGACGACTGTAAGCCGATCCAAGAGTAGCTCAAAGGATCCTGCTATTTAACTGACTTCAAAAAAAAGGAGGTTCTCAATTCGTCATAATATTTTAGCAGAATCGAAACCTTGCCACCTCAGTTTTGAACATTTTCTTTATTTAAAAACAGTGAATCGACAAAAAAGTCCTACATAATGTAAATTATCGACCCTGATTATAAAATTTTACGAAGGTCATTTTTGAACATTTTTTCGATTTTTTTAATGAATTTCCAAAAAACTAATCGATAAAAAAACTACATAATTTATTATGTATAAAATTAGGAAACCTGCTCACCAGGAGAATCGGATGAAAAATTCGACCTGTAGAGAAGAACAGCCGTACCTACAGACGGACATACGAAAGAAATTTTGTCCATATTTCATACTCATTTCATAAACAGAGCTTGTATTATGGGTACCTAGCTACTAGACAATGGAGGGTGACGATATGAACCTAAAATTTAATAGTATCAGAACTTAATATGCATAATTATAAACTATAAAAACGATACCGTGACTGACTTACCTACTGACTGACAGACAACGCACAGCCTAAACCACTGGACCTAGAGACTTGAAATTTGGCAAACATATACCTTGAGTATACCTAGTTGAGTTGAGTGTACCCTAGAGGTGCACTAAGAAAGGATTTTTTGAAATTCCCACGGGATAAGCAACTAGCCCATTTTGTAATGTTTCACGGGGACAAAGCCGCGGGGCAAGCGCTAATATACAATAAAACTGTGATATTAGACATAATGAAAACGGGATATTGACCACTATTACCTTACAGGTTTGATGAGCTCCCAATATTTATGTCTAATGCAATTAACCGCGAATCATTTAAAACTTAAACTGGTACGTTGTCCAATATAGACGTTATTTTTACAAAATTCCAAATTCTATAAAATAGGTAATTTATTTGATGTTTCCAGTAATAACATTCGAATCAATGCTTCTCTCGACTCCGTTTGAGAACAACGTGGAAGTGTTCAAACTTAGAGGCGACCACATTATGGAGATGCTTGAGTTTTCGGTGGCCAACGACCCTTATCCGGGAGCGAGGATGCTTCAAGTGTCAGGTAACTAAGTACCAGGGACAAGTAAATACAAAGACTGCCTATCTTCATTCTAACTTGCGTAACTCCGAAATATAGGGTTCACTAGATGGCGTTGTTTAGCATGTATGGGAGTAATACCTGGCTCAACAAACGCCATCTAGTGAACCCTATATTTCGGAGTTACGCAAGTTAGAATGAAGATTGGCAGTCTTTATTATTACTTGTCTCTGCTGAGTACAGATTTATTTTTTAAGGAAAACCAACTTTCCAGAATAAAAAACAATACGACAACTTTTGAAGTTGTTCTCTTTAAATTTTTTACGGAAAAATTATACAGAAACCAGTGTTTGTGTTTACCAAATGAAAGGTTTGGAAAAATTAACTAAAAGCGTTTCTACAATTGAGAGCAAGTTGTAGTTAAAACCTTAAGGAGTTGAAAAAACCCTTGTACTTCATTTTCAAATGTAATAATAAATACTTACTCAGTCTTAACGAAGACAATGGAGTTATGATTTTGGTGTCAAATACTCATACCTACCTAATTATTGATTACAATTTTCCGTAGGCATAAAGAGGCCATTACGTTCCAGTAAAACTTATTTCAACTCTATTCCTGTAAATTATATTGGTGTTACGGTGAAATAGAATTCCAAAACAAAATATTCGCGGTTCTAACAATATTAACCATAATTGAAACAATATTAACTATTATCTATTATACTTCACAATTATTGAAATATTGAAACAACAAAAAAGCCCCGTCCGAATTCGTTCATCCGTTTAGGAGCAACGATGCTACAGACAGACACCCAGATACACCCGTACACAGGTCAGACTTACAACAACCCTCTTTTTGTGTCTGGGTTAAAAATTAAATCAAACAGCTGAACTATCGACTCAACCACACTTGTCATGTTTTTGACGCTCTTCGCTTGCTGCCCTCTATTTTACTAACATTAGATACAAATGTCAGTTTACAATGATAATTAGGCGTTCATTGCTGACTAAGAGATTGTTTCTTTGATTACGCTTCATGTTGACAGTGGAATGTAGATCGAATTGTCATCGTAAACTAAGCCCGAAGTCTGAAATTCGAAGTTCGTATCCAATCGTCCCGCTGCTCACGCCAACGTAGGTTGACACAGGAACGAGAGGGACTTCGAATTTCGGACTTCGAGTTATGGCTCTGGCATTGTAACGTTGATGAAATAGGGCCGTGGTCTGACCTGTAATCATGCTTTTAGGTCTGCAAGTAGTCTTCGACGGTGCTCGTCCACTCAACAACAGGGTTGTCTCCGCAAGCACCCGGTGCATAGACTGCAGCGTGCCACACTATGAACCGTTGAGACACGATCGAAATTATACAGTGATAACGCAAAGTTTTCTGGGCACTGGGGGCGACGGATTTTTCGTGAGTGGCAACCCTATTGTAATGTTGTGGGTGTGTGTTGCTTTGCTTTGTGTTGACTTTTCACTACATCAGAGTGCGTTTGCACTGACCCGGAGTGAGCCTTTGCCTTCTTTCGCATATAAAAAAATATATTTATATGAACGACACTGAGGCAAGATGAACAGATTTGGTCGCGGCTTTTTCATCAATGCTCAAATAATCATGAATAAAATATAATGAGAATAACAATCTAGACTGGTCTGAGTGGAGAGCCTTGAGGGAGGTCTATGTCCAGCAGTGGACGTCTTTCGGTTGACATGATGATGAACACCCTAAAGGGACAAAGAGATATTTAATACAAAAACATTGTAATAATCTAATGACATTGACCTGAAATTAAGTAGGTACTGATGCGACATAATACGCTCATATCAAAGGACGAACTTCAAGTCTGAAATCTTAAGTTAAAATTATCTCAATACGCAGTTAGGTAAAGGTCTAGTGAAAAAAGATTTTCCATAGGTCAGGCAAAAAACAATCTTATGTCAATGTTATAATAATAATAATAAATATCACGGGACAATTTGACACCAATTGACCTAGTCCCAAACTAGGCAAAGCCTGTACTATGGGTACTAGACAACGGATAAACATACTTATATAGATAAATACATACTTATATACATATTAAATACCCGACCCGAGAACAAACATTCATATTCATCATACAAACATCTGCCCCGACCGGGGTTTGAACCCGGGACCTCAAGCTTCATAGTCAGGGTCTCTAATCACTAGGCTATTCGGTCGTCAATAAACACTTTGACATGTGAAAACATTTCTCAATTTAACTATACATAAATCATAGTTGCAGTTTCGTGTCTTCCGTTTGTTTAATACTTTCTCTTCCCTTTTATATCCGTTTAATATTCTGGCTGATCATTTTACATGAAATTTGCATGAAATTGTTTTCGTAACACGCGGCGTAAAATTGAACCACATGAAATTTCAATAAAACGCTTCAGAGTAGAGAGAGAAAGATACCTAATATACAAAGATTTACTTTTAGAAACAGTTGTTTTTAGGGTTTCGTACCTCAAAAGGAAAAACGGAACGCTTATAATTATAACCCACTTAGCAGTTTTTTGAGTTATCTCATTTCGAAAGTTTGGAACTATTGTAATTATCCATATAATTTTAGTATTTTTTTTTTTAAGTGATAAAAGAGACAAGTTACATATATAATTATGTGTATCTGTAACTGAGTGGTAACGTATATTCTATTGAGTTCTACATTTTGAGATTCAATTCTCGTTTAAAAAAAAAAGTGACATGTTCTTTCCGTGTATCCTTCACATGATCACTTTGTTGTCCGTCTATTTGTCTGTCTGTCTGTCAAGACCCTTTTTCTCTGGAACGCATGGTGGAAATTAATACCAAATGCCCAAATCTGCAATCCCTTGAAGGTGTGAAAAAATCGAACTTGTAAATCAACTTAATCAAACGATACAGTCATTAAAAAGGGTGCTTAAATACAACTTGCCGTGGAATCAAAACCTATAGGATACTTCCACTTGTTGTAGAAACTTGAAATATGGTATGAAGGTGGCTCTTATAGCACAACCAATGAGACAAATTTGAAAAGCTTAAATTTTTACGTGTCTGTATAATGTCAGAGACACTTTGTACACGTAGTAACATTTTGCTTAGAAGCAGGGCTTTGGTAACACTGGACACCTGAAAACATTCGGGTATATAGACAGGGAAAAATCTTAGAGACTCAATTCCCGTGATAGACGAACTATTTACAAACCTACGTTTTTACGGAACCTCCTGTGCGCGAGTCCGACTCGCACTCTCGGTTTTTTTTTTAATCATACACAGCATAATCCTTTTACAGGCATACTAACAGTATTTGATGGTTCTCGTCCCAGAGGCAAGCGCGTAATAAGCGCCTCAGTGCGTTGTATAGACTGTAGCGTACCTAGGTACCAGCCTTTAGTACCTGAAAAGTATTATAGAGTAATCACAACAGACTTTATAGGCGCTGGTGGTGGCAACTATACGGTAAGATTTGGAGAAAGACGTGTTTGTGTTGTTGGGCTTGTGGTACCTAAACAGTGAACTACTTTGCTATCATGTGCCGCTTATTGTGTTTAATAAATAGTTTTGTACTTACTGTTGTCAAATTCGCTCTGACCAATAGCGCCGCTTTTTTCATTTTTTATAAATTTTGTTTTTAATTCTCGCTCCCTTGCTTCACCGTGCTTCTACGTTAAAAATGTATCTTACCACGTAAAATCAATTCCAATTAACATGTTTGTGTTCGGGTGTGGAGAGTAAGACAGCTGGTGTAATTGCGGGCACAAGAGGCATTTCATCTTAGCTCTTTAGGTTGGCAACGCATCTGCAAACCCCCGGGGTATTGGGTGTCTATGGGCAGTGGTGATCACTTACCATCAGGTGACACACTTGCTCGTTTGCCTTCCTTGTCGTATATAAAAAAAACACGTTCCATCGAGTTTTCAAAATACTACGTTGAAGCTTCATAATAAGTCGAGTTTAGACCTGCAAGAAATATCGTGCAAGTTGCAACGCATTGCGGCGTTCGACCGCCCACTCCAGACTCGTTCGCCTTAAGGCCTCGCATTGTATTGCAACTTGCACGATTTTATTGCAGGCCGAGACCTTTAGAGCTAGAACTTCACAAGTTTTCTAATTCCAGATGATTCCGGAGAACCGTTTCGACGTCGAGGTTATCGGTGTCGACTATGACTTGCTGATGCAGTACATAAGACTCCAAACACCAGTTTTCGTGGACGAGAGCGGCCGCGTTCAGATATCTAACCCGTGTCTTGATGACTAATCGGTCAAAGTTAAAATGGCCGTCAAATGTTTTTTCGTCTGGATGCTATTGGAATTAAAAATAACTGAGAAATAATACAGTTTTTCTGTTATTTTCATTTTATTAAAGCTAAGCGTTTTTGCTATGAAACAAGTGTTTTTATTATCAACGTTATTCATGAAATAAGTTGGGCAGAGTTTTTCATCTGACAACATCTACATTTGTCAACAACACGGTTGCCGTGTTAATGTCTGTGGTAGATGTTACTACATCAAATAAGCGGTTATAATCAAACTCAGAATTTATGCTCAAAAAAGCCTTGGCTGGATGATCTCTGATCTTTGCCTATCCCATTTATGGGATGAACTCGAAAAACAACAATACGAGTATAAGGCATAAAATATTATGAAGTTCATTATATGAACGGCTATACTTAATGAATCATTAAAAGAGTGCCTAGCATTATGCTAATTGTTAATGACGTCGTAATAGTCACCAGAGAGCAGGCGATTCTAAAAATTATATAAACTCTTTTAGACAGACAAATATGCCAGGGGTGACTTTGTTTTATTATTAAATATGCAGTGATTTTATCTTGGGAACCCATTCTACCGCTTCCGTATTTACTTGCACAGCCATTAAAAATTGTCGCGTCAGGCGCGAACTTGTAGGTGAGTAGCCCGCTTTATAAATTTTAGGTGGCAACACCAAATATAAACAAGTGACCGTTCTTAGTCTACGGGTTTGAAGT
This sequence comes from Clepsis dumicolana, assembly GCA_963691665.1. Classification (NCBI taxonomy): domain Eukaryota; kingdom Metazoa; phylum Arthropoda; class Insecta; order Lepidoptera; family Tortricidae; genus Clepsis; species Clepsis dumicolana. Next base: position 3,566,795 of record OY829523.1, on the reverse strand, counting down.
GTAACGGCGCGAACGTGCTCAGTAGTTAAAAGCTCTCCAAGAAAGTCTCCCAGCAGCGATTATCGAATCTCCTTACACCCAAAGCTGAGTATACCAGTGTTTCTGATTATACATTAAAAAATAATTTTATTTCAATCGTATTCTTATTCGTAAGTTACGGAAATTAGAGACTTTTACTTTTCTAATAATTTCAAGGCTGAGTTCAATTTTCTAAAATTATTTTCAGGTGTTGATAGTACAAGCCGCGGCTCACACGCAGTACTTGGGTGAAATTAAACTGGATTTCGATGACGCAGGAAATCTTCTTGAATGGGAAGGTCACCCACACTACCTTGGCAATGAAGTAGAACAAGGTAGGTGTTTCTTCGTGAAAGAGGTGGCAGAGGTAGAGATGAGAAAGAGTTGCTGCTTCTAGTGACGAATTTATTGAAGTAATCTCGATACAATAAAATCTGGTTGTAAAAAATGGTTTTTCTTGGTTGGACAAAAATATAAGCAATACTTAAATTTCTTAACCAGAGCAATTCCAAATGCTTTCGTACTTAAGGCATGACTTTCTTTTGACACACGCGTTCTCGTTACTGACTAGATCTATAGCGCTGTCTCGCTCAAGCGAAGTGAATAAATTCCGCCCCCGAAAGTATTTCCGTAACTAAATTGGTCTGACAATAATGTTTCCATCCTGTCGACCTAAAAACAATTCAAAGCTATTTTTTCCAAATCTTGTGTCTGATAATACTGAATATTTTCAGCTCCTGACATCTTAGAGAGAATCGAGTACTACCGACCTATGATTGATGACTTGGCGAAGCAAGAACTGGGCTCCAGTATGGTCCACCTCCGCTCTAGCTGTGCCTGTAGCGAATGCAACCTGGGAAGCTTCATTTGTGACGCTTTCATGCATGCCGTAAGTACAACCGAAGAAACGGTTCGCTTACCCCTGTGGTACAGTCAAGGAATTAAATTTCCAACCCACCTAAGGTTTAATATCGTATAGCAAACTGTCACCATAAGAGCTAGATAGAACATGACGTCGCTTTTATCGCGTTTACGTTGACACTTTCGACCTTAATGTATTGCGAATGTTTAACAACATTTCAACGAAATGGGTAGGGAATTAAATTCCTTGACTGTACCTAATAGCCCATTTAAGTGCAGCTGCGGTGAGCAGGGAAGTGGGCATAGAAGTGGGCAGTGCAAGTATGTAAAGAGTCGCTTCTCCTGCTCGCGAAATTGGCGGTTTTTAATGCAGAAGTCGTAGCGAGCCAGAAGTAGCGCCCAGTGAGTCAGGAAGCAACGTGTAAACACCCACTGCCTTCGAACGTAGTATGCGGGAATTATTTCTGGCAGTTCTAGCAATAGCGGCACTGATGGCAGGGGCTGCATGGACATTAGTATTTAACCAAAGCAGCAGGGCATTTGCGTAACTATTCAACACTCGTCATCGGTTTGAAATGTCAGTTTTTGTACGACTGTGTGACAGCTAACTGTTTCCGATACCAATTGTCAGAACGTATAAAATGATCGCGATTGTGATTCCGAGCGAGTTAGACAATAAGGATGCCGGTGCTAGTAGGATTATGTAGGATAGGATATGTAGTAGGATAGTAGTAGTATGACTGATTGAGATATAGTTTTCTATACCTCATGGATTCAAGATCGAACAGCAATTGATTTTTGAATAATTGTTATGGAGTTATTTTGCCATTTTTTGTGTACAAGTTTTGTTCTTTTTTTTTCTAAATGACTTGGCGGAATTGGATTGGTTCATTACCTACCAATTGCTTTTGTTTCTTTTTAGCATTGAAATAAATTCTGCTGTTTGAGATACTTATTGTACTTTGAAATGAATATGTAGGGGGTTTATCAACATTTTTTATGTTTTTTCTTTATTTATTTATTTCGTTTTTTTAGGCATTGCCGTACGCGGAGGAAGGCAACTGGCATTACGCCCACTTTTGCATCATCAACCAGGGGGGCATACGAGTGGACATCGAGCCTGGAAGTAAATATTTTATGGATTAATAAGGGAAAGTTTTTCATGACTCCTATAAAAGCTAATGTACCTCACATGGTAGTAAAAACTTAGTAATTGTCAGATGAAAGTTACCGTGACGACTGTAAGCCGATCCAAGAGTAGCTCAAAGGATCCTGCTATTTAACTGACTTCAAAAAAAAGGAGGTTCTCAATTCGTCATAATATTTTAGCAGAATCGAAACCTTGCCACCTCAGTTTTGAACATTTTCTTTATTTAAAAACAGTGAATCGACAAAAAAGTCCTACATAATGTAAATTATCGACCCTGATTATAAAATTTTACGAAGGTCATTTTTGAACATTTTTTCGATTTTTTTAATGAATTTCCAAAAAACTAATCTATAAAAAAACTACATAATTTATTATGTATAAAATTAGGAAACCTGCTCACCAGGAGAATCGGATGAAAAATTCGACCTGTAGAGAAGAACAGCCGTACCTACAGACGGACATACGAAAGAAATTTTGTCCATATTTCATACTCATTTCATAAACAGAGCTTGTATTATGGGTACCTAGCTACTAGACAATGGAGGGTGACGATATGAACCTAAAATTTAATAGTATCAGAACTTAATATGCATAATTATAAACTATAAAAACGATACCGTGACTGACTTACCTACTGACTGACAGACAACGCACAGCCTAAACCACTGGACCTAGAGACTTGAAATTTGGCAAACATATACCTTGAGTATACCTAGTTGAGTTGAGTGTACCCTAGAGGTGCACTAAGAAAGGATTTTTTGAAATTCCCACGGGATAAGCAACTAGCCCATTTTGTAATGTTTCACGGGGACAAAGCCGCGGGGCAAGCGCTAATATACAATAAAACTGTGATATTAGACATAATGAAAACGGGATATTGACCACTATTACCTTACAGGTTTGATGAGCTCCCAATATTTATGTCTAATGCAATTAACCGCGAATCATTTAAAACTTAAACTGGTACGTTGTCCAATATAGACGTTATTTTTACAAAATTCCAAATTCTATAAAATAGGTAATTTATTTGATGTTTCCAGTAATAACATTCGAATCAATGCTTCTCTCGACTCCGTTTGAGAACAACGTGGAAGTGTTCAAACTTAGAGGCGACCACATTATGGAGATGCTTGAGTTTTCGGTGGCCAACGACCCTTATCCGGGAGCGAGGATGCTTCAAGTGTCAGGTAACTAAGTACCAGGGACAAGTAAATACAAAGACTGCCTATCTTCATTCTAACTTGCGTAACTCCGAAATATAGGGTTCACTAGATGGCGTTGTTTAGCATGTATGGGAGTAATACCTGGCTCAACAAACGCCATCTAGTGAACCCTATATTTCGGAGTTACGCAAGTTAGAATGAAGATTGGCAGTCTTTATTATTACTTGTCTCTGCTGAGTACAGATTTATTTTTTAAGGAAAACCAACTTTCCAGAATAAAAAACAATACGACAACTTTTGAAGTTGTTCTCTTTAAATTTTTTACGGAAAAATTATACAGAAACCAGTGTTTGTGTTTACCAAATGAAAGGTTTGGAAAAATTAACTAAAAGCGTTTCTACAATTGAGAGCAAGTTGTAGTTAAAACCTTAAGGAGTTGAAAAAACCCTTGTACTTCATTTTCAAATGTAATAATAAATACTTACTCAGTCTTAACGAAGACAATGGAGTTATGATTTTGGTGTCAAATACTCATACCTACCTAATTATTGATTACAATTTTCCGTAGGCATAAAGAGGCCATTACGTTCCAGTAAAATTTATTTCAACTCTATTCCTGTAAATGATATTGGTGTTACGGTGAAATAGAATTCCAAAACAAAATATTCGCGGTTCTAACAATATTAACCATAATTGAAACAATATTAACTATTATCTATTATACTTCACAATTATTGAAATATTGAAACAACAAAAAAGCCCCGTCCGAATTCGTTCATCCGTTTAGGAGCAACGATGCTACAGACAGACACCCAGATACACCCGTACACAGGTCAGACTTACAACAACCCTCTTTTTGTGTCTGGGTTAAAAATTAAATCAAACAGCTGAACTATCGACTCAACCACACTTGTCATGTTTTTGACGCTCTTCGCTTGCTGCCCTCTATTTTACTAACATTAGATACAAATGTCAGTTTACAATGATAATTAGGCGTTCATTGCTGACTAAGAGATTGTTTCTTTGATTACGCTTCATGTTGACAGTGGAATGTAGATCGAATTGTCATCGTAAACTAAGCCCGAAGTCTGAAATTCGAAGTTCGTATCCAATCGTCCCGCTGCTCACGCCAACGTAGGTTGACACAGGAACGAGAGGGACTTCGAATTTCGGACTTCGAGTTATGGCTCTGGCATTGTAACGTTGATGAAATAGGGCCGTGGTCTGACCTGTAATCATGCTTTTAGGTCTGCAAGTAGTCTTCGACGGTGCTCGTCCACTCAACAACAGGGTTGTCTCCGCAAGCACCCGGTGCATAGACTGCAGCGTGCCACACTATGAACCGTTGAGACACGATCGAAATTATACAGTGATAACGCAAAGTTTTCTGGGCACTGGGGGCGACGGATTTTTCGTGAGTGGCAACCCTATTGTAATGTTGTGGGTGTGTGTTGCTTTGCTTTGTGTTGACTTTTCACTACATCAGAGTGCGTTTGCACTGACCCGGAGTGAGCCTTTGCCTTCTTTCGCATATAAAAAAATATATTTATATGAACGACACTGAGGCAAGATGAACAGATTTGGTCGCGGCTTTTTCATCAATGCTCAAATAATCATGAATAAAATATAATGAGAATAACAATCTAGACTGGTCTGAGTGGAGAGCCTTGAGGGAGGTCTATGTCCAGCAGTGGACGTCTTTCGGTTGACATGATGATGAACACCCTAAAGGGACAAAGAGATATTTAATACAAAAACATTGTAATAATCTAATGACATTGACCTGAAATTAAGTAGGTACTGATGCGACATAATACGCTCATATCAAAGGACGAACTTCAAGTCTGAAATCTTAAGTTAAAATTATCTCAATACGCAGTTAGGTAAAGGTCTAGTGAAAAAAGATTTTCCATAGGTCAGGCAAAAAACAATCTTATGTCAATGTTATAATAATAATAATAAATATCACGGGACAATTTGACACCAATTGACCTAGTCCCAAACTAGGCAAAGCCTGTACTATGGGTACTAGACAACGGATAAACATACTTATATAGATAAATACATACTTATATACATATTAAATACCCGACCCGAGAACAAACATTCATATTCATCATACAAACATCTGCCCCGACCGGGGTTTGAACCCGGGACCTCAAGCTTCATAGTCAGGGTCTCTAATCACTAGGCTATTCGGTCGTCAATAAACACTTTGACATGTGAAAACATTTCTCAATTTAACTATACATAAATCATAGTTGCAGTTTCGTGTCTTCCGTTTGTTTAATACTTTCTCTTCCCTTTTATATCCGTTTAATATTCTGGCTGATCATTTTACATGAAATTTGCATGAAATTGTTTTCGTAACACGCGGCGTAAAATTGAACCACATGAAATTTCAATAAAACGCTTCAGAGTAGAGAGAGAAAGATACCTAATATACAAAGATTTACTTTTAGAAACAGTTGTTTTTAGGGTTTCGTACCTCAAAAGGAAAAACGGAACGCTTATAATTATAACCCACTTAGCAGTTTTTTGAGTTATCTCATTTCGAAAGTTTGGAACTATTGTAATTATCCATATAATTTTAGTATTTTTTTTTTTAAGTGATAAAAGAGACAAGTTACATATATAATTATGTGTATCTGTAACTGAGTGGTAACGTATATTCTATTGAGTTCTACATTTTGAGATTCAATTCTCGTTTAAAAAAAAAAGTGACATGTTCTTTCCGTGTATCCTTCACATGATCACTTTGTTGTCCGTCTATTTGTCTGTCTGTCTGTCAAGACCCTTTTTCTCTGGAACGCATGGTGGAAATTAATACCAAATGCCCAAATCTGCAATCCCTTGAAGGTGTGAAAAAATCGAACTTGTAAATCAACTTAATCAAACGATACAGTCATTAAAAAGGGTGCTTAAATACAACTTGCCGTGGAATCAAAACCTATAGGATACTTCCACTTGTTGTAGAAACTTGAAATATGGTATGAAGGTGGCTCTTATAGCACAACCAATGAGACAAATTTGAAAAGCTTAAATTTTTACGTGTCTGTATAATGTCAGAGACACTTTGTACACGTAGTAACATTTTGCTTAGAAGCAGGGCTTTGGTAACACTGGACACCTGAAAACATTCGGGTATATAGACAGGGAAAAATCTTAGAGACTCAATTCCCGTGATAGACGAACTATTTACAAACCTACGTTTTTACGGAACCTCCTGTGCGCGAGTCCGACTCGCACTCTCGGTTTTTTTTTTAATCATACACAGCATAATCCTTTTACAGGCATACTAACAGTATTTGATGGTTCTCGTCCCAGAGGCAAGCGCGTAATAAGCGCCTCAGTGCGTTGTATAGACTGTAGCGTACCTAGGTACCAGCCTTTAGTACCTGAAAAGTATTATAGAGTAATCACAACAGACTTTATAGGCGCTGGTGGTGGCAACTATACGGTAAGATTTGGAGAAAGACGTGTTTGTGTTGTTGGGCTTGTGGTACCTAAACAGTGAACTACTTTGCTATCATGTGCCGCTTATTGTGTTTAATAAATAGTTTTGTACTTACTGTTGTCAAATTCGCTCTGACCAATAGCGCCGCTTTTTTCATTTTTTATAAATTTTGTTTTTAATTCTCGCTCCCTTGCTTCACCGTGCTTCTACGTTAAAAATGTATCTTACCACGTAAAATCAATTCCAATTAACATGTTTGTGTTCGGGTGTGGAGAGTAAGACAGCTGGTGTAATTGCGGGCACAAGAGGCATTTCATCTTAGCTCTTTAGGTTGGCAACGCATCTGCAAACCCCCGGGGTATTGGGTGTCTATGGGCAGTGGTGATCACTTACCATCAGGTGACACACTTGCTCGTTTGCCTTCCTTGTCGTATATAAAAAAAACACGTTCCATCGAGTTTTCAAAATACTACGTTGAAGCTTCATAATAAGTCGAGTTTAGACCTGCAAGAAATATCGTGCAAGTTGCAACGCATTGCGGCGTTCGACCGCCCACTCCAGACTCGTTCGCCTTAAGGCCTCGCATTGTATTGCAACTTGCACGATTTTATTGCAGGCCGAGACCTTTAGAGCTAGAACTTCACAAGTTTTCTAATTCCAGATGATTCCGGAGAACCGTTTCGACGTCGAGGTTATCGGTGTCGACTATGACTTGCTGATGCAGTACATAAGACTCCAAACACCAGTTTTCGTGGACGAGAGCGGCCGCGTTCAGATATCTAACCCGTGTCTTGATGACTAATCGGTCAAAGTTAAAATGGCCGTCAAATGTTTTTTCGTCTGGATGCTATTGGAATTAAAAATAACTGAGAAATAATACAGTTTTTCTGTTATTTTCATTTTATTAAAGCTAAGCGTTTTTGCTATGAAACAAGTGTTTTTATTATCAACGTCATTCATGAAATAAGTTGGGCAGAGTTTTTCATCTGACAACATCTACATTTGTCAACAACACGGTTGCCGTGTTAATGTCTGTGGTAGATGTTACTACATCAAATAAGCGGTTATAATCAAACTCAGAATTTATGCTCAAAAAAGCCTTGGCTGGATGATCTCTGATCTTTGCCTATCCCATTTATGGGATGAACTCGAAAAACAACAATACGAGTATAAGGCATAAAATATTATGAAGTTCATTATATGAACGGCTATACTTAATGAATCATTAAAAGAGTGCCTAGCATTATGCTAATTGTTAATGACGTCGTAATAGTCACCAGAGAGCAGGCGATTCTAAAAATTATATAAACTCTTTTAGACAGACAAATATGCCAGGGGTGACTTTGTTTTATTATTAAATATGCAGTGATTTTATCTTGGGAACCCATTCTACCGCTTCCGTATTTACTTGCACAGCCATTAAAAATTGTCGCGTCAGGCGCGAACTTGTAGGTGAGTAGCCCGCTTTATAAATTTTAGGTGGCAACACCAAATATAAACAAGTGACCGTTCTTAGTCTACGGGTTTGAAGTGTAACGGCGCGAACGTGCTCAGTAGTTAAAAGCTCTCCAAGAAAGTCTCCCAGCAGCGATTATCGAATCTCCTTACACCCAAAGCTGAGTATACCAGTGTTTCTGATTATACATTAAAAAATAATTTTATTTCAATCGTATTCTTATTCGTAAGTTACGGAAATTAGAGACTTTTACTTTTCTAATAATTTCAAGGCTGAGTTCAATTTTCTAAAATTATTTTCAGGTGTTGATAGTACAAGCCGCGGCTCACACGCAGTACTTGGGTGAAATTAAACTGGATTTCGATGACGCAGGAAATCTTCTTGAATGGGAAGGTCACCCACACTACCTTGGCAATGAAGTAGAACAAGGTAGGTGTTTCTTCGTGAAAGAGGTGGCAGAGGTAGAGATGAGAAAGAGTTGCTGCTTCTAGTGACGAATTTATTGAAGTAATCTCGATACAATAAAATCTGGTTGTAAAAAATGGTTTTTCTTGGTTGGACAAAAATATAAGCAATACTTAAATTTCTTAACCAGAGCAATTCCAAATGCTTTCGTACTTAAGGCATGACTTTCTTTTGACACACGCGTTCTCGTTACTGACTAGATCTATAGCGCTGTCTCGCTCAAGCGAAGTGAATAAATTCCGCCCCCGAAAGTATTTCCGTAACTAAATTGGTCTGACAATAATGTTTCCATCCTGTCGACCTAAAAACAATTCAAAGCTATTTTTTCCAAATCTTGTGTCTGATAATACTGAATATTTTCAGCTCCTGACATCTTAGAGAGAATCGAGTACTACCGACCTATGATTGATGACTTGGCGAAGCAAGAACTGGGCTCCAGTATGGTCCACCTCCGCTCTAGCTGTGCCTGTAGCGAATGCAACCTGGGAAGCTTCATTTGTGACGCTTTCATGCATGCCGTAAGTACAACCGAAGAAACGGTTCGCTTACCCCTGTGGTACAGTCAAGGAATTAAATTTCCAACCCACCTAAGGTTTAATATCGTATAGCAAACTGTCACCATAAGAGCTAGATAGAACATGACGTCGCTTTTATCGCGTTTACGTTGACACTTTCGACCTTAATGTATTGCGAATGTTTAACAACATTTCAACGAAATGGGTAGGGAATTAAATTCCTTGACTGTACCTAATAGCCCATTTAAGTGCAGCTGCGGTGAGCAGGGAAGTGGGCATAGAAGTGGGCAGTGCAAGTATGTAAAGAGTCGCTTCTCCTGCTCGCGAAATTGGCGGTTTTTAATGCAGAAGTCGTAGCGAGCCAGAAGTAGCGCCCAGTGAGTCAGGAAGCAACGTGTAAACACCCACTGCCTTCGAACGTAGTATGCGGGAATTATTTCTGGCAGTTCTAGCAATAGCGGCACTGATGGCAGGGGCTGCATGGACATTAGTATTTAACCAAAGCAGCAGGGCATTTGCGTAACTATTCAACACTCGTCATCGGTTTGAAATGTCAGTTTTTGTACGACTGTGTGACAGCTAACTGTTTCCGATACCAATTGTCAGAACGTATAAAATGATCGCGATTGTGATTCCGAGCGAGTTAGACAATAAGGATGCCGGTGCTAGTAGGATTATGTAGGATAGGATATGTAGTAGGATAGTAGTAGTATGACTGATTGAGATATAGTTTTCTATACCTCATGGATTCAAGATCGAACAGCAATTGATTTTTGAATAATTGTTATGGAGTTATTTTGCCATTTTTTGTGTACAAGTTTTGTTCTTTTTTTTTCTAAATGACTTGGCGGAATTGGATTGGTTCATTACCTACCAATTGCTTTTGTTTCTTTTTAGCATTGAAATAAATTCTGCTGTTTGAGATACTTATTGTACTTTGAAATGAATATGTAGGGGGTTTATCAACATTTTTTATGTTTTTTCTTTATTTATTTATTTCGTTTTTTTAGGCATTGCCGTACGCGGAGGAAGGCAACTGGCATTACGCCCACTTTTGCATCATCAACCAGGGGGGCATACGAGTGGACATCGAGCCTGGAAGTAAATATTTTATGGATTAATAAGGGAAAGTTTTTCATGACTCCTATAAAAGCTAATGTACCTCACATGGTAGTAAAAACTTAGTAATTGTCAGATGAAAGTTACCGTGACGACTGTAAGCCGATCCAAGAGTAGCTCAAAGGATCCTGCTATTTAACTGACTTCAAAAAAAAGGAGGTTCTCAATTCGTCATAATATTTTAGCAGAATCGAAACCTTGCCACCTCAGTTTTGAACATTTTCTTTATTTAAAAACAGTGAATCGACAAAAAAGTCCTACATAATGTAAATTATCGACCCTGATTATAAAATTTTACGAAGGTCATTTTTGAACATTTTTTCGATTTTTTTAATGAATTTCCAAAAAACTAATCGATAAAAAAACTACATAATTTATTATGTATAAAATTAGGAAACCTGCTCACCAGGAGAATCGGATGAAAAATTCGACCTGTAGAGAAGAACAGCCGTACCTACAGACGGACATACGAAAGAAATTTTGTCCATATTTCATACTCATTTCATAAACAGAGCTTGTATTATGAGTACCTAGCTACTAGACAATGGAGGGTGACGATATGAACCTAAAATTTAATAGTATCAGAACTTAATATGCATAATTATAAACTATAAAAACGATACCGTGACTGACTTACCTACTGACTGACAGACAACGCACAGCCTAAACCACTGGACCTAGAGACTTGAAATTTGGCAAACATATACCTTGAGTATACCTAGTTGAGTTGAGTGTACCCTAGAGGTGCACTAAGAAAGGATTTTTTGAAATTCCCACGGGATAAGCAACTAGCCCATTTTGTAATGTTTCACGGGGACAAAGCCGCGGGGCAAGCGCTAATATACAATAAAACTGTGATATTAGACATAATGAAAACGGGATATTGACCACTATTACCTTACAGGTTTGATGAGCTCCCAATATTTATGTCTAATGCAATTAACCGCGAATCATTTAAAACTTAAACTGGTACGTTGTCCAATATAGACGTTATTTTTACAAAATTCCAAATTCTATAAAATAGGTAATTTATTTGATGTTTCCAGTAATAACATTCGAATCAATGCTTCTCTCGACTCCGTTTGAGAACAACGTGGAAGTGTTCAAACTTAGAGGCGACCACATTATGGAGATGCTTGAGTTTTCGGTGGCCAACGACCCTTATCCGGGAGCGAGGATGCTTCAAGTGTCAGGTAACTAAGTACCAGGGACAAGTAAATACAAAGACTGCCTATCTTCATTCTAACTTGCGTAACTCCGAAATATAGGGTTCACTAGATGGCGTTGTTTAGCATGTATGGGAGTAATACCTGGCTCAACAAACGCCATCTAGTGAACCCTATATTTCGGAGTTACGCAAGTTAGAATGAAGATTGGCAGTCTTTATTATTACTTGTCTCTGCTGAGTACAGATTTATTTTTTAAGGAAAACCAACTTTCCAGAATAAAAAACAATACGACAACTTTTGAAGTTGTTCTCTTTAAATTTTTTACGGAAAAATTATACAGAAACCAGTGTTTGTGTTTACCAAATGAAAGGTTTGGAAAAATTAACTAAAAGCGTTTCTACAATTGAGAGCAAGTTGTAGTTAAAACCTTAAGGAGTTGAAAAAACCCTTGTACTTCATTTTCAAATGTAATAATAAATACTTACTCAGTCTTAACGAAGACAATGGAGTTATGATTTTGGTGTCAAATACTCATACCTACCTAATTATTGATTACAATTTTCCGTAGGCATAAAGAGGCCATTACGTTCCAGTAAAATTTATTTCAACTCTATTCCTGTAAATGATATTGGTGTTACGGTGAAATAGAATTCCAAAACAAAATATTCGCGGTTCTAACAATATTAACCATAATTGAAACAATATTAACTATTATCTATTATACTTCACAATTATTGAAATATTGAAACAACAAAAAAGCCCCGTCCGAATTCGTTCATCCGTTTAGGAGCAACGATGCTACAGACAGACACCCAGATACACCCGTACACAGGTCAGACTTACAACAACCCTCTTTTTGTGTCTGGGTTAAAAATTAAATCAAACAGCTGAACTATCGACTCAACCACACTTGTCATGTTTTTGACGCTCTTCGCTTGCTGCCCTCTATTTTACTAACATTAGATACAAATGTCAGTTTACAATGATAATTAGGCGTTCATTGCTGACTAAGAGATTGTTTCTTTGATTACGCTTCATGTTGACAGTGGAATGTAGATCGAATTGTCATCGTAAACTAAGCCCGAAGTCTGAAATTCGAAGTTCGTATCCAATCGTCCCGCTGCTCACGCCAACGTAGGTTGACACAGGAACGAGAGGGACTTCGAATTTCGGACTTCGAGTTATGGCTCTGGCATTGTAACGTTGATGAAATAGGGCCGTGGTCTGACCTGTAATCATGCTTTTAGGTCTGCAAGTAGTCTTCGACGGTGCTCGTCCACTCAACAACAGGGTTGTCTCCGCAAGCACCCGGTGCATAGACTGCAGCGTGCCACACTATGAACCGTTGAGACACGATCGAAATTATACAGTGATAACGCAAAGTTTTCTGGGCACTGGGGGCGACGGATTTTTCGTGAGTGGCAACCCTATTGTAATGTTGTGGGTGTGTGTTGCTTTGCTTTGTGTTGACTTTTCACTACATCAGAGTGCGTTTGCACTGACCCGGAGTGAGCCTTTGCCTTCTTTCGCATATAAAAAAATATATTTATATGAACGACACTGAGGCAAGATGAACAGATTTGGTCGCGGCTTTTTCATCAATGCTCAAATAATCATGAATAAAATATAATGAGAATAACAATCTAGACTGGTCTGAGTGGAGAGCCTTGAGGGAGGTCTATGTCCAGCAGTGGACGTCTTTCGGTTGACATGATGATGAACACCCTAAAGGGACAAAGAGATATTTAATACAAAAACATTGTAATAATCTAATGACATTGACCTGAAATTAAGTAGGTACTGATGCGACATAATACGCTCATATCAAAGGACGAACTTCAAGTCTGAAATCTTAAGTTAAAATTATCTCAATACGCAGTTAGGTAAAGGTCTAGTGAAAAAAGATTTTCCATAGGTCAGGCAAAAAACAATCTTATGTCAATGTTATAATAATAATAATAAATATCACGGGACAATTTGACACCAATTGACCTAGTCCCAAACTAGGCAAAGCCTGTACTATGGGTACTAGACAACGGATAAACATACTTATATAGATAAATACATACTTATATACATATTAAATACCCGACCCGAGAACAAACATTCATATTCATCATACAAACATCTGCCCCGACCGGGGTTTGAACCCGGGACCTCAAGCTTCATAGTCAGGGTCTCTAATCACTAGGCTATTCGGTCGTCAATAAACACTTTGACATGTGAAAACATTTCTCAATTTAACTATACATAAATCATAGTTGCAGTTTCGTGTCTTCCGTTTGTTTAATACTTTCTCTTCCCTTTTATATCCGTTTAATATTCTGGCTGATCATTTTACATGAAATTTGCATGAAATTGTTTTCGTAACACGCGGCGTAAAATTGAACCACATGAAATTTCAATAAAACGCTTCAGAGTAGAGAGAGAAAGATACCTAATATACAAAGATTTACTTTTAGAAACAGTTGTTTTTAGGGTTTCGTACCTCAAAAGGAAAAACGGAACGCTTATAATTATAACCCACTTAGCAGTTTTTTGAGTTATCTCATTTCGAAAGTTTGGAACTATTGTAATTATCCATATAATTTTAGTATTTTTTTTTTTAAGTGATAAAAGAGACAAGTTACATATATAATTATGTGTATCTGTAACTGAGTGGTAACGTATATTCTATTGAGTTCTACATTTTGAGATTCAATTCTCGTTTAAAAAAAAAAGTGACATGTTCTTTCCGTGTATCCTTCACATGATCACTTTGTTGTCCGTCTATTTGTCTGTCTGTCTGTCAAGACCCTTTTTCTCTGGAACGCATGGTGGAAATTAATACCAAATGCCCAAATCTGCAATCCCTTGAAGGTGTGAAAAAATCGAACTTGTAAATCAACTTAATCAAACGATACAGTCATTAAAAAGGGTGCTTAAATACAACTTGCCGTGGAATCAAAACCTATAGGATACTTCCACTTGTTGTAGAAACTTGAAATATGGTATGAAGGTGGCTCTTATAGCACAACCAATGAGACAAATTTGAAAAGCTTAAATTTTTACGTGTCTGTATAATGTCAGAGACACTTTGTACACGTAGTAACATTTTGCTTAGAAGCAGGGCTTTGGTAACACTGGACACCTGAAAACATTCGGGTATATAGACAGGGAAAAATCTTAGAGACTCAATTCCCGTGATAGACGAACTATTTACAAACCTACGTTTTTACGGAACCTCCTGTGCGCGAGTCCGACTCGCACTCTCGGTTTTTTTTTTAATCATACACAGCATAATCCTTTTACAGGCATACTAACAGTATTTGATGGTTCTCGTCCCAGAGGCAAGCGCGTAATAAGCGCCTCAGTGCGTTGTATAGACTGTAGCGTACCTAGGTACCAGCCTTTAGTACCTGAAAAGTATTATAGAGTAATCACAACAGACTTTATAGGCGCTGGTGGTGGCAACTATACGGTAAGATTTGGAGAAAGACGTGTTTGTGTTGTTGGGCTTGTGGTACCTAAACAGTGAACTACTTTGCTATCATGTGCCGCTTATTGTGTTTAATAAATAGTTTTGTACTTACTGTTGTCAAATTCGCTCTGACCAATAGCGCCGCTTTTTTCATTTTTTATAAATTTTGTTTTTAATTCTCGCTCCCTTGCTTCACCGTGCTTCTACGTTAAAAATGTATCTTACCACGTAAAATCAATTCCAATTAACATGTTTGTGTTCGGGTGTGGAGAGTAAGACAGCTGGTGTAATTGCGGGCACAAGAGGCATTTCATCTTAGCTCTTTAGGTTGGCAACGCATCTGCAAACCCCCGGGGTATTGGGTGTCTATGGGCAGTGGTGATCACTTACCATCAGGTGACACACTTGCTCGTTTGCCTTCCTTGTCGTATATAAAAAAAACACGTTCCATCGAGTTTTCAAAATACTACGTTGAAGCTTCATAATAAGTCGAGTTTAGACCTGCAAGAAATATCGTGCAAGTTGCAACGCATTGCGGCGTTCGACCGCCCACTCCAGACTCGTTCGCCTTAAGGCCTCGCATTGTATTGCAACTTGCACGATTTTATTGCAGGCCGAGACCTTTAGAGCTAGAACTTCACAAGTTTTCTAATTCCAGATGATTCCGGAGAACCGTTTCGACGTCGAGGTTATCGGTGTCGACTATGACTTGCTGATGCAGTACATAAGACTCCAAACACCAGTTTTCGTGGACGAGAGCGGCCGCGTTCAGATATCTAACCCGTGTCTTGATGACTAATCGGTCAAAGTTAAAATGGCCGTCAAATGTTTTTTCGTCTGGATGCTATTGGAATTAAAAATAACTGAGAAATAATACAGTTTTTCTGTTATTTTCATTTTATTAAAGCTAAGCGTTTTTGCTATGAAACAAGTGTTTTTATTATCAACGTTATTCATGAAATAAGTTGGGCAGAGTTTTTCATCTGACAACATCTACATTTGTCAACAACACGGTTGCCGTGTTAATGTCTGTGGTAGATGTTACTACATCAAATAAGCGGTTATAATCAAACTCAGAATTTATGCTCAAAAAAGCCTTGGCTGGATGATCTCTGATCTTTGCCTATCCCATTTATGGGATGAACTCGAAAAACAACAATACGAGTATAAGGCATAAAATATTATGAAGTTCATTATATGAACGGCTATACTTAATGAATCATTAAAAGAGTGCCTAGCATTATGCTAATTGTTAATGACGTCGTAATAGTCACCAGAGAGCAGGCGATTCTAAAAATTATATAAACTCTTTTAGACAGACAAATATGCCAGGGGTGACTTTGTTTTATTATTAAATATGCAGTGATTTTATCTTGGGAACCCATTCTACCGCTTCCGTATTTACTTGCACAGCCATTAAAAATTGTCGCGTCAGGCGCGAACTTGTAGGTGAGTAGCCCGCTTTATAAATTTTAGGTGGCAACACCAAATATAAACAAGTGACCGTTCTTAGTCTACGGGTTTGAAGTGTAACGGCGCGAACGTGCTCAGTAGTTAAAAGCTCTCCAAGAAAGTCTCCCAGCAGCGATTATCGAATCTCCTTACACCCAAAGCTGAGTATACCAGTGTTTCTGATTATACATTAAAAAATAATTTTATTTCAATCGTATTCTTATTCGTAAGTTACGGAAATTAGAGACTTTTACTTTTCTAATAATTTCAAGGCTGAGTTCAATTTTCTAAAATTATTTTCAGGTGTTGATAGTACAAGCCGCGGCTCACACGCAGTACTTGGGTGAAATTAAACTGGATTTCGATGACGCAGGAAATCTTCTTGAATGGGAAGGTCACCCACACTACCTTGGCAATGAAGTAGAACAAGGTAGGTGTTTCTTCGTGAAAGAGGTGGCAGAGGTAGAGATGAGAAAGAGTTGCTGCTTCTAGTGACGAATTTATTGAAGTAATCTCGATACAATAAAATCTGGTTGTAAAAAATGGTTTTTCTTGGTTGGACAAAAATATAAGCAATACTTAAATTTCTTAACCAGAGCAATTCCAAATGCTTTCGTACTTAAGGCATGACTTTCTTTTGACACACGCGTTCTCGTTACTGACTAGATCTATAGCGCTGTCTCGCTCAAGCGAAGTGAATAAATTCCGCCCCCGAAAGTATTTCCGTAACTAAATTGGTCTGACAATAATGTTTCCATCCTGTCGACCTAAAAACAATTCAAAGCTATTTTTTCCAAATCTTGTGTCTGATAATACTGAATATTTTCAGCTCCTGACATCTTAGAGAGAATCGAGTACTACCGACCTATGATTGATGACTTGGCGAAGCAAGAACTGGGCTCCAGTATGGTCCACCTCCGCTCTAGCTGTGCCTGTAGCGAATGCAACCTGGGAAGCTTCATTTGTGACGCTTTCATGCATGCCGTAAGTACAACCGAAGAAACGGTTCGCTTACCCCTGTGGTACAGTCAAGGAATTAAATTTCCAACCCACCTAAGGTTTAATATCGTATAGCAAACTGTCACCATAAGAGCTAGATAGAACATGACGTCGCTTTTATCGCGTTTACGTTGACACTTTCGACCTTAATGTATTGCGAATGTTTAACAACATTTCAACGAAATGGGTAGGGAATTAAATTCCT
Source organism: Clepsis dumicolana (assembly GCA_963691665.1). Taxonomy (NCBI): domain Eukaryota; kingdom Metazoa; phylum Arthropoda; class Insecta; order Lepidoptera; family Tortricidae; genus Clepsis; species Clepsis dumicolana. The sequence continues at coordinate 3,549,306 of OY829523.1, read as the reverse complement.
TGACTGTACCTAATAGCCCATTTAAGTGCAGCTGCGGTGAGCAGGGAAGTGGGCATAGAAGTGGGCAGTGCAAGTATGTAAAGAGTCGCTTCTCCTGCTCGCGAAATTGGCGGTTTTTAATGCAGAAGTCGTAGCGAGCCAGAAGTAGCGCCCAGTGAGTCAGGAAGCAACGTGTAAACACCCACTGCCTTCGAACGTAGTATGCGGGAATTATTTCTGGCAGTTCTAGCAATAGCGGCACTGATGGCAGGGGCTGCATGGACATTAGTATTTAACCAAAGCAGCAGGGCATTTGCGTAACTATTCAACACTCGTCATCGGTTTGAAATGTCAGTTTTTGTACGACTGTGTGACAGCTAACTGTTTCCGATACCAATTGTCAGAACGTATAAAATGATCGCGATTGTGATTCCGAGCGAGTTAGACAATAAGGATGCCGGTGCTAGTAGGATTATGTAGGATAGGATATGTAGTAGGATAGTAGTAGTATGACTGATTGAGATATAGTTTTCTATACCTCATGGATTCAAGATCGAACAGCAATTGATTTTTGAATAATTGTTATGGAGTTATTTTGCCATTTTTTGTGTACAAGTTTTGTTCTTTTTTTTTCTAAATGACTTGGCGGAATTGGATTGGTTCATTACCTACCAATTGCTTTTGTTTCTTTTTAGCATTGAAATAAATTCTGCTGTTTGAGATACTTATTGTACTTTGAAATGAATATGTAGGGGGTTTATCAACATTTTTTATGTTTTTTCTTTATTTATTTATTTCGTTTTTTTAGGCATTGCCGTACGCGGAGGAAGGCAACTGGCATTACGCCCACTTTTGCATCATCAACCAGGGGGGCATACGAGTGGACATCGAGCCTGGAAGTAAATATTTTATGGATTAATAAGGGAAAGTTTTTCATGACTCCTATAAAAGCTAATGTACCTCACATGGTAGTAAAAACTTAGTAATTGTCAGATGAAAGTTACCGTGACGACTGTAAGCCGATCCAAGAGTAGCTCAAAGGATCCTGCTATTTAACTGACTTCAAAAAAAAGGAGGTTCTCAATTCGTCATAATATTTTAGCAGAATCGAAACCTTGCCACCTCAGTTTTGAACATTTTCTTTATTTAAAAACAGTGAATCGACAAAAAAGTCCTACATAATGTAAATTATCGACCCTGATTATAAAATTTTACGAAGGTCATTTTTGAACATTTTTTCGATTTTTTTAATGAATTTCCAAAAAACTAATCGATAAAAAAACTACATAATTTATTATGTATAAAATTAGGAAACCTGCTCACCAGGAGAATCGGATGAAAAATTCGACCTGTAGAGAAGAACAGCCGTACCTACAGACGGACATACGAAAGAAATTTTGTCCATATTTCATACTCATTTCATAAACAGAGCTTGTATTATGAGTACCTAGCTACTAGACAATGGAGGGTGACGATATGAACCTAAAATTTAATAGTATCAGAACTTAATATGCATAATTATAAACTATAAAAACGATACCGTGACTGACTTACCTACTGACTGACAGACAACGCACAGCCTAAACCACTGGACCTAGAGACTTGAAATTTGGCAAACATATACCTTGAGTATACCTAGTTGAGTTGAGTGTACCCTAGAGGTGCACTAAGAAAGGATTTTTTGAAATTCCCACGGGATAAGCAACTAGCCCATTTTGTAATGTTTCACGGGGACAAAGCCGCGGGGCAAGCGCTAATATACAATAAAACTGTGATATTAGACATAATGAAAACGGGATATTGACCACTATTACCTTACAGGTTTGATGAGCTCCCAATATTTATGTCTAATGCAATTAACCGCGAATCATTTAAAACTTAAACTGGTACGTTGTCCAATATAGACGTTATTTTTACAAAATTCCAAATTCTATAAAATAGGTAATTTATTTGATGTTTCCAGTAATAACATTCGAATCAATGCTTCTCTCGACTCCGTTTGAGAACAACGTGGAAGTGTTAAAACTTAGAGGCGACCACATTATGGAGATGCTTGAGTTTTCGGTGGCCAACGACCCTTATCCGGGAGCGAGGATGCTTCAAGTGTCAGGTAACTAAGTACCAGGGACAAGTAAATACAAAGACTGCCTATCTTCATTCTAACTTGCGTAACTCCGAAATATAGGGTTCACTAGATGGCGTTGTTTAGCATGTATGGGAGTAATACCTGGCTCAACAAACGCCATCTAGTGAACCCTATATTTCGGAGTTACGCAAGTTAGAATGAAGATTGGCAGTCTTTATTATTACTTGTCTCTGCTGAGTACAGATTTATTTTTTAAGGAAAACCAACTTTCCAGAATAAAAAACAATACGACAACTTTTGAAGTTGTTCTCTTTAAATTTTTTACGGAAAAATTATACAGAAACCAGTGTTTGTGTTTACCAAATGAAAGGTTTGGAAAAATTAACTAAAAGCGTTTCTACAATTGAGAGCAAGTTGTAGTTAAAACCTTAAGGAGTTGAAAAAACCCTTGTACTTCATTTTCAAATGTAATAATAAATACTTACTCAGTCTTAACGAAGACAATGGAGTTATGATTTTGGTGTCAAATACTCATACCTACCTAATTATTGATTACAATTTTCCGTAGGCATAAAGAGGCCATTACGTTCCAGTAAAATTTATTTCAACTCTATTCCTGTAAATGATATTGGTGTTACGGTGAAATAGAATTCCAAAACAAAATATTCGCGGTTCTAACAATATTAACCATAATTGAAACAATATTAACTATTATCTATTATACTTCACAATTATTGAAATATTGAAACAACAAAAAAGCCCCGTCCGAATTCGTTCATCCGTTTAGGAGCAACGATGCTACAGACAGACACCCAGATACACCCGTACACAGGTCAGACTTACAACAACCCTCTTTTTGTGTCTGGGTTAAAAATTAAATCAAACAGCTGAACTATCGACTCAACCACACTTGTCATGTTTTTGACGCTCTTCGCTTGCTGCCCTCTATTTTACTAACATTAGATACAAATGTCAGTTTACAATGATAATTAGGCGTTCATTGCTGACTAAGAGATTGTTTCTTTGATTACGCTTCATGTTGACAGTGGAATGTAGATCGAATTGTCATCGTAAACTAAGCCCGAAGTCTGAAATTCGAAGTTCGTATCCAATCGTCCCGCTGCTCACGCCAACGTAGGTTGACACAGGAACGAGAGGGACTTCGAATTTCGGACTTCGAGTTATGGCTCTGGCATTGTAACGTTGATGAAATAGGGCCGTGGTCTGACCTGTAATCATGCTTTTAGGTCTGCAAGTAGTCTTCGACGGTGCTCGTCCACTCAACAACAGGGTTGTCTCCGCAAGCACCCGGTGCATAGACTGCAGCGTGCCACACTATGAACCGTTGAGACACGATCGAAATTATACAGTGATAACGCAAAGTTTTCTGGGCACTGGGGGCGACGGATTTTTCGTGAGTGGCAACCCTATTGTAATGTTGTGGGTGTGTGTTGCTTTGCTTTGTGTTGACTTTTCACTACATCAGAGTGCGTTTGCACTGACCCGGAGTGAGCCTTTGCCTTCTTTCGCATATAAAAAAATATATTTATATGAACGACACTGAGGCAAGATGAACAGATTTGGTCGCGGCTTTTTCATCAATGCTCAAATAATCATGAATAAAATATAATGAGAATAACAATCTAGACTGGTCTGAGTGGAGAGCCTTGAGGGAGGTCTATGTCCAGCAGTGGACGTCTTTCGGTTGACATGATGATGAACACCCTAAAGGGACAAAGAGATATTTAATACAAAAACATTGTAATAATCTAATGACATTGACCTGAAATTAAGTAGGTACTGATGCGACATAATACGCTCATATCAAAGGACGAACTTCAAGTCTGAAATCTTAAGTTAAAATTATCTCAATACGCAGTTAGGTAAAGGTCTAGTGAAAAAAGATTTTCCATAGGTCAGGCAAAAAACAATCTTATGTCAATGTTATAATAATAATAATAAATATCACGGGACAATTTGACACCAATTGACCTAGTCCCAAACTAGGCAAAGCCTGTACTATGGGTACTAGACAACGGATAAACATACTTATATAGATAAATACATACTTATATACATATTAAATACCCGACCCGAGAACAAACATTCATATTCATCATACAAACATCTGCCCCGACCGGGGTTTGAACCCGGGACCTCAAGCTTCATAGTCAGGGTCTCTAATCACTAGGCTATTCGGTCGTCAATAAACACTTTGACATGTGAAAACATTTCTCAATTTAACTATACATAAATCATAGTTGCAGTTTCGTGTCTTCCGTTTGTTTAATACTTTCTCTTCCCTTTTATATCCGTTTAATATTCTGGCTGATCATTTTACATGAAATTTGCATGAAATTGTTTTCGTAACACGCGGCGTAAAATTGAACCACATGAAATTTCAATAAAACGCTTCAGAGTAGAGAGAGAAAGATACCTAATATACAAAGATTTACTTTTAGAAACAGTTGTTTTTAGGGTTTCGTACCTCAAAAGGAAAAACGGAACGCTTATAATTATAACCCACTTAGCAGTTTTTTGAGTTATCTCATTTCGAAAGTTTGGAACTATTGTAATTATCCATATAATTTTAGTATTTTTTTTTTTAAGTGATAAAAGAGACAAGTTACATATATAATTATGTGTATCTGTAACTGAGTGGTAACGTATATTCTATTGAGTTCTACATTTTGAGATTCAATTCTCGTTTAAAAAAAAAAGTGACATGTTCTTTCCGTGTATCCTTCACATGATCACTTTGTTGTCCGTCTATTTGTCTGTCTGTCTGTCAAGACCCTTTTTCTCTGGAACGCATGGTGGAAATTAATACCAAATGCCCAAATCTGCAATCCCTTGAAGGTGTGAAAAAATCGAACTTGTAAATCAACTTAATCAAACGATACAGTCATTAAAAAGGGTGCTTAAATACAACTTGCCGTGGAATCAAAACCTATAGGATACTTCCACTTGTTGTAGAAACTTGAAATATGGTATGAAGGTGGCTCTTATAGCACAACCAATGAGACAAATTTGAAAAGCTTAAATTTTTACGTGTCTGTATAATGTCAGAGACACTTTGTACACGTAGTAACATTTTGCTTAGAAGCAGGGCTTTGGTAACACTGGACACCTGAAAACATTCGGGTATATAGACAGGGAAAAATCTTAGAGACTCAATTCCCGTGATAGACGAACTATTTACAAACCTACGTTTTTACGGAACCTCCTGTGCGCGAGTCCGACTCGCACTCTCGGTTTTTTTTTTAATCATACACAGCATAATCCTTTTACAGGCATACTAACAGTATTTGATGGTTCTCGTCCCAGAGGCAAGCGCGTAATAAGCGCCTCAGTGCGTTGTATAGACTGTAGCGTACCTAGGTACCAGCCTTTAGTACCTGAAAAGTATTATAGAGTAATCACAACAGACTTTATAGGCGCTGGTGGTGGCAACTATACGGTAAGATTTGGAGAAAGACGTGTTTGTGTTGTTGGGCTTGTGGTACCTAAACAGTGAACTACTTTGCTATCATGTGCCGCTTATTGTGTTTAATAAATAGTTTTGTACTTACTGTTGTCAAATTCGCTCTGACCAATAGCGCCGCTTTTTTCATTTTTTATAAATTTTGTTTTTAATTCTCGCTCCCTTGCTTCACCGTGCTTCTACGTTAAAAATGTATCTTACCACGTAAAATCAATTCCAATTAACATGTTTGTGTTCGGGTGTGGAGAGTAAGACAGCTGGTGTAATTGCGGGCACAAGAGGCATTTCATCTTAGCTCTTTAGGTTGGCAACGCATCTGCAAACCCCCGGGGTATTGGGTGTCTATGGGCAGTGGTGATCACTTACCATCAGGTGACACACTTGCTCGTTTGCCTTCCTTGTCGTATATAAAAAAAACACGTTCCATCGAGTTTTCAAAATACTACGTTGAAGCTTCATAATAAGTCGAGTTTAGACCTGCAAGAAATATCGTGCAAGTTGCAACGCATTGCGGCGTTCGACCGCCCACTCCAGACTCGTTCGCCTTAAGGCCTCGCATTGTATTGCAACTTGCACGATTTTATTGCAGGCCGAGACCTTTAGAGCTAGAACTTCACAAGTTTTCTAATTCCAGATGATTCCGGAGAACCGTTTCGACGTCGAGGTTATCGGTGTCGACTATGACTTGCTGATGCAGTACATAAGACTCCAAACACCAGTTTTCGTGGACGAGAGCGGCCGCGTTCAGATATCTAACCCGTGTCTTGATGACTAATCGGTCAAAGTTAAAATGGCCGTCAAATGTTTTTTCGTCTGGATGCTATTGGAATTAAAAATAACTGAGAAATAATACAGTTTTTCTGTTATTTTTATTTTATTAAAGCTAAGCGTTTTTGCTATGAAACAAGTGTTTTTATTATCAACGTCATTCATGAAATAAGTTGGGCAGAGTTTTTCATCTGACAACATCTACATTTGTCAACAACACGGTTGCCGTGTTAATGTCTGTGGTAGATGTTACTACATCAAATAAGCGGTTATAATCAAACTCAGAATTTATGCTCAAAAAAGCCTTGGCTGGATGATCTCTGATCTTTGCCTATCCCATTTATGGGATGAACTCGAAAAACAACAATACGAGTATAAGGCATAAAATATTATGAAGTTCATTATATGAACGGCTATACTTAATGAATCATTAAAAGAGTGCCTAGCATTATGCTAATTGTTAATGACGTCGTAATAGTCACCAGAGAGCAGGCGATTCTAAAAATTATATAAACTCTTTTAGACAGACAAATATGCCAGGGGTGACTTTGTTTTATTATTAAATATGCAGTGATTTTATCTTGGGAACCCATTCTACCGCTTCCGTATTTACTTGCACAGCCATTAAAAATTGTCGCGTCAGGCGCGAACTTGTAGGTGAGTAGCCCGCTTTATAAATTTTAGGTGGCAACACCAAATATAAACAAGTGACCGTTCTTAGTCTACGGGTTTGAAGTGTAACGGCGCGAACGTGCTCAGTAGTTAAAAGCTCTCCAAGAAAGTCTCCCAGCAGCGATTATCGAATCTCCTTACACCCAAAGCTGAGTATACCAGTGTTTCTGATTATACCTTTGGCTGAGAGAGTAATTGAGTGCTCCTATGGTCTCTTCGGTGTCGTTCGTATTAACTTTATATATTTTGTTTGTGCCAATCATTATTGGGGAAATCAGGGCGGGTGTATGCCTACACATACTGTGTGGGATACAGCCTGACTGGTGTCCCTATTATACTCTACCTACGGCTCTATTGGCAACCCAGGTACATATCTCGTTGTCCGATGCTGGAAGCGAGATCTGGGTTGATTAAAATCTTGGCATGTACACGGAAACAAATATCTTACGTATTTAGGCGTGTGGGCCTGGAGACGTCCGGTTACCCCTCGCAACCACTAGAAATAGTGACTTATGGAGTGTCTGTTAGATCTAGAGTGTGTCGTAACATCGTGACACTATGATTGAGTCTTGCCGTTCTAATACCAGCTATGTTTTACAGTTGACCGTAAAATACAACAACGAGGAGCGCCACGGGCTTACCGTTACTCCCTTACTTACGTTACTCCCGCAGCCAGATGGGTGATCAGGGTTACTCATCTGGCCATAATCTATACAGGAGGTGGAAGGCACATCACCAGCTGAGACACACTACCCAACAAAAGTGAAGCAGATATACCACAAGCCAGCCGCCTACGCGCAGAAGAATCCAGGTATGTTAAATATGTGGCGTGATTCAGTAATTGTTATTTTGAGTAGTTCTATTTATCACGCAATTATAATTGAATGTTTCAATGTAATTTGTCATTAATGATAATCGTATCGCATGCTCTTAATAATCAATAATTGTGTCCATAAAATTATAATCAAATCCTAACAATGAAATGTAATTAATAAAATAATAGCAATAATAATTAAACCAAAATATAATAATAATGAAATAATAATACCTTAATAATAATTTACAAATTGCATAATGCATCCACTTATGTAAAATCATAAATGTCCTTTTGCATTATATAAATGTCATGTATAATATTTTGTACGTTGAGCGGACATGCATACAGATTTTATTAGTAGTGAGGAGCGCGCATCGCAACCGACTACGTCACAGCGAACCGGCCTCAGGTGATGCGCTTGCGCAAGCCTCGGCGCGCGCGGCGCTGCGCCGCCAGTCCGATTACCGCTACGACGCGAGGCGCATGCCGTTCTCTCCGACGCTTTTGGCTTGCGATCCAAGTGTTATTGTATGCGCGTAAACTCTGTTGTGCTTCTTTCGTTTCCTCACCGCTTTCTCCTTCTTTGACGGACTTTATACTTATTGCCTTTGTTATGAAACTGTGTTGCTTGCTTAATAATAAACTGCTTTAAAGTGCTTGAGTGTTTGCATTCGTTTGCAACCCGCGCGACGCCCAAGTAAGTGACGAACATTTACCTCAACTACATTGGCAACCACATTGGTGACCCCGGTTGAATACGTGGATGATGGGTGGAAACGGAGAAACATCGCAGCAGGCAAGCCAAGCTGGTGCCGTGCGGAATACCACTGAGTTATGCAGAGTGGGTGTACGAATACCCCCATTCTACCCAGAAAAACCAGCACTGTGGTTTGCCCAGCTGGAGGCACAATTTTTGCTGTCCAATATTACTGCGGACACCACAAAATTTTATTACACCATGGCCCAGCTTGAACCTCAATATGCGTCTGAAGTCGAAGACATAATAACCAATCCCCCAGCCTTCGACAAATACGAAAAGCTCAAGACAGAGCTGGTGAAGCGCTTGTCAGCCACACGCGAGAAGGACATCCAGCAGCTCCTGTCGCACGAAGTATTGGGAGACAGGAAACCTTCTCAGTTACTCCGCCACATGCAGCACCTGGCCGGTCCCGGCGTACCCGAGGACCTCATGCGCACAATGTGGACCAACAGGCTTCCCCAGCCTATCCAGGTCATACTCGCGTCGCAGACAAGGTGCACCCTGGAAGAATTGGCTGAATTGGCGGACAGAGTGCACGATGCCATTTCTACAGCACCTCAAGTTTCTGCTGTTGCTGCTGCAGCCCCACCAACGGACCCGCTGGTGTTCCAGATCGCAGCACTCAGCAAGCAGATGGAGGCTTTGACGACAAGAATGGACAGAATGTCCCGGGAATCGCGACCCAAGGCAAGGACGCGAAGCCGAAGCCGCAGCCGACAACGCCAAGGTTCGACGAGGTCACACTCCAACTACCGCAGACATCCCACCTGCTGGTACCATTACAAGTTTGGGAGCCAGGCACGGAGCTGCGTGAAGCCTTGCGACTATTCGGCGGGAAATGCGTCGGGCAGTCGATAATGGCGACGGACGGCTGCCCGAACACTGGTCGCTTGTTCGTGGTAGACTCAAAGTCAAAAATACAATTTTTAGTGGACACCGGAAGTGACTTGTGTGTGTTTCCCCGTACGTTGTTAAAAGAACGCCGAAATAAAACAAACTATACTTTGTGTGCAGCAAATGGTACAATAATAAATACTTACGGGTATGCACACTTAGTGCTTAGTATAGGTTTGCGCCGCGACTTCGCTTGGCGATTTGTTGTTGCGGACGTCACTAGGGCAATAATAGGTGTCGATTTTCTATCCCACTATAATCTTTTGGTAGATTGCAGGAACCAACGCCTTACCGACAACAATACAAGGCTCACGACCCCGGCTTTGCCTGCGCAACCGTCTGATGTCATTTCTTCGGTAAAGGTGATGACTGGTGAGTCTGTTTATCACACTATACTACGCGAATACCCTGACATCACACGCCCATCTGGCATACACCGTACTACAAAACACTCCACATTACACCATATCCGCACCACACCGGGCCCGCCTGTATCTAGTAGACCGCGACGGCTGGCACCCGACAAGCAAAAGGTGGCGCAAGAGGAGTTTGCCTCTATGCTTTCAAGTGGCATAGCCAGACCCTCAGAGTCACCTTGGGCATCACCCTTATATCTGGCCCTTAAAAAGGACAATGGTTGGAGGCCGTGCGGCGACTATAGGATGCTGAATGCGAGAACCATTCCGGATAAATATCCTATACGTCATATCCAGGATTTTTCGCACAGCATAACTGGTTGCACAGTCTTTTCGACCATTGATCTCGTCAAGGCATACAACCAGATCCCCGTCAGCCCCGAGGACATCCCGAAGACCGCCATTACAACGCCGTTCGGGCTATACGAATTCCCGTTCATGACGTTCGGACTTCGTAATGCCGGGCAGACGTTCCAGCGCTTCGTGGACGAGATGCTGCGGGGACTGGATTTCTGTTATAGCTACCTTGACGACTTCCTCATATTCTCGAAGGACCAGAAGACGCACGAGACACACCTGCGGCAACTGTTTGCTAGGTTACAGGAGTACGGCATGGTTATCAACACCTCCAAATGCCACTTCGGAGCCAAAGAGGTAACCTTTTTAGGATATCGTATATCCGCAGAGGGCACCAAACCACTTCCTTCTAAGGTAGACGCCATTAAGGACTTCCCAACGCCAAAGAATGTAAGGGAACTCAGGAGATTCTTGGGGATGCTCAATTTTTACAGGCGCTTCATCCCTGATGCAGCCAAACACCAAACCCCCTTGAATTCCCTCCTGACAGGTTCCTTTAGGGGTTCACACCCAGTTCACTTCACCCAGGAAGAGCAGGACGCCTTCGCCCGTTGTAAGGCAGGGTTGTGTGATGCAGCATTACTCGCCCATCCAGATGCTCAGGCTAAGTTATGCATCGTTACTGACGCTTCAGATGCAGCCATGGGTGCTGTGTTGCAGCAGCTTAGGGACGGTGCATGGGAGCCCCTCGCATTTTTCTCCAGGAAACTGACGCCAGCTCAACGTAAGTACTCTCCTTACGATAGGGAACTTCTAGCTATATACGAAGCTATAAAGTATTTTAGGCACATGGTAGAAGCAAGAGACTTCATTGTCTATACCGACCATAAGGCTTTGTGCTTCGCATATAGCTCGCGTAAAGATAATTGTTCCCCAAGGCAGTTCCGGCACCTGGATTTTGTGTCACAATTTACGACGGACATCAGGCACATCTCCGGAAAGAGCAATGTCGTGGCAGATACCCTTTCACGAGTCGAGGAAATCACGCAGCCTATAGACCTCAACAATTTAGCTGCGTCTCAGAACACCGACTCCGAGCTACGCCTTCTCCTTAACAGCAGCAATTCGTTGTGTCTGCAGAAGATGAATGTGCCCGGAACTGATGTCGAGCTTTACTGCGACGAGAGAGACAACAAAATTAGACCGTATGTCCCAAAAGAGCTGAGGCGACAGATCTGCGAGAGTCTACACTCACTCAGTCACCCAGGAGCAAACGCGACTGCTAGGCTAGTCGCAGAAAGGTATGTTTGGCCAGGGGTACGCAAAGACTGTCGAGAATGGACCCGATGTTGCCTGGCTTGCCAGCGATCTAAGGTCACTCGTCATGTCTCATCACCCCTGAGCTCGTTCAAGCTACCACAGGCCAAGTTCCTGAACATCCACATCGACCTGATAGGACCACTTCCACACTGTCAGGGATTTAGGTACTGTCTCACCGCTATCGATCGATTTACTCGTTGGCCTGAGGCGATACCACTACAAGACATATCGGCTGAGACAGTAGCTAAATCACTGTTACAAGGCTGGATTGCTCGTTTTGGATGCCCGTTGGACATTGTGACAGACAGAGGTCGGCAGTTCGAGTCCACGCTGTTTGAACAACTGGCCAAAATGGTTGGATTCCGACGTAAACACACGACTGCTTACCACCCTGCCTGCAATGGAATTGTGGAGCGATTCCACAGGCAGCTGAAGGCAGCAATAACGTGCCACGCCGGTAGCAGCTGGGTCGAAGCACTCCCTTTGGTCCTGCTAGGTATCAGAACTGCGTTCAAGGAGGACCTCCAGGCATCCGCCGCAGAACTGGTTTACGGTGAAACGCTTAGGTTGCCTGGAGATTTCTTCGAGCACGAAGCTCACGTGACCACTGATGTCACGGACTACCTATCTCGCCTCCGTATGTTTGCTAGGAACATAAAACCTGTACCAGGTACACGTCACATAAGTCGACGACCAGTATTCGTTTTTAAGGACCTAGCTACGTCATCTCATGTTTTCCTGAGGGACGACACAGTGGGGGGGACATTTAAGTCAGCTTATACTGGCCCACACAAAGTGTTAAAGCGTGACCCCAAAGTGTACCAGTTAGCGGTCAAGGGTAAACAAGTGACAGTATCGATAGACCGCATTAAGCCTGCCTACATACTGCATGACACACACACCACTAGCACTCAACTGGACACACAAACACACACTCACAATAACAACACTAACAATGCCACAAACACTTCATCAACGCCACCTATCCCAACAGACACCACCACGTCTGCAGCCAGAGCCGAGGATAATGACAGCAGACGGACGCGATCAGGCCGCGTCGTCCGGTTCCCTGACTATTATCGCCCATGACAGTCTCTGGAGGGGGGTGATGTGGCGTGATTCAGTAATTGTTATTTTGAGTAGTTCTATTTATCACGCAATTATAATTGAATGTTTCAATGTAATTTGTCATTAATGATAATCGTATCGCATGCTCTTAATAATCAATAATTGTGTCCATAAAATTATAATCAAATCCTAACAATGAAATGTAATTAATAAAATAATAGCAATAATAATTAAACCAAAATATAATAATAATGAAATAATAATACCTTAATAATAATTTACAAATTGCATAATGCATCCACTTATGTAAAATCATAAATGTCCTTTTGCATTATATAAATGTCATGTATAATATTTTGTACGTTGAGCGGACATGCATACAGATTTTATTAGTAGTGAGGAGCGCGCATCGCAACCGACTACGTCACAGCGAACCGGCCTCAGGTGATGCGCTTGCGCAAGCCTCGGCGCGCGCGGCGCTGCGCCGCCAGTCCGATTACCGCTACGACGCGAGGCGCATGCCGTTCTCTCCGACGCTTTTGGCTTGCGATCCAAGTGTTATTGTATGCGCGTAAACTCTGTTGTGCTTCTTTCGTTTCCTCACCGCTTTCTCCTTCTTTGACGGACTTTATACTTATTGCCTTTGTTATGAAACTGTGTTGCTTGCTTAATAATAAACTGCTTTAAAGTGCTTGAGTGTTTGCATTCGTTTGCAACCCGCGCGACGCCCAAGTAAGTGACGAACATTTACCTCAACTACATTGGCAACCACAAATACATATCACATCGCGAAATTAGGATAACTAGATAACTTCCACAATATCCATGTCCAACATCATCAAACACATACATAACCAAGCCCCCACTCCGCGACAAGGATAGAAATAATTGACCTTTTCGCGATAAAAATTGTGCATTCCCCCTTGCCACTGTTTATGTAATCTAAATAGACTAGAAGGCTAAGTTTAGCGACAACTTATTAAAAAAAAAAGAAAGAAAACTAGGAGACCATGCCATTCTACCGAGTTCCTGAATCATGTACATGATTTAGACTTTTCATACTTTTATTGTCTTTGACACAGCTCTAAGGTTTTTATTGTTACGTTTTTGTTCCGAAGCCATTTACTTTACAAAACACCCTACAAATTACAAATTATAATTGATTTGTGCTTAATTACATCACATGATATAAAAAAAAATAAAAAAAATAAAAATAAATAAATAAATAAATAAAAAAAAAAAAAAAAAAACGGTACGTCAACGTCAACACGATTTCAAATAAAGCTCCCAAATATTTTAATAATTAAATACTAATAATAATGTTTGTTTCATGTGCATCCCGGCCACCTCGACCTCTTTCCACGCCGGCCTGAGTCCCCGCGACTCCCGCACGCGCCGCTCTTGGTGGAGCCCAGTCAGTGCAGTTTTGTCGCGGCTGTCAGACTATTTTTCTATTTAGTTTTCCGTTGTGTTGTGTTTTTATGCCCTTAGATCATATGCAGAATGCAACGCAACCCGTAGATGGTACGTCACATGTATGCCCAATATGCAGTAGAACATTTAGTAGTAGTAGAGGTTTGAATATTCACAAATCCAAATTGCACAAATGTTTAAGTCAGAATGCCCCCCCCTTGTACATAAATCCTGTCTCCCCAAATACAAACCGTACTCCTACTAATCCACCCACTATTCCCTTCCATCTGCATTTGAGCCACTTAAAAAACAATGTTAAGGTGGTAAAAAGAATTCCCCGTGGCGCCCGGATCTCCGTCGCTACTCATTTGGCTCAACTTATAACGAAATGTTTGGACAATAATAGCTATGCGGACTGGCAGAATTTGTTACTTTTCCCATTTAATACACTTCACGTTAAAGACGATAAATCGTCTAAGATTTCTCTTACCCAAAAAATAAAAAACAATTGTTCCAATTATTCACCGCCTTGCCTTACAGTTTTTAGTACAGGCAAAAATAGCAATCAAAATTATTTTAAAAACAAAGTGGAATCTAAAGTTAGCGACGGAGACCTGAAGGGGGTTACTTTTTTTGGCGCGGTTACTTTTTTCCAGTGACGTACTATCTCCAGATAATAGCGACACACTCTCGGCCTTACAAACTAAACACCCTCGAGCTCCTACAAACGCATACTTTTTGGACCCGCCTACGTCGCCCGATGTTTGTTTAAACATTCACGAGAAAGACACAGTGAATGCAATCTATTCATTTAAAACCGGTTCTGCAGCAGGTCTTGACGGACTTGCTCCCCAACACCTAAAAGACCTTACCTCTCACTGTGTGGGCGACGCAGGCAAACATTTAATCCTCGCTTTAACAAAATTAATAAACCTCATGCTGTCTGGCAATGTTAATCCCGAAATAGTTCCCGTTCTTTATGGAGCCAACCTAATTGCGCTCACTAAAAAAGACGGAGGTGTCAGACCCATTGCGGTCGGCTCTACATTTCGGCGATTAACTTCTAAAATTTCAGTTCGTCACATAGTTTCAAAATTGCAACCTCAGTTTGAACCAATTCAATTAGGTTTCGGTACTAAAGGTGGGTGCGAAGCGGCAGTCCATGCCCTGCGCACCTACCTTAATAACGATCAGTGTGAGGTTTTACTCAAAATTGACGTCAAAAATGCATTTAATTCGGTAAACAGGGACACCTTGCTCACAGAAATTAGGAATAATATTCCGGAAATTTATAATTACCTACTTAACTGTTATCATGAACCTTCTAAATTAATGTACAAAAGCAACGAATTATCTTCTGAAGTCGGCTGTCAGCAGGGTGATCCCCTCGGACCAGCCATTTTCAGTTTAGCCATTAACCCCATCATTCAAAATTTAAAGTCCAAATTTAACGTATGGTATCTTGATGATGGTTCCCTAGGAGGTGATGCAGTTACGGTACTTTCAGATCTCTCAGAAATTATAAATAAATTTAAGGCCATTGGTTTAGATCTAAACTTTAATAAATGCGAACTGTTCATAAACAACGCGATCCGATCCGATCTCTTCCAACATTTTAATTTACTTTGTCCAAATATCAAAATTGTCGATAAGCAAAACTTAAGCCTCCTAGGGTCACCAATCTTCGACGATGCCATTCCAGATTTAATCGCAAAAACTGTTTCAAAATTTCAAAATTCTGCAGACCGGCTGCTGGAAATCAGTGCTCACACTGCTATCACTATTCTAAAATTTTGCCTTTTTGTGCCAAAATTTACTTATTTGCTTCGTTGTTGTCCCTTTTGGAAACATCAAAATTCTCTGACCTTAATTGATTCCCTTATGAAAACTTCTTTGGAATCTATACTTAACTTACAATTCAATGGGCAATCTTGGACCCAGGCTTCCCTTCCTATCAGATATGGTGGGCTAGGTATCCACAAAATTTCTAGTGTTGCTTTACCAGCGTTCCTATCATCTGTCCACAGCACGTCCACCCTCGTAGGTAAAATCCTAAAGGATTGTCCTTCAAACTACGAGACGACGGGTTTGGTCGATGCTAGGAATGCTTGGCTAATGGCTTGTCCGGGTGAAAATCCTCCCGCTTATCCAAATTTCCAACGGAGCTGGGATGACACACTATCCAAATTAACTTATTCTAATATTCTCAGTTCCAGTTCAGGCCCAGACCGCGCAAGGCTTTTGGCTGTGGCAAGAAAGGAATCCGGTGACTGGCTTCATGCTTATCCTTCCGTTAACACCGGAACCTTTCTTGAGCCTGAAACACTGAGAATTGCAGTCGGGCTAAGACTGGGTGTTGCGCTGTGTTCACCACACCGTTGCCTCTGTGGCACCAATGTGGACGAAACGGGACACCATGGTCTTTCCTGTCAAAAGAGCGCCGGCCGTTTCTCCCGTCATGCCGCGCTCAATGACATAATCCGCCGGGCTCTTGCCTCTGCGAACGTGCCGGCCATTTTGGAGCCAAGCGGCATTGCCCGCGACGATGGCAAAAGGCCGGACGGTATGTCTCTGATTCCCTGGAGAATGGGTAGGGTTCTGGTTTGGGATGCGACCTGTGTCGATACAGTAGCACCCTCACATCTCCAGGGAACCACACAAAAAGCTGGTGCGGCGGCAGAAACGGCTGAAAATAGAAAAAATTCTAAGTATCAATCTCTCGGTCCGAATTATAATTTTGTTCCTGTCGGGTTTGAAACTTTGGGTCCATGGGGTCCCAGCGCTTACAAGCTTATTTCTGAGTTACAAAAGCGCTTAGTTGATGCAACTTGTGACCAAAGGGCTGGCAGTTTTCTCTCTCAAAGAATCAGCATCGCTATTCAGCGAGGCAACGCTGCCAGCCTTTTGGGCACTATGCCACGGGGGCCTTATTTAGATTTAATTTAGTTTTAAGTTGTAGTTTATTTAGTTTAAGCTTAGATTTAATGTCATTGTAACTTAAAATATATATATATTATATCAATTCACCATTTTCAAAACGGGATATCGATCTTCTCCACGTATGATCATACCCGTGGTCATCGTGGCTAATATCCCGTTTAGAATATGTCTAATACCCCGAAAATGTGTTTGAAATAATTCAATACAATTTCTAAACAATTTTGAAGTCCAAGTCGTAAACTTATTTCAAGGTTGCCAAAGTACTCGCGAAGTTATCGCTACTATCAGGACTTCGGAGTAAGCTCTGGTAAGTTGGAAAGTTGCGAACATTTATCACTCCCTTATCGAGAGGAAACACGGGAGAAATCAGCACGTCGAGGGGTAAAAAGCGTGATAACAGCCTGTATTTCGGTAAAATACTTTAGTGATTACCATTTTAACCCCCGACGAAAAAGAGGGATTCTACAAGTTTGACCTGAGTATCTGTGTGTCTGTGTATCTGTCTGTGGCATCGTACCTCGCAAGCGGATTTACCGATTTCGATGCGGCTTTTTTGTTCGAAAGCTAGTTTAATCGAAAAGGTTCTTAGCTAAGTTTCATTAAAATCGGTTCACCCATTTTTGAAATATTGAAATTTGAAATGACAATGTCGGGGGTTTTTCAACTTTTCTAAGTTAGTTATGTGTTATACATAAAACACGTATCCTAACTAATATTATAAATGCGAAAGTAACTCTGTCTCTCTGTCAGTTTGTTACCTCTTCACGGGAAAACTGCTGCACCAATCTGGATGAAATTTGGTAAGAAGATAGTTTGAATAGGTATTGAGGAATAACAAAGGCTACTTTTTATTCGGAAAAATTATATAGTTCCCGCGGGATAGCGATAACCGAAATCTACGCGGACGAAGTCGCGGGCAACAGCTAGTGTGGTTATAAATGCAAATACTTTAACCGTAGGTATAGAGTGAGATAGTACCTAAGATATGAGGAGAAATAGAGACGACAGGATAGCCTAGTGGTTAGAGACTCTGGCTATGAAACTTGAGGTCCCGGGTTCGATCCCCGGTCGGGGCAGATGTTTGTATGATGAATACGAACGTTCGTTCTCGGGTCTTGGATGTTTGATAATGTATATAAGTAAATATTCATCTACATTTAGTTTATCCGTTGTCCTATGATATTTATAATTAAACTACCTACTACTAAATCTACGTACCTAAAAAATGGTTCCATTAGGAAGATCGTTGATCTCACAAGATTGATCAGCTTTGCCAGCCGGCGTCAGAAAATAATTATGTTTATGAAAACAGAAGCAAATTAAGTTAATTTTGTCAATTTTACGTACGTCGCTAAAGCTTAGCTTAGCAGGAAAGGAATGAAGATATCCCCTCTGCCAAAACTCTAACATTAAGTCTGGCCAAAATGATCAGGGTCTGTTGATTGTGTGCGTGTTTTTGGCATTTGTGTGACAGTTTTGTTTTAGTGTGAGTCAAAATTTGTTTCGTTCCTACAAACGAAACAAATTTTGACATGAGCGTAGACGTGTGCTGTACGTGTGTACCTCACCCCCCTCGAAAAGTGGCAGAAAAATTGTAATGCATCTAGATAAGAAAAAGGCAGCTCTCGTCTGTCTGCTTTATGTGCTAAAGCGATCAGGATATTGCTTGTTGAGTACCTAGTTAACGTTCTGAATGATATTACGATTACTGAAACTCAATCTGCGATGGGCCAGGACTTTGGTAAAGTGAATATGGACTTACAGGTGGTCTAATTTAAAAGAAATTAACTTATTGGAATGACAATAGCGGTCAATAAACTTGGCCCACTATCAATTTAGAGTTTATTTCCTGTTTAAAGTTAATGTAGGTAGATAATAGCCGTGATAGCCTAGTGGTTTGACCTATCGCCTCTCAAGCAGAGGGTCGTGGGTTCAAACCCCGGCTCGCACCTCTGGGTTTTACGGAATTTATGTGCGAAATTGCATTTGTAATTTATCATGAGCTTTTCGGTGAAGGAAAACATCGTGAGGAAACCTGCACATTCCTGCGAAGCAATTCAATGGTGTGTATGAAGTTCCCAATCCGCGCTGGGCCCGCGTGGGAATTATAGCCCAAGCCCTCTCATTCTGAGAGGAGGCCTGTGCCCAGCAGTGGGACCTAAATAGGATGATGATGATGGTAGGTAGATAATATGTATACCTATAGTATGGCCGTAACCGCTGTGCACTCCCTGAGGTATGCGCGTGGCGAGGCGGGGGGGACGCGCTCTGTCAGTCCGCCGTCTACGCTCGTGGCGGCGGGTAGTGTCATTTGTACCGGACCGTCAATGTCAGACGCACATGAGATAAAAATTCAAAGATGGGTCGTGCGTTATCTCGTGATGTCAAAACCGTAATTTTTAAAGAGGCTGAATATTTTAAGAAAAGAAAAGCAGACAGAGAAAGCTTTGAATTCAAAAGTGATGCGAATATTGCCAAAATCGTTGCGGAGGCTACGGGGTCCTCTAAAAGAACCGTACATAGTATAATTTCTGCGGGTTATTTTTCAATGGAAAATTCAAGCCGTTTAAAGTTTCAATCGCCGAAAAAAACAAAAGTTATAAAGAAAAAACATGTTTTGGATGATTTTGACCTTGGAGTTATCAGAAGAAAAATTCATCAGTTTTACGAAGTCGAAAAAAAAAATACCAAGTGTCCGTAAGTTACTATCAAGCTTGAGGCAGGATGGCATATTGAATTGTGGACGGGAATATTTAAGACAGCTTTTACACAAAATGGGCTACCGTTACAAAAAATGCAAATCGAAGAGACTACTCCTTATAGAGCAGCCTAATATTACAGTGTGGCGGAAAAAATACCTTACACAAATCAGAAATTACAGAACGCAAAACCGCAACGTATATTTTCTTGATGAAACATACATTAACGCCAGTCACCATGCCAGTAAACGTTGACAATCATCTTCAGAATCCGGAATTCATGCTGATATTGGGAACGGACGGCGATTGGTAATTCTCCACGCTGGCAGTCGAAATGGCTTGGTAGATGACGTATTGACTATATTCAAATCAGATGCTAAAACTGGCGACTATCATGGAGATATGAACGGGCCTACTTTTTATAAGTGGGTAGATGAAAAGTTAAAAGATAAGTTGCTGCCGAATTCTGTTGTTGTAATGGACAACGCGTCTTAGCATAGCGTTCAGGTTGAGAAGAAGCCAACTATATCAAGCCTCAAAAGAGAAATGCAAGACTGGTTGCTGCGCCACAATGTAGAATTTTCAGGAACCATGACAAAGGCTCAACTGCTACTTCTTATCACAAGTACACAAAAAGAACCCGTGTACACACTGTTCTGCGTTTACCTCCGTACCATCCAGATTTAAATCCTATTGAGTTGGTCTGGGCTGATGTTAAAAACAATATAGCCTAAAACTATATTAATTCTTCTCTAGACGAAAAGATAGTCATATTGGCTAAATTGTTTTCGGAATTCACGGCAGAAAAATGGAAGAGATGCGATGATCATGTCCAGAAAAATGAAAATGATTACTGGAATCGCGATAGTAGGTTCGATAATATTATCGATTCATTCATAATAAATTTGCAAGACTCTGATTCAAGTTCCAATGGCGATACGGACGATGAAGATGATGACGAAATGGAAGATGATGTTGAAACAGAATCTATGTCGGAATAACTTTACTACTTATACTAATACCTATTTGTTTGTAATTATAGTAAATTTTCAATAAAACAAATCCTTTGAATTATAAGTGTAGTTCTTATTCATCAACTGCCTAGGTATTTTAATACAATATCGAGTATAATTCCGATTACATTTTTATCAACTAATAAGATAATACAACTAATACATTTTTATTTACTAAAGAGCCTCCGACCACCGTTCCGCCACAAGTCTTGCCTTAGAAATGTAAACTGATATCGTAGGATTTGTCCGACGTGTATTGATCTCACGTGAACTCATGCTCTTTTTTCCTCGGCTCCCACCTCCCCGCGCATACCTCAGGGAGTGCACAGCGGTTATGGCCATACTATAGTCCTTTATTTTTTCAAGACACTGAAATGCATAAGTGTAACTTCACATGATTATGGCCGAATATTTACTTTTAAAGTGGTAAATTTTGAGTAGGTATAACACATTAAATAAAAATTCATAGCTGACACAACATTCAATACAATACAATACAATTATTCTTTATTGAAAACCACAAAACAGTAAAAGGAGATTACAGAAAAACAGGTATGGTAGACAATAGGCGGTCTTATCGCTTAAAAGCGATCTCTTACAGACAACCAGAATACAGAAACCAAGATGAAGAGACTAATTTAACATACGATACCTACTTATCACTAAAATACGGCTGTCAGGTTGAAAATACCAAATGCTTTCTGCTTCGGATTGTACATTCAATCAGTACTTTAGTGGGTTCCTTGAATTAGGTCCAATAATTCTACGGTGATTGAGGAAAAAAAAGTCCAAAATTCGTTTGTGTAGAGTTCATACAGGGACAGACGTAAAGAACATAAAAAAACCATAAGACTTCAAATATAAAATATGTAG
This sequence comes from Clepsis dumicolana, assembly GCA_963691665.1. Classification (NCBI taxonomy): domain Eukaryota; kingdom Metazoa; phylum Arthropoda; class Insecta; order Lepidoptera; family Tortricidae; genus Clepsis; species Clepsis dumicolana. The sequence goes on along the minus strand of OY829523.1, from coordinate 3,527,807 downwards.
ATTCTGCTAAAAATGCATTTTTTTTATTAACTCCTTACAGTTTCAGCAATACCTATACATAATTATTAAACAATCTCATCGTCATTTCAACCGGAAGACGTCCAATGTTGCTCAGTATATTGATCAGCGGGGGAAAAGATAAGATGAGCGGTCTTGAGCCGCTTCAGACAAATTTCAAAACCAATTTAGACATCCTAAAAACAAGACCCAGTAAACAAGAAGGGGCTAGGGTATTAGATTTTCATTTCACTTCATCCCTTATAATAAAAATGTAATGAGTCTTCGTGTGCGTTGAAAATAATGCTGTAAGATTTATATCTCTAATATCCAGTCAGTATCGTGCCCCACAACAGAGTAGCACAGCGTCTCTACATTGAGGAAATAACAGTTGCTTGCAGTGGACGTCATGGCTTTATTTTTAGGGTTCCGTACCTCAAAAGGAAAAAACGGAACTCTTATAGTATAGGATCACTTTGTCGCCCGTCTGTCTGTCTGTCTGTCTGTCTGTCTGTCTGTCTGTCAAGACCCTTTTTCTCCAGTACGAGTGGAGGCAGCATGGTGACATTAATATCAAATACTCAAGCCTGCAGTCCCTTGAAGCTGTGAAAAAATCAAACTTCTAAGTCAACGCAATCAAAAGATACCGTCATTAAAAAGGTTGTTTCCATACAAATTGTCGTACCATGAAAACCTAAAGAGTTTGTCAGTTGTCCTAGAAACTTGAAATTTGGTGTGAAGGTAGCTCTTATAGCACAACTACTCAGAAAATTAAAACACTGGGGAAAAGCAGGGGAATCTTTGTACGGGAACCCTCGTATACGAGTCCGATTCGCACTTGTCCGGTTTTTTATATTAGAGGGGGCAAACGTGTGGTCTGCTCACCAAGCAAAGAAAAAAGCAATCACCGCCGCACATGGACATTTGCAACACGAGAGGAGTCCTAGGTCCGCTGCTGGCAGCTTAAAGGGCTGGCCCTTTAAGGACTATTTCTTAAATTCCTATACCTATGTATAGGCTCGTTTTTTAAAGATCCCTAAGTTGTATACATATCTACGGGAATGATGACATAGGAAGCTGATTCCACATCTTCGTCGTCGAGGGAAAAAGTTCCGCTTAAATTAGACAGTGCTAGACTGCTGACCGTTAAGGTGGTGAGAATGGAAGGAAGAATATCGCGAAGTACGGTAGTCAAACTTAGCCGCAGGTAACAACCCAAACAGTTCGTCAGAATACTTCCAATGACATTGCGGCTCAATATGCAGAGAGATGCCACATCCCTCCGCATAGCCAGTGGATCAAGCCGGCCAGACAGCGCTTGGATATTGACGTATCAAGTAGTTTAAAACCGTTAATTTATAATGATTTAAAACTACACAAAAATAATTAATGTTTCAACCTGTATGATGTCACTCTGCTGGAAAAAGTTCTCCCTTGAACTGTTTCGCTGATTTTCAGGTGATTTGGGCAAACAGAAGCATTTTGAAAACTTTTTATACTAAACCCAAATGACTAAAATAACAACATTTTTCAGGCGTTTTAACCCAAGTGTCGTATTTGTTTTAAAGCATTCCTTGCGTACAGCCGTAAGCACATCATTCGTATTCATCTCGAGCCGTCTTCAAACATCCGGCCGTATTTATAGGGTTACGATGTTAGATAAAAAACGGTTATAAAGTTAAATAGGTTCCTAGATTGGGAATTTATTTTGAACGACACGTGCTCGTAACAACTCTCGGAAAGTTATTAACAGTTTGACCTTGAGGTTCTTGTATTTTAAATTAAACATCGAATAGAATTTTCTTACATTGAAATTCTACTCGTTTTCGGGATTTGAAACGTCTTTGAAAATGTTTCTTACGTATAGTGGAAGTATTTTTATGTAGCCGATTAATTTGATCATCATAATTATTATCATTATCATCAGCCTTTTCTAGGTCAACATTTGCCTCATACTTAGACCAAACTATCTCGACCACCACTATACTATACATACCGATTTCGATGCGGTATCTATAAAAGCTAAGCTGAGTCAGGAAAGCTAGTTTAATCGAGATGGTTCTTAGCTAAGTTTCATTAAAATCGTTTCACCCGTTTTTGAAATATTGAACTGTGAAATGCTAACGTCGGGGGTTTTCAACTTTTCTAAGTTTGTTAGGTTATTTCTTTGCACCAAAGAATCCTATAAATCGTGCCAAAAATCTGGCAATACTATACCGTGATCTCACTTTCATGCGGTCAAAGGATCGCAAAAACCGTACGGTTTTTGCACATTCACGTGTGACACTAAAATATTTAGCGCGAGGCGACGACCCTCGTCAAGATACGGACTTCACGTTCTTTGGCCACTGGCTAAGCCTGGCCACTACTATATTACCAGCGAGCGACTTTGGATTACATTGCGTGCATTGCTTATTGAATGCCGTGGGGTATGAATCTCGACTAGGCAATGAAAAGAGATTTTGCTTTTGTGTCGTAGATCAGGCGTCTTGGTGGCTGTAAGCTTGTGCTTAGGTCATTTTAATGGCTGTTGATCGTAGGTTTATTTAATTAATCCTAGGTTTAAAGAGTATGTAAACTTTACCGAAAAGTTAGGAGATTTGTGTTGAGTTTGATTAAATCTTTTTTGAATCTTTTCATCGGTTGCCGTGGTTTCGAAAGACACCAATTGCCAAGGTTTTCATGTTTTTTTTTTTCATTTCAAACTGAAACGTAAATATACAGAAAGACCAGAAAAATAAATTCTCTAACTGGGATTCTACACCAGACCGCTATTCTATTCTATACCGCGGTGACGCGCTACCAACTACGCAATCCAGACAATAAACTATCGTGAAAGTCAATGGCCTAATTGACCAAAAGCGTGTTAAGAAGGGATGAGCCGTGATAGCCTAGTGGTTTGACCTATGGCCTCTCAAGCAGTGTCGTGGGTTCAAATCCCGACTCGCACCTCTGAGTTTTTCGGAATTTATGTGTGGAATTACATTTGTGATTTATCATGAGCTTTTCGGTGAAGGAAAACATCGTGAGGAAACCTGCACACACCTGCGAATAAGCAATTCAATGATGTGTGTGATGTTCCCAATCCGCACTGGGCCCGCGTGGGAACTATAGCCCAAGCCCTCTCGTTCTGAGAGGAGACCTGTGTCCAGCAGTGGGACGTGAAAAAGGCTGGTGATGATGTGTTAAGAAGAAATAGATCCTGACAGTCTACTATCATCGGTTCCCAAAATAGTCCTGTTTCGAGGTACACGGTGGAAACTCGATATTAACTAATAAATATATTTCAAACGGTCATTAAGTGACAGAAAAGTGTCCGCATTCCAACTTTCCTGTGATTGTGTGCGCGCCATAATCAATCCCGTTTGATAAACTTTTTCTCGTTAACTTTGAATGAAGTTAAATGAATGAATGTTTGAGAGAACGGGTGATTCGTGATTGTTTCTTTATCTCTGTGATTTGAGTTATAAAATTCCATTCGGACTGAGGATAACAATTTCTGGCATTCTTTCTTTCCGATTTTCTGGAACCTTTTTAATTCCGTTTTTAATTTGTATTGCTGCAAAGTTAGATTTGGTAACTGATGGGAAGGGAAATTTGGGATTACCTTTTTCTTTAACTGATCTTTTTCCCCGAAAGCTCGTTCTTTTTTAACCAGACTATATTTTATAATATTTGTACCGCAACACTTAAGAAATCCGATCTTTATAGGTATCCAAGCAATTTTCAGTATGCCCCACGTTCGAAACTTCGAATTTAAAACTTATGGTCACATAGTATTCCAAGATACTTCACATTATTACCTTCTTTATATAGCTTATATTATCCTTTGTTTCACTTACAGAGCCCTGGAGGCTTGTTATAATAACTACAACTAATCCAGCAGCATAGAAACTTCCTTTTCTGCAAGAAAACGTAACTAGTGTAGGAAAAAAACTGGTTAAGACAGAGTCCGAGTGACATTTGTGATATTATTATTTACAATATTTGCGGGTGGTAGGACTTTGGGTGAGGTCGGTCCGGATCACTACCCCCACCTTACTCGCTAATCCTGCTACTAAGCAGCAGTGCTTGCACTGTTGTGTTCCGGTGTGGAGAGTAAGACAGCCGGTGTAAACGGGCACAAGAGGCATTTCATCTTAGCTCTCTAGGCTGGCAACGCATCTGCAAACCCCCAAGGTTGCAGGTGTCTATGGGCAGTGATGATCACTTACCATCAGGTGACCCACTTTCTCGTTTTTCTTCCGTGTCGTATAAAAAAAAATCTTCTTACTAGCTCAATAATTTTCTACTATTTGCTACTCGTATGTTCAATTCAAACTTTAAATCAAGTCAACAATAATTTTAGCTCTGCTACTTCTTTGTCGCAATTCCAGAAATCAAAATGTCCTTCAAACGTTAAGTCATAATAAACCGAACGACTCCGACTTTGTGCGCTTGCAATCATATTTTTTCACTGTCATTCCTCTAAATGTCCCCAGTAACTGCCCAGTTTACTGTTTTAAATTTATTTTTTATTTTCTGGGTTTCATTTCACAGTAATACGGTCCCGAGGAAGTGTCAGGGGAGATGCTTGGTCGTTTGTTACGTTTTTTAGCTGTCCTAGTAAGAAAATAGGAAACGAAAAACCGAAATAACATGAAGTATTATTCAGAGGTTTTCTTGTCTATTTTGCTTTGTGTTTAAATTGTTTTGGCAACATGAAACTACCGTGAGATTCAATCATAGCGAAAATAAAATGGTTCACTCACGTAGGTATCCTACTTTTGACAATAAGTAATTAAAATAATGATGAAAGTTTAATAAATATGAGTTTTTAGTTTTAATATTTTTATTTACTTTGTAGGTAGTGTTAGTCTATTGTACATTTGTTTCAAATAAATAGTATATCTTGTACAAGAACGCTACTATACCTACTCTCAATTCTGCACGAATTTTTATATCAACCGAACACATTACAGAACGATTACTCTAAGTTACCACTGACAGATGGCTTGCCTTCATTTCATTGTCAAATTTAATGTCGTACAAATAAAATACTACTAAATAAAACAGTTAGTACCTACTGTAGTTTTATAATAACCAATTATTTCGTGTAGAGCATGTCAGAAATCGTCCATCTCAATCCACTCGCAAATCGTATTTAGTTGTTTAAAAAATATATACTGATAAAAAAATACTGTGCCCGACGCTGTCCCAGCTGGCACTTTCAATCTTAATACGTTGCAATAAAGGTGTCAATCAGGGTGTCAATTATTGGATTAACGTGTCGATCATTATGACATTTGCCTTAAATATATTCATTGCATGTTGAGAGCTTCTTTCTTGGACACTTTGTATTTCCAGCGTTTTGCTATCTCAGAAAATTACATTCTTCTGTTTTTCCATTTGCTTCCACGTCTACGTCCGCTTACAATTCTTCCAGCCGTTAAGAAATACTGTAATCGAACGCCATTTTGAGCTCCGTTTAAAAAGATTTCAACCCGACCTGCATCGTTATCGAGTATCCCCTGGACACGGGATTTCAAACGGGAAGCCTGAACAAAGTTTCCAAGGAAACCTTTTAAACTAAACTTACATAGAATATTGTTTGAGAATAGACAACGTTCGAGATATTGTTTTAAAAACATACTAGCAACATTTTAGGCTAAATTTAACGAGTTGCAGTTTGTGAAATTCAGTCGTTAGTTTAGAAAAGAAATGATTCCGACAAATTGAGTACCTCCTCTTCTTTTGACGTCTGTTAAGAATCAATGGGTTAATTTTCTTTCTATATAAAACTGTAATAGTTTTACCTTTATTTTCCAATGATTTAGTAAGTCTTCTTTGTATAAATCATTTGGGCTGTAAGAACTATTGAAAGTATTGAAATTTGTTCATAAAAAATTACTTTGTATCAAGTTTCTTGCGGCGTATTCTTCTTGAAAAACATGGTCTTTTCGAAAGCGATGATACTCTCAAAAATTCTACCTCCACAAAATCATATTTTGTTTTCCTTAACAGTTGTTGCCTTTCAACACTGTCGTCGTAGTCGAAACGCAAAGTCACGAAACAGAGTATTAAACTAGTAGCTCTGTGAACTGTCGATCGCGCAACCTCATTTTTAAATACTTGTCCTTTTATTTTCAATAAAAAAAATCAACAAAGAAATCTTATTATAATTAGCGAACCTGCTCGCAAAATTTCACTAGGATTACGACGGACATATTAGATGTTTGGCGGATACCTGATGGTAAGCGATCAACATTGCCACACCCATAACACCCGGCAACCCATGGGGTTTGCAGCAGATGCGTTGTCAACATAGAGAGCTAAGATGAAATGCCTCTTGTGCCCGTAATTACCACGGCTGTCTTACTCTGCACACCGGAACACAACAGTTCGAGCACTGCTGCTTAGCGAGTTAGATGGTGACAGTGATCCAGACGGACCTCGCACATGGTCCTACCACCCAATTTTATTGTCCAAGCTGAAACTGAGACGCTTCGCTCACTGGGTTCGCTCGGTCAATAAAGAGACCAAACTCGTAAAACTGGCTGTCACACAAAAATCTCACTTGACAAAGGATACATAACTCTATAAAACTCTCTATGGCGAACGAACTTCACTAATAGGGTACAGCTAAAAACCCCGCACATCCCTAAGCAATTTCCACAATAATTTCGGTACGCAAAGCTGTTCGTATCCCAGCCTTTGTTATGCGATGCCGATAGTTACCGCCGGTTTGTTATGTAAATCGACTTGCGATGGCTTTTTGGGGTTCCGTGCAAATGAAGTCAACATACATTCGAGCGGGGATAATTTTATGATTGAATTATTTGTTACGGGCGGAAGCCGAAGTTGCTCAATACTCGTAGATCAATCTTGTGACTAAATTTTTTTACAACAAAAACAATTAATAGAAGTTTTAGGTTATGCCAAGAATGTGAGGGAGCTCATATAAAGACGCCCTGAGGTAGTACTAGAGCTTTGACAAGAGAGTCTTTTACTTTCTTGGATTTGTTTGTCAAATATTTACGACACGGGTCAGCCTAATTAACGGTTTTGAGAGAAATTCTTTTTCATTTACATTTTGACCTATTATAACAGTCTTCAATTTTACTATTAATTTGTTCCTAATAACATCCTGCAGTTCCATTTCACTCCATTAATCCAAATAAGTTCGTTGCTAATACTAATTAGGGAACAACTTGTGTCCTAAATTGGATACCTAACAAATGTTCTACGACAAGTATAAAGAAAGACAATCGAATGTTAAACAAAGACCCGAAACCCAGAAACAAGAACATCGTTTAAGTAGATTAAGACATTAGTATTACCAGAACAAACTCGGAGAGAATAGATATCGCAAGTTCTAATTGCATTGTAATGCTTGGAAACAAGTTAGCCACGTTTCCTTAGACATTTTGTCGCAGAAAAAACGAGGAAAGAGTTACTCCGCAGTTTTTTTTTACGACGAGGAAGGAAACGAGCAAGTCGGTCACCTGATAGTAAGTGATCACCACTGCCCATAAACACCCTCAACCCCGGAGGGTTCGCAGATGCGTTGCCAACCTAGAGAACTAAGATGAAATGCCTCCTGTGCCCGTTATTACACCGGCTGTCTTACTCTCCACACCGGAACACAACAGTGAAAGCACTGCTGCTTAGTGACAGGGTTATTGAGTAAGATGGTGGTAGCGATCCAAACGGACCTCGCACAAGGTCCTACCACCCGCAAAAGTTTAGTTGACTTTGAGTATCGTACGGCAAGTTTTCAAGAAAGGTAAGTTCAGTTATCAATTGCGAAAATGCGTGTGTTATAGCTTATTCCCGGTTGAAATAGATGTTTTCATACCTTTTTGTTAACGCCTGAAACAAAAAGAGGGTTGTAAGTTTGACCTGTGTATAGGTGTATCAGTGGCATCATAGCTCCTAATTAAAGAGACCAATTTGAACGCAAACGTTTGAGCTCATAAAACTGCATGGAGTGGTATGGATGGACACGAGACGCGTTTCACCTATATCATCTCCGAGCTCATCTTGCTCTGTGCAATCACAGAAATGGAGCACAAATTTCCAACGCTTCATTTTCTAGATCTCTGGGAAAAAAACAGGTTTAGGTGACTAAATAGAAAATACAAAATCATAGTGTTAAGAAAATGGAATGCAAATTTAATGAAGATTTAAACCTATTTGCGTTACATGTCAACCGAAGAAACGAAATCCCAGCAAAGCCATCTAATCTTAAATTCGTTATTCAAACAATATTAAGTCGATAAATATATGTCACGCCACACCATATGACATCTCGATATTTAATCCCAAGATATAGGCTTTATCCTTACAGGAAGGAACATCGACATGAATTATGACCTTTGAGGGAAAGCAGATAGGGCTGGCTTTCCAACAACAGGGAGAAGCCTTAAATTCTACCACTGTGTCTGCTTTTATTAAGTACCTATGCGAAGTGTTAAAGGACAAAGGACACGGTGCGACACAATTTTGATATTATTTGTGAGAGGGGAACTGTGTTCCCTTAACATGAGAGTTGCGTAAGCAATAGGGTGGATAGATGTTTTGGTTGTATTGGATTCTATAGGGAATATCAATGTCATTTTTAGCTATGGATTTCTTACTACATTTTATAACTCCCGACGTTAAGGGTCTTAAAGTTTGACGCATCTGTGTGTTTGTCTGTGGCATCGTAGCTTCTAAACGAATGGACCAACGATTTGGGCCTATAAGGCCAATTCAATCGCAATGGTTCTTATCTAAGAGTAAGTTTCATAAAAAAAATATTTAAACGTTCTTTAGATATGGGATTTCGGAATTCAAATGTTTGGGGTGGGTCATAATAAAAGTGAAATAAACGGGTCACTCAAGTATGTAATGTCAGTCGAGTATAACCAGACATGTTTTCGACTGGAACACGCGACATACTGCGACATGCTACACCAATTCGTGCGCTCCCAAAGGAAAGACTACGAATTAGTCGAAACATGTCGGGCTAAACTAGACTTACGAGTAGCGAGTGATCAGTTTTATTTCACTATGACTGAGTCTCACGGTAGTTTCATGTTAATACTATTTCAAGATGGGTACTGGCTATTTTATAACTATAATCAAAATTGTATTAACTTTTTAACCTCCTACGAAAAAGAGGGGGGTTATAAGTTTGACCTCTGTATCTGTGTAGCTGTCTGTGGCATCATAGCTCCCTAACGGATGGACTTATTCGTTAAAATCGGTTAACCCGTTTTTGAAATAGCTATTGAACTATTTGAACTTTGAAATGACAATGTCGGGGGTTTTTCAACTTTTCTAAGTCGGTTAGGTTATTTTTTGAAAACCTATCCTGACACGACTTGTACCTACTTCAATACAAATCATCAAACTGTTCATCGTTTTTCCTTAATTATTTTCGTCAACAATTTACAATATTTACTGAAAGCGAACCAATATTTGGGTATTTACAATTTACATGTACGTGCTCGCTTGCTGTGGCCTCGTGTAACACAAATCCTTTAATTTGATTGCTTAATTCAGCAATTAGTATTGTGTACAGCATTCAGGTCACTAATGAAGAATGGCACAACACCTTCACAGTCCAGTGCCCCATATAAGGGTCACGACGAAATGGCTTCACAAGTCCGTGCCACACGTATGGGTCACTAAGAAACGACCGGTACGCACTTGGATCAGTACAATATATTTGTGAATACTGTTGTCCACCTGTTTGAAGATTAAGTGTAAAAGAAAGTCTGAGGAAATTGATATATTTTGTACGGTGACTGTGAACGTCATCTTCATCATCAGCCTTTTTTTTATGTCCCACTGCTGGGTACAGACCTCCTTTCGGAATGAGAGGGCTTGGGCTATAGTTCCCACGTGGGCCCAGTGCGGATTGGGAACTTCACATCATCGCAGGAGTGTGCAGGTTCACCGAAAAGCTCATGATAAATTACAAACGTGACTGCTGTGAACGTGGTAAGCTATAATACTAAATTATCTGGCCTTAGGTGTTCAGTCAGTCCCATTCTGCAGTCTCTGAGAAAACTACATGGAATAGAAGCTCCATCAACGCTGTCTCATAGTCGATTAACAAAAAATAGTAATGGAATTTAAATTCCCGATACTTCAGCCAGCTGAGCAGCATAGTTGTGCCGTGGATCAAGACAGGCCTTCTCCGTTTCACGTTAATTTGCACATGAATTCTTAATTGTAGCAAAATGTTTTTCACCCAGACGCCGTTGCGCCACAGTGATGTTTTTTCGCCACTGGCGACCGTTTCGTAAATTTGTATTTTCGTCGGCTATCAAAGCACTGTAAATCACTGTCAGCGTGAGTGTTTTACAGCCGTGCATTTTTCTACGGCACTGGGAATGTTTCTGCGATGCAGATGTACGGGCAACAGCGAGCTATAGGCCGCGTTCGATTTTATGCGGACGCTGCTCGATTATTTGGCGAAGTTCGTTTGCGAACGTTTTGCTGGATGGCAATTTTATGGTTCAGAAAGTACCTACGTGGAACGCTATGGTCTCTTTTTAACCCCCGGCGAAACAGAGGGGTGTTATAAATTTGAACTGTGTATCTGTGTATCTGTCTGTGGCATCATAGCTCACAAACGGATGGACCGATTTCGATACGGTTTTTTTTTAATTGAAAGCTAGTTTAATCGATATGGTTCTGAGCTAAGTTTCATTAACATTGGTTAACCCGTTTTTGAAATATTGAACTTTGTACCACGTATAGTTTACGATCTTGATAAATAATATTGTTATTAATTGTATAGGATATACAAGGTTTGTTTGTTGTTTTTAATGTGTTCAGTAAAATTAAATGATTCAGAGTAGGATTTTTAACTTGTGATTATTTGTGGCCGCATTTGAGCTTGGTAGGAACAAACTTCTCTTCATAAAAATAATGTTGACAGTAAAAATAAAAGTCACACAATAATGCTATTGGTAAAACGATAACACAAATAATTTATTGTAACAGGCGTTACTTTGTGGAGGTCCATATTTATGAACTAAAAACAATTACTTTGTTCACCCGCGACCAAAAGTGAAAAAAAAAATAGTTATATCTGTGCGGCAAATGTGTTTCCATGCAACACCTCCGCCTCCACTATTACACGAAATAACACATGCCACACAGACCTAACTATCACCACCACCACTAAACTAAACGCTGACGCGTTTCGGCACTCTCCACGAGGCCATTATCGAAGCCCCACAACAACCATTCAACATATTTTTTAATAAACTCACCGAAACATGAATACACAGAAAAACCAGAAAAAATACCAACCCCGGGAAACGAACCCGGAACCTCGACACTCCGGGTCGCGTGCCCACCCTTACACCAGAATTGGTATTTAGGTAAGGCTCGAATTTCTCCTATGTACTCAAATCTTAAAATATATATATATTATATCAATTCACCATTTTCAAAACGGGATATCGATCTTCTCCACGTATGATCATACCCGTGGTCATCGTGGCTAATATCCCGTTTAGAATATGTCTAATACCCCGAAAATGTGTTTGAAATAATTCAATACAATTTCTAAACAATTTTGAAGTCCAAGTCGTAAACTTATTTCAAGGTTGCCAAAGTACTCGCGAAGTTATCGCTACTATCAGGACTTCGGAGTAAGCTCTGGTAAGTTGGAAAGTTGCGAACATTTATCACTCCCTTATCGAGAGGAAACACGGGAGAAATCAGCACGTCGAGGGGTAAAAAGCGTGATAACAGCCTGTATTTCGGTAAAATACTTTAGTGATTACCATTTTAACCCCCGACGAAAAAGAGGGATTCTACAAGTTTGACCTGAGTATCTGTGTGTCTGTGTATCTGTCTGTGGCATCGTACCTCGCAAGCGGATTTACCGATTTCGATGCGGCTTTTTTGTTCGAAAGCTAGTTTAATCGAAAAGGTTCTTAGCTAAGTTTCATTAAAATCGGTTCACCCATTTTTGAAATATTGAAATTTGAAATGACAATGTCGGGGGTTTTTCAAATTTTCTAAGTTAGTTATGTGTTATACATAAAACACGTATCCTAACTAATATTATAAATGCGAAAGTAACTCTGTCTCTCTGTCAGTTTGTTACCTCTTCACGGGAAAACTGCTGCACCAATCTGGATGAAATTTGGTAAGAAGATAGTTTGAATAGGTATTGAGGAATAACAAAGGCTACTTTTTATTCGGAAAAATTATATAGTTCCCGCGGGATAGCGATAACCGAAATCTACGCGGACGAAGTCGCGGGCAACAGCTAGTGTGGTTATAAATGCAAATACTTTAACCGTAGGTATAGAGTGAGATAGTACCTAAGATATGAGGAGAAATAGAGACGACAGGATAGCCTAGTGGTTAGAGACTCTGGCTATGAAACTTGAGGTCCCGGGTTCGATCCCCGGTCGGGGCAGATGTTTGTATGATGAATACGAACGTTTGTTCTCGGGTCTTGGATGTTTGATAATGTATATAAGTAAATATTCATCTATATTTAGTTTATCCGTTGTCCTATGATATTTATAATTAAACTACCTACTACTAAATCTACGTACCTAAAAAATGGTTCCATTAGGAAGATCGTTGATCTCACAAGATTGATCAGCTTTGCCAGCCGGCGTCAGAAAATAATTATGTTTATGAAAACAGAAGCAAATTAAGTTAATTTTGTCAATTTTACGTACGTCGCTAAAGCTTAGAGCAGGAAAGGAATGAAGGTATCCCCTCTGCCAAAACTCTAACATTAAGTCTGGCCAAAATGATCAGGGTCTGTTGATTGTGTGCGTGTTTTTGGCATTTGTGTGACAGTTTTGTTTTAGTGTGAGTCAAAATTTGTTTCGTTCCTACAAACGAAACAAATTTTGACATGAGCGTAGACGTGTGCTGTACGTGTGTACCTCACCCCCCTCGAAAAGTGGCAGAAAAATTGTAATGCATCTAGATAAGAAAAAGGCAGCTCTCGTCTGTCTGCTTTATGTGCTAAAGCGATCAGGATATTGCTTGTTGAGTACCTAGTTAACGTTCTGAATGATATTACGATTACTGAAACTCAATCTGCGATGGGCCAGGACTTTGGTAAAGTGAATATGGACTTACAGGTGGTCTAATTTAAAAGAAATTAACTTATTGGAATGACAATAGCGGTCAATAAACTTGGCCCACTATCAATTTAGAGTTTATTTCCTGTTTAAAGTTAATGTAGGTAGATAATAGCCGTGATAGCCTAGTGGTTTGACCTATCGCCTCTCAAGCAGAGGGTCGTGGGTTCAAACCCCGGCTCGCACCTCTGGGTTTTACGGAATTTATGTGCGAAATTGCATTTGTAATTTATCATGAGCTTTTCGGTGAAGGAAAACATCGTGAGGAAACCTGCACATTCCTGCGAAGCAATTCAATGGTGTGTATGAAGTTCCCAATCCGCGCTGGGCCCGCGTGGGAATTATAGCCCAAGCCCTCTCATTCTGAGAGGAGGCCTGTGCCCAGCAGTGGGACCTAAATAGGATGATGATGATGGTAGGTAGATAATATGTATACCTATAGTATGGCCGTAACCGCTGTGCACTCCCTGAGGTATGCGCGTGGCGAGGCGGGGGGGACGCGCTCTGTCAGTCCGCCGTCAACGCTCGTGGCGGCGGATAGTGTCATTTGTACCGGACCGTCAATGTCAGACGCACATGAGATAAAAATTCAAAGATGGGTCGTGCGTTATCTCGTGATGTCAAAACCGTAATTTTTAAAGAGGCTGAATATTTTAAGAAAAGAAAAGCAGACAGAGAAAGCTTTGAATTCAAAAGTGATGCGAATATTGCCAAAATCGTTGCGGAGGCTACGGGGTCCTCTAAAAGAACCGTACATAGTATAATTTCTGCGGGTTATTTTTCAATGGAAAATTCAAGCCGTTTAAAGTTTCAATCGCCGAAAAAAACAAAAGTTATAAAGAAAAAAACATGTTTTGGATGATTTTGACCTTGGAGTTATCAGAAGAAAAATTCATCAGTTTTACGAAGTCGAAAAAAAAATACCAAGTGTCCGTAAGTTACTATCAAGCTTGAGGCAGGATGGCATATTGAATTGTGGACGGGAATATTTAAGACAGCTTTTACACAAAATGGGCTACCGTTACAAAAAATGCAAATCGAAGAGACTACTCCTTATAGAGCAGCCTAATATTACAGTGTGGCGGAAAAAATACCTTACACAAATCAGAAATTACAGAACGCAAAACCGCAACGTATATTTTCTTGATGAAACATACATTAACGCCAGTCACCATGCCAGTAAACGTTGACAATCATCTTCAGAATCCGGAATTCATGCTGATATTGGGAACGGACGGCGATTGGTAATTCTCCACGCTGGCAGTCGAAATGGCTTGGTAGATGACGTATTGACTATATTCAAATCAGATGCTAAAACTGGCGACTATCATGGAGATATGAACGGGCCTACTTTTTATAAGTGGGTAGATGAAAAGTTAAAAGATAAGTTGCTGCCGAATTCTGTTGTTGTAATGGACAACGCGTCTTAGCATAGCGTTCAGGTTGAGAAGAAGCCAACTATATCAAGCCTCAAAAGAGAAATGCAAGACTGGTTGCTGCGCCACAATGTAGAATTTTCAGGAACCATGACAAAGGCTCAACTGCTACTTCTTATCACAAGTACACAAAAAGAACCCGTGTACACACTGTTCTGCGTTTACCTCCGTACCATCCAGATTTAAATCCTATTGAGTTGGTCTGGGCTGATGTTAAAAACAATATAGCCTAAAACTATATTAATCCTTCTCTAGACGAAAAGATAGTCATATTGGCTAAATTGTTTTCGGAATTCACGGCAGAAAAATGGAAGAGATGCGATGATCATGTCCAGAAAAATGAAAATGATTACTGGAATCGCGATAGTAGGTTCGATAATATTATCGATTCATTCATAATAAATTTGCAAGACTCTGATTCAAGTTCCAATGGCGATACGGACGATGAAGATGATGACGAAATGGAAGATGATGTTGAAACAGAATCTATGTCGGAATAACTTTACTACTTATACTAATACCTATTTGTTTGTAATTATAGTAAATTTTCAATAAAACAAATCCTTTGAATTATAAGTGTAGTTCTTATTCATCAACTGCCTAGGTATTTTAATACAATATCGAGTATAATTCCGATTACATTTTTATCAACTAATAAGATAATACAACTAATACATTTTTATTTACTAAAGAGCCTCCGACCACCGTTCCGCCACAAGTCTTGCCTTAGAAATGTAAACTGATATCGTAGGATTTGTCCGACGTGTATTGATCTCACGTGAACTCATGCTCTTTTTTCCTCGGCTCCCACCTCTCCGCGCATACCTCCTTTATTTTTTCAAGACACTGAAATGCATAAGTGTAACTTCACATGATTATGGCCGAATATTTACTTTTAAAGTGGTAAATTTTGAGTAGGTATAACACATTAAATAAAAATTCATAGCTGACACAACATTCAATACAATACAATACAATTATTCTTTATTGAAAACCACAAAACAGTAAAAGGAGATTACAGAAAAACAGGTATGGTAGACAATAGGCGGTCTTATCGCTTAAAAGCGATCTCTTACAGACAACCAGAATACAGAAACCAAGATGATGAGACTAATTTAACATACGATACCTACTTATCACTAAAATACGGCTGTCAGGTTGAAAATACCAAATGCTTTCTGCTTCGGATTGTACATTCAATCAGTACTTTAGTGGGTTCCTTGAATTAGGTCCAATAATTCTACGGTGATTGAGGAAAAAAAAGTCCAAAATTCGTTTGTGTAGAGTTCATACAGGGACAGACGTAAAGAACATAAAAAAACCATAAGACTTCAAATATAAAATATGTAGATTCTGCTAAAAATGCATTTTTTTTATTAACTCCTTACAGTTTCAGCAATACCTATACATAATTATTAAACAATCTCATCGTCATTTCAACCGGAAGACGTCCAATGTTGCTCAGTATATTGATCAGCGGGGGAAAAGATAAGATGAGCGGTCTTGAGCCGCTTCAGACAAAATTCAAAACCAATTTAGACATCCTAAAAACAAGACCCAGTAAACAAGAAGGGGCTAGGGTATTAGATTTTCATTTCACTTCATCCCTTATAATAAAAATGTAATGAGTCTTCGTGTGCGTTGAAAATAATGCTGTAAGATTTATATCTCTAATATCCAGTCAGTATCGTGCCCCACAACAGAGTAGCACAGCGTCTCTACATTGAGGAAATAACAGTTGCTTGCAGTGGACGTCATGGCTTTATTTTTAGGGTTCCGTACCTCAAAAGGAAAAAACGGAACTCTTATAGTATAGGATCACTTTGTCGCCCGTCTGTCTGTCTGTCTGTCTGTCTGTCTGTCTGTCTGTCTGTCAAGACCCTTTTTCTCCAGTACGAGTGGAGGCAGCATGGTGACATTAATATCAAATACTCAAGCCTGCAGTCCCTTGAAGCTGTGAAAAAATCAAACTTCTAAGTCAACGCAATCAAAAGATACCGTCATTAAAAAGGTTGTTTCCATACAAATTGTCGTACCATGAAAACCTAAAGAGTTTGTCAGTTGTCCTAGAAACTTGAAATTTGGTGTGAAGGTAGCTCTTATAGCACAACTACTCAGAAAATTAAAACACTGGGGAAAAGCAGGGGAATCTTTGTACGGGAACCCTCGTGTACGAGTCCGATTCGCACTTGTCCGGTTTTTTATATTAGAGGGGGCAAACGTGTGGTCTGCTCACCAAGCAAAGAAAAAAGCAATCACCGCCGCACATGGACATTTGCAACACGAGAGGAGTCCTAGGTCCGCTGCTGGCAGCTTAAAGGGCTGGCCCTTTAAGGACTATTTCTTAAATTCCTATACCTATGTATAGGCTCGTTTTTTAAAGATCCCTAAGTTGTATACATATCTACGGGAATGATGACATAGGAAGCTGATTCCACATCTTCGTCGTCGAGGGAAAAAGTTCCGCTTAAATTAGACAGTGCTAGACTGCTGACCGTTAAGGTGGTGAGAATGGAAGGAAGAATATCGCGAAGTACGGTAGTCAAACTTAGCCGCAGGTAACAACCCAAACAGTTCGTCAGAATACTTCCAATGACATTGCGGCTCAATATGCAGAGAGATGCCACATCCCTCCGCATAGCCAGTGGATCAAGCCGGCCAGACAGCGCTTGGATATTGACGTATCAAGTAGTTTAAAACCGTTAATTTATAATGATTTAAAACTACACAAAAATAATTAATGTTTCAACCTGTATGATGTCACTCTGCTGGAAAAAGTTCTCCCTTGAACTGTTTCGCTGATTTTCAGGTGATTTGGGCAAACAGAAGCATTTTGAAAACTTTTTATACTAAACCCAAATGACTAAAATAACAACATTTTTCAGGCGTTTTAACCCAAGTGTCGTATTTGTTTTAAAGCATTCCTTGCGTACAGCCGTAAGCACATCATTCGTATTCATCTCGAGCCGTCTTCAAACATCCGGCCGTATTTATAGGGTTACGATGTTAGATAAAAAACGGTTATAAAGTTAAATAGGTTCCTAGATTGGGAATTTATTTTGGACGACACGTGCTCGTAACAACTCTCGGAAAGTTATTAACAGTTTGACCTTGAGGTTCTTGTATTTTAAATTAAACATCGAATAGAATTTTCTTACATTGAAATTCTACTCGTTTTCGGGATTTGAAACGTCTTTGAAAATATTTCTTACGTATAGTGGAAGTATTTTTATGTAGCCGATTAATTTGATCATCATAATTATTATCATTATCATCAGCCTTTTCTAGGTCAACATTTGCCTCATACTTAGACCAAACTATCTCGACCACCACTATACTATACATACCGATTTCGATGCGGTATCTATAAAAGCTAAGCTGAGTCAGGAAAGCTAGTTTAATC
The DNA here is from genome assembly GCA_963691665.1 of Clepsis dumicolana. Taxonomy (NCBI): domain Eukaryota; kingdom Metazoa; phylum Arthropoda; class Insecta; order Lepidoptera; family Tortricidae; genus Clepsis; species Clepsis dumicolana. Next base: position 3,509,871 of record OY829523.1, on the reverse strand, counting down.
GAGATGGTTCTTAGCTAAGTTTCATTAAAATCGTTTCACCCGTTTTTGAAATATTGAACTGTGAAATGCTAACGTCGGGGGTTTTCAACTTTTCTAAGTTTGTTAGGTTATTTCTTTGCACCAAAGAATCCTATAAATCGTGCCAAAAATCTGGCAATACTATACCGTGATCTCACTTTCATGCGGTCAAAGGATCGCAAAAACCGTACGGTTTTTGCACATTCACGTGTGACACTAAAATATTTAGCGCGAGGCGACGACCCTCGTCAAGATACGGACTTCACGTTCTTTGGCCACTGGCTAAGCCTGGCCACTACTATATTACCAGCGAGCGACTTTGGATTACATTGCGTGCATTGCTTATTGAATGCCGTGGGGTATGAATCTCGACTAGGCAATGAAAAGAGATTTTGCTTTTGTGTCGTAGATCAGGCGTCTTGGTGGCTGTAAGCTTGTGCTTAGGTCATTTTAATGGCTGTTGATCGTAGGTTTATTTAATTAATCCTAGGTTTAAAGAGTATGTAAACTTTACCGAAAAGTTAGGAGGTTTGTGTTGAGTTTGATTAAATCTTTTTTGAATCTTTTCATCGGTTGCCGTGGTTTCGAAAGACACCAATTGCCAAGGTTTTCATGTTTTTTTTTTTCATTTCAAACTGAAACGTAAATATACAGAAAGACCAGAAAAATAAATTCTCTAACTGGGATTCTACACCAGACCGCTATTCTATTCTATACCGCGGTGACGCGCTACCAACTACGCAATCCAGACAATAAACTATCGTGAAAGTCAATGGCCTAATTGACCAAAAGCGTGTTAAGAAGGGATGAGCCGTGATAGCCTAGTGGTTTGACCTATGGCCTCTCAAGCAGTGTCGTGGGTTCAAATCCCGACTCGCACCTCTGAGTTTTTCGGAATTTATGTGTGGAATTACATTTGTGATTTATCATGAGCTTTTCGGTGAAGGAAAACATCGTGAGGAAACCTGCACACACCTGCGAATAAGCAATTCAATGATGTGTGTGATGTTCCCAATCCGCACTGGGCCCGCGTGGGAACTATAGCCCAAGCCCTCTCGTTCTGAGAGGAGACCTGTGTCCAGCAGTGGGACGTGAAAAAGGCTGGTGATGATGTGTTAAGAAGAAATAGATCCTGACAGTCTACTATCATCGGTTCCCAAAATAGTCCTGTTTCGAGGTACACGGTGGAAACTCGATATTAACTAATAAATATATTTCAAACGGTCATTAAGTGACAGAAAAGTGTCCGCATTCCAACTTTCCTGTGATTGTGTGCGCGCCATAATCAATCCCGTTTGATAAACTTTTTCTCGTTAACTTTGAATGAAGTTAAATGAATGAATGTTTGAGAGAACGGGTGATTCGTGATTGTTTCTTTATCTCTGTGATTTGAGTTATAAAATTCCATTCGGACTGAGGATAACAATTTCTGGCATTCTTTCTTTCCGATTTTCTGGAACCTTTTTAATTCCGTTTTTAATTTGTATTGCTGCAAAGTTAGATTTGGTAACTGATGGGAAGGGAAATTTGGGATTACCTTTTTCTTTAACTGATCTTTTTCCCCGAAAGCTCGTTCTTTTTTAACCAGACTATATTTTATAATATTTGTACCGCAACACTTAAGAAATCCGATCTTTATAGGTATCCAAGCAATTTTCAGTATGCCCCACGTTCGAAACTTCGAATTTAAAACTTATGGTCACATAGTATTCCAAGATACTTCACATTATTACCTTCTTTATATAGCTTATATTATCCTTTGTTTCACTTACAGAGCCCTGGAGGCTTGTTATAATAACTACAACTAATCCAGCAGCATAGAAACTTCCTTTTCTGCAAGAAAACGTAACTAGTGTAGGAAAAAAACTGGTTAAGACAGAGTCCGAGTGACATTTGTGATATTATTATTTACAATATTTGCGGGTGGTAGGACTTTGGGTGAGGTCGGTCCGGATCACTACCCCCACCTTACTCGCTAATCCTGCTACTAAGCAGCAGTGCTTGCACTGTTGTGTTCCGGTGTGGAGAGTAAGACAGCCGGTGTAAACGGGCACAAGAGGCATTTCATCTTAGCTCTCTAGGCTGGCAACGCATCTGCAAACCCCCAAGGTTGCAGGTGTCTATGGGCAGTGATGATCACTTACCATCAGGTGACCCACTTTCTCGTTTTTCTTCCGTGTCGTATAAAAAAAAATCTTCTTACTAGCTCAATAATTTTCTACTATTTGCTACTCGTACGTTCAATTCAAACTTTAAATCAAGTCAACAATAATTTTAGCTCTGCTACTTCTTTGTCGCAATTCCAGAAATCAAAATGTCCTTCAAACGTTAAGTCATAATAAACCGAACGACTCCGACTTTGTGCGCTTGCAATCATATTTTTTCACTGTCATTCCTCTAAATGTCCCCAGTAACTGCCCAGTTTACTGTTTTAAATTTATTTTTTATTTTCTGGGTTTCATTTCACAGTAATACGGTCCCGAGGAAGTGTCAGGGGAGATGCTTGGTCGTTTGTTACGTTTTTTAGCTGTCCTAGTAAGAAAATAGGAAACGAAAAACCGAAATAACATGAAGTATTATTCAGAGGTTATCTTGTCTATTTTGCTTTGTGTTTAAATTGTTTTGGCAACATGAAACTACCGTGAGATTCAATCATAGCGAAAATAAAATGGTTCACTCACGTAGGTATCCTACTTTTGACAATAAGTAATTAAAATAATGATGAAAGTTTAATAAATATGAGTTTTTAGTTTTAATATTTTTATTTACTTTGTAGGTAGTGTTAGTCTATTGTACATTTGTTTCAAATAAATAGTATATCTTGTACAAGAACGCTACTATACCTACTCTCAATTCTGCACGAATTTTTATATCAACCGAACACATTACAGAACGATTACTCTAAGTTACCACTGACAGATGGCTTGCCTTCATTTCATTGTCAAATTTAATGTCGTACAAATAAAATACTACTAAATAAAACAGTTAGTACCTACTGTAGTTTTATAATAACCAATTATTTCGTGTAGAGCATGTCAGAAATCGTCCATCTCAATCCACTCGCAAATCGTATTTAGTTGTTTAAAAAATATATACTGATAAAAAAATACTGTGCCCGACGCTGTCCCAGCTGGCACTTTCAATCTTAATACGTTGCAATAAAGGTGTCAATCAGGGTGTCAATTATTGGATTAACGTGTCGATCATTATGACATTTGCCTTAAATATATTCATTGCATGTTGAGAGCTTCTTTCTTGGACACTTTGTATTTCCAGCGTATTGCTATCTCAGAAAATTACATTCTTCTGTTTTTCCATTTGCTTCCACGTCTACGTCCGCTTACAATTCTTCCAGCCGTTAAGAAATACTGTAATCGAACGCCATTTTGAGCTCCGTTTAAAAAGATTTCAACCCGACCTGCATCGTTATCGAGTATCCCCTGGACACGGGATTTCAAACGGGAAGCCTGAACAAAGTTTCCAAGGAAACCTTTTAAACTAAACTTACATAGAATATTGTTTGAGAATAGACAACGTTCGAGATATTGTTTTAAAAACATACTAGCAACATTTTAGGCTAAATTTAACGAGTTGCAGTTTGTGAAATTCAGTCGTTAGTTTAGAAAAGAAATGATTCCGACAAATTGAGTACCTCCTCTTCTTTTGACGTCTGTTAAGAATCAATGGGTTAATTTTCTTTCTATATAAAACTGTAATAGTTTTACCTTTATTTTCCAATGATTTAGTAAGTCTTCTTTGTATAAATCATTTGGGTTGTAAGAACTATTGAAAGTATTGAAATTTGTTCATAAAAAATTACTTTGTATCAAGTTTCTTGCGGCGTATTCTTCTTGAAAAACATGGTCTTTTCGAAAGCGATGATACTCTCAAAAATTCTACCTCCACAAAATCATATTTTGTTTTCCTTAACAGTTGTTGCCTTTCAACACTGTCGTCGTAGTCGAAACGCAAAGTCACGAAACAGAGTATTAAACTAGTAGCTCTGTGAACTGTCGATCGCGCAACCTCATTTTTAAATACTTGTCCTTTTATTTTCAATAAAAAAAATCAACAAAGAAATCTTATTATAATTAGCGAACCTGCTCGCAAAATTTCACTAGGATTACGACGGACATATTAGATGTTTGGCGGATACCTGATGGTAAGCGATCAACATTGCCACATCCATAACACCCGGCAACCCATGGGGTTTGCAGCAGATGCGTTGTCAACATAGAGAGCTAAGATGAAATGCCTCTTGTGCCCGTAATTACCACGGCTGTCTTACTCTGCACACCGGAACACAACAGTTCGAGCACTGCTGCTTAGCGAGTTAGATGGTGACAGTGATCCAGACGGACCTCGCACATGGTCCTACCACCCAATTTTATTGTCCAAGCTGAAACTGAGACTCTTCGCTCACTGGGTTCGCTCGGTCAATAAAGAGACCAAACTTGTAAAACTGGCTGTCACACAAAAATCTCACTTGACAAAGGATACATAACTCTATAAAACTCTCTATGGCGAACGAACTTCACTAATAGGGTACAGCTAAAAACCCCGCACATCCCTAAGCAATTTCCACAATAATTTCGGTACGCAAAGCTGTTCGTATCCCAGCCTTTGTTATGCGATGCCGATAGTTACCGCCGGTTTGTTATGTAAATCGACTTGCGATGGCTTTTTGGGGTTCCGTGCAAATGAAGTCAACATACATTCGAGCGGGGATAATTTTATGATTGAATTATTTGTTACGGGCGGAAGCCGAAGTTGCTCAATACTCGTAGATCAATCTTGTGACTAAATTTTTTTACAACAAAAACAATTAATAGAAGTTTTAGGTTATGCCAAGAATGTGAGGGAGCTCATATAAAGACGCCCTGAGGTAGTACTAGAGCTTTGACAAGAGAGTCTTTTACTTTCTTGGATTTGTTTGTCAAATATTTACGACACGGGTCAGCCTAATTAACGGTTTTGAGAGAAATTCTTTTTCATTTACATTTTGACCTATTATAACAGTCTTCAATTTTACTATTAATTTGTTCCTAATAACATCCTGCAGTTCCATTTCACTCCATTAATCCAAGTAAGTTCGTTGCTAATACTAATTAGGGAACAACTTGTGTCCTAAATTGGATACCTAACAAATGTTCTACGACAAGTATAAAGAAAGACAATCGAATGTTAAACAAAGACCCGAAACCCAGAAACAAGAACATCGTTTAAGTAGATTAAGACATTAGTATTACCAGAACAAACTCGGAGAGAATAGATATCGCAAGTTCTAATTGCATTGTAATGCTTGGAAACAAGTTAGCCACGTTTCCTTACACATTTTGTCGCAGAAAAACCGAGGAAAGAGTTACTCCGTAGTTTTTTTTTACGACGAGGAAGGAAACGAGCAAGTCGGTCACCTGATAGTAAGTGATCACCACTGCCCATAAACACCCACAACCCCGGAGGGTTCGCAGATGCGTTGCCAACCTAGAGAACTAAGATGAAATGCCTCTTGTGCCCGTTATTACACCGGCTGTCTTACTCTCCACACCGGAACACAACAGTGAAAGCACTGCTGCTTAGTGACAGGGTTATTGAGTAAGATGGTGGTAGCGATCCAAACGGACCTCGCACAAGGTCCTACCACCCGCAAAAGTTTAGTTGACTTTGAGTATCGTACGGCAAGTTTTCAAGAAAGGTAAGTTCAGTTATCAATTGCGAAAATGCGTGTGTTATAGCTTATTCCCGGTTGAAATAGATGTTTTCATACCTTTTTGTTAACGCCTGAAACAAAAAGAGGGTTGTAAGTTTGACCTGTGTATAGGTGTATCTGTGGCATCATAGCTCCTAATTAAAGAGACCAATTTGAACGCAAACGTTTGAGCTCATAAAACTGCATGGAGTGGTATGGATGGACACGAGACGCGTTTCACCTATATCATCTCCGAGCTCATCTTGCTCTGTGCAATCACAGAAATGGAGCACAAATTTCCAACGCTTCATTTTCTAGATCTCTGGGAAAAAAACAGGTTTAGGTGACTAAATAGAAAATACAAAATCATAGTGTTAAGAAAATGGAATGCAAATTTAATGAAGATTTAAACCTATTTGCGTTACATGTCAACCGAAGAAACGAAATCCCAGCAAAGCCATCTAATCTTAAATTCGTTATTCAAACAATATTAAGTCGATAAATATATGTCACGCCACACCATATGACATCTCGATATTTAATCCCAAGATATAGGCTTTATCCTTACAGGAAGGAACATCGACATGAATTATGACCTTTGAGGGAAAGCAGATAGGGCTGGCTTTCCAACAACAGGGAGAAGCCTTAAATTCTACCACTGTGTCTGCTTTTATTAAGTACCTATGCGAAGTGTTAAAGGACACGGTGCGACACAATTTTGATATTATTTGTGAGAGGGGAACTGTGTTCCCTTAACATGAGAGTTGCGTAAGCAATAGGGTGGATAGATGTTTTGGTTGTATTGGATTCTATAGGGAATATCAATGTCATTTTTAGCTATGGATTTCTTACTACATTTTATAACTCCCGACGTTAAGGGTCTTAAAGTTTGACGCATCTGTGTGTTTGTCTGTGGCATCGTAGCTTCTAAACGAATGGACCAACGATTTGGGCCTATAAGGCCAATTCAATCGCAATGGTTCTTATCTAAGAGTAAGTTTCATAAAAAAAATATTTAAACGTTCTTTAGATATGGGATTTCGGAATTCAAATGTTTGGGGTGGGTCATAATGAAAGTGAAATAAACGGGTCACTCAAGTATGTAATGTCAGTCGAGTATAACCAGACATGTTTTCGACTGGAACACGCGACATACTGCGACATGCTACACCTATTCGTGCGCTCCCAAAGGAAAGACTACGAATTAGTCGAAACATGTCGGGCTAAACTAGACTTACGAGTAGCGAGTGATCAGTTTTATTTCACTATGACTGAGTCTCACAGTAGTTTCATGTTAATACTATTTCAAGATGGGTACTGGCTATTTTATAACTATAATCAAAATTGTATTAACTTTTTAACCTCCTACGAAAAAGAGGGGGGTTATAAGTTTGACCTCTGTATCTGTGTAGCTGTCTGTGGCATCATAGCTCCCTAACGGATGGACTTATTCGTTAAAATCGGTTAACCCGTTTTTGAAATAGCTATTGAACTATTTGAACTTTGAAATGACAATGTCGGGGGTTTTTCAACTTTTCTAAGTCGGTTAGGTTATTTTTTGAAAACCTATCCTGACACGACTTGTACCTGTACTTACTTCAATACAAATCATCAAACTGTTCATCGTTTTTCCTTAATTATTTTCGTCAACAATTTACAATATTTACTGAAAGCGAACCAATATTTGGGTATTTACAATTTACATGTACGTGCTCGCTTGCTGTGGCCTCGTGTAACACAAATCCTTTAATTTGATTGCTCAATTCAGCAATCTGTATTGTGTACAGCATTCAGGTCACTAATGAAGAATGTCATAACACCTTCACAGTCCAGTGCCCCATATAAGGGTCACGACGAAATGGCTTCACAAGTCCGTGCCACACGTATGGGTCACTAAGAAACGACCGGTACGCACTTGGATCAGTACAATATATTTGTGAATACTGTTGTCCACCTGTTTGAAGATTAAGTGTAAAAGAAAGTCTGAGGAAATTGATATATTTTGTACGGTGACTGTGAACGTCATCTTCATCATCAGCCTTTTTTTTATGTCCCACTGCTGGGTACAGACCTCATTTCGGAATGAGAGGGCTTGGGCTATAGTTCCCACGTGGGCCCAGTGCGGATTGGGAACTTCACATCATCGCAGGAGTGTGCAGGTTCACCGAAAAGCTCATGATAAATTACAAACGTGACTGCTGTGAACGTGGTAAGCTATAATACTAAATTATCTGGCCTTAGGTGTTCAGTCAGTCCCATTCTGCAGTCTCTGAGAAAACTACATGGAATAGAAGCTCCATCGACGCTGTCTCATAGTCGATTAACAAAAAATAGTAATGGAATTTAAATTCCCGATACTTCAGCCAGCTGAGCAGCATAGTTGTGCCGTGGATCAAACAGGCCTTCTCCGTTTCACGTTAATTTGCACATGAATTCTTAATTGTAGCAAAATGTTTTTCACCCAGACGCCGTTGCGCCACAGTGATGTTTTTTCGCCACTGGCGACCGTTTCGTAAATTTGTATTTTCGTCGGCTATCAAAGCACTGTAAATCACTGTCAGCGTGAGTGTTTTACAGCCGTGCATTTTTCTACGGCACTGGGAATGTTTCTGCGATGCAGATGTACGGGCAACAGCGAGCTATAGGCCGCGTTCGATTTTATGCGGACGCTGCTCGATTATTTGGCGAAGTTCGTTTGCGAACGTTTTGCTGGATGGCAATTTTATGGTTCAGAAAGTACCTACGTGGAACGCTATGGTCTCTTTTTAACCCCCGGCGAAACAGAGGGGTGTTATAAATTTGAACTGTGTATTTGTGTATCTGTCTATGGCATCATAGCTCACAAACGGATGGACCGATTTCGATACGGTTTTTTTTTAATTGAAAACTAGTTTAATCGATATGGTTCTGAGCTAAGTTTCATTAACATTGGTTAACCCGTTTTTGAAATATTGAACTTTGTACCACGTATAGTTTACGATCTTGACAAATAATAGTAGTTTGTATAGGATATACAAGGTTTGTTTGTTGTTTTTAATGTGTTCAGTAAAATTAAATGATTCAGAGTAGGATTTTTAACTTGTGATTATTTGTGGCCGCATTTGAGCTTGGTAGGAACGAACTTCTCTTCATAAAAATAATGTTGACAATAAAAATAAAAGTAACACAATAATGCTATTGGTAAAATAATAACACAAATAATTTATTGTAACAGGCGTTACTTTGTGGAGGTCCATATTTATGAACTAAAAACAATTACTTTGCTCACCCGCGACCACAAGTGAAAAAAAAAATAGTTATATCTGTGCGGCAAATGTGTTTCCATGCAACACCTCCGCCTCCACTATTACACGAAATAACACATGCCACACAGACCTAACTATCACTCGGCACTCGTATCTATATTTCGGCACTCTCCACGAGGCCATTATCGAAGCCCCACAACAACCATTCTACATATTTTTTAATAAACTCACCGAAACATGAATACACAGAAAAATCAGAAAAAATACCAACCTCGGGAATCGAACCCGGAAACTCGACACTCCGGGTCGCGTGCCCACACTTACACCAGGTAAGGCTCGAATTTCTCCTATGTACTCAAATCTCAGCTCGTTTTTATCACTTTTTGCAGTGACTAGCGCCACCTATGCGATTGCTTCGTAAACCGAATACAACGCACCCCTTCGAAACTAATCAGTTTACCCATGCTCAACGAGATGGCGCACTAAAGCAATCAATTCATGATCTCAATTGGAAAATCTTTTTGTATTTTTTATTTATTTTTTCCAATTTATTTTTATTTTTACGGTCTTCCCGAAAAACGAGCTGAGATTTGAGTACATAGGAGAAATTCGAGCCTTACCTAAATAGTGTGTCGAGGTTCCGGGTTCGATTCCCGGGGTTGGTATTTTTTCTTGTTTTTCTGTGTATTCATGTTTCGGTGAGTTTATTAAAAAATATAATTGATACTCACGGGAAGACCGGTAAAATAAAAAAAATTGGAAAAAATAAATAAAAAATACAAAAAGATGTTCCAATTGAGATCATAACCATTCAACATGCCACCATTTCCACTACATAAATAGTAGTAAAAATAGTTGTACGGTTTCTGAACGCTTAATAGAGGACTTATGATATGTGTGTAAATACGCAAACGAGTAGCCCTAAATAACAGTAAAACACATCTAAACAGTGACATCTTAATGTCCCAGGAGTGGGGTGATTCAGACGCGGTGCGAATCTCGGCGGGGCGCATTTTTCACTTGGCAGCAACTTTACAGCAACACCTACTACCTACGTACGAGAATGGGAGACAGCCGTGTGTTACACCGTGACTTTTGCTACTATGTTTTTTGTTACGTCCGTCTATTTTTAAAGTTAGCCTATGTCAAATACTAAAAACCATTGACCGAATTTCATTTGTCCGAAATTTACGTTTGCACTAATGTTTTTTTTTCTGAAACTGTGAATATTTCAGGATTATCGTGTAGAACCCTTTAGGTTAGGTTAGGTTTGTTTTATGAAAATCCCCCGACGCAAAAAGTGGGGTGTCGTAAGTTTCACCTGTGTATGGGTGTATCTGTGTATCTGTATGAGACATCGTAGCTGCTAAACGGATAAACCTAGCTGGTCTAGCTCCTAGACAACTGGAAGGGAACGCGTTGACTTAGAGGTTTGGTATTTTCACGGCTTAACGGGATTGCAAGCTTGACTATTTGATATTAATTTCAGCTTACAACCTCCACGCATTCCAGAGAAAAAGGGTCTTGAGAGACAGACAGACAGACGTACAACAAAGTGATTATAACAAGGGTTCCGTTTTTCCTGTTGAAGTAGAGATAAACTACAATAACACGGCCCGCTCCTCCAAATTACTATTTCAATGTGTTTAGTGAGACGACTAGTCGAACAACTAATCCAAGTATTTGTTTTTCTTTGACGGCATGCATACATGCGTTGGAAATCTTGGTGGTGCTTTATAAATACTTTCACAAATGCATTGAAGTGTTTTGAGTTTGAGGGGCGGGCCATGGTATCGCAGTTTATCTCTCTACGTAAAGCGTAAATACGCTTTAGAATATCTGAGACTTTGCTTTGTTTCCTCAACTAATTGTTAGTTTTACGATCTCGTAATGTTACTTACGTTTCATTGCCCTCTGAGTAACTATTAACCTCTGGAGAATAGCTTTCGTTGCTGGTCATATTGCCCGAAAATCAGACTCGTGGTGCAGGGATTTACTGGAATGGAGACCGTAGGAACATAGACCGGTTGGAAGACCTCTGATGCTCTGGAAGGACGACATCGGAAAAATGGCATTGAAGAACTGGATGTTGAAATCCCAGAACAGAGCGACATGGAGAAAGTTGAAGGAGGCTTACACCATATTGGTTGAGGAAGGCTTAAGATAAATAAATAAACAAATATCATGGGACAAATTGACACCAATTGACCTAGTTCCAAACTAGGCGAAGCCTGTAGTATGGGTGTAAAGGTGGGTATGGGTGGGTTATGGGTTAGATGGTGATGATAATCTCTACGTAACCCTAAAAATAAATTCAAACCTAATACCCCAAACCTATTTTAACGAAAGTTCGTTTGTCCTTTTTTGTCACATTGACATTTTCCTTAGTAAGAACAAGACAAAACCTATTTTAGCTAACGGAGGCTTGAGTGACGTTTCTGAATAAGGCCCTTAAAGTCTTTAAAGTGGCCGTTATCTTACAGCGGGTATCTAGCTATCTATCTAGTGCATCATTCAATCTCTGAGAACGTTCAACCATCGATCGACCGATGCCTTGATGAAATAATCTAAATGCTAATAACAGGTAAACGCATATATGCATAACTTTAACCGTGGGGTTAACTGACACGCATTGTTTAAACAGTTTTCAATTTAGTTAAAATTAGACTGGAGTGAAAAACGGTTAGATAGAAACCCATTATGAGAAGAAAAAGTTTATAGACCCGCAGCATAATTGCGTAACTATTTTGTCATTGGATTGAAACGTCAGTTTTCGTACGACTGTGACAGCTAGCTGTTTCCGATACCAATTGTCAGATCATACAAAATGAACGCGATTGTGATTCCGAGCGAGTTAAACAATAACGCCGTCGATCGCTATACCTTTTAAAGTGTAGTTTTTAATTTTTAGTTTGTAAATATACAGAGTATTTATGCAGATACATTAGGCTAGGAGTCACCCTGTAGGTGACCCTACACAAGATTCTAATTGGTATCGTATTATCTTCTCTCATTAGTTTTTCGTTTAATTCTTATTCATCTCATTCTGCAGTCGTCGTTCTTTATTTTATCTTGTTCGCTCTCCGTTACTATATCTTCTTTGGTTATTAGATTCTGTATCTTGTCTCTCTCTTAATAAATTAATCTTATTTTCTTTTTTTTTCGTTACGGCCTTCTTTGGAGTCATTTTTCTTTATTTTATTTCTTTGTTTCAGTTATTTATCATTTTATAACCAAAAAATAGCGTTTATAGAGGAATTGAGCAGCGTGGTGTATGGTGAGCACAGAAGTAATAAAAAGAGAATGTGTTTTGTAGCATTTACAATTGCGGAAATTCACTAGTAATTGTGTACGTGATTGCGTAATGCTTTTGCCTGTGCGCGTAAATAGTAAGTGGAGTGGAAAAAGGTGCGAAATATCTGTCCTCTTTTTTTAGTTCTGTGGTGGGGAGACTGCCATAAGTATTAGTGAAAATCGCGAGAAAACCTGCATACTCCTGTGAAGCGATTGAATGGCCCGCGTGTGAACTAGCCTAAGCCCTTTCATTCCAAGAGGAGGATTTGTGGCCAGCAATTGAACGTAACAAACGCTGATGATGATGGAGTCGAGAAATAAGAAGGCAGCTGGCGGTATGAGTTGGGGACTTTTAATTGATGTGAATGAAATGATTGGAACAGCATCAAGAAATTGCTAACTACCGAAAACGTACCGAATCGTTTTCGGTGTAATTGTAGCCCGGCACCATACGCCGTACATATCAAAGGTTTAATCATAATAAAATTCTTGAGAGGTCGCCTGACGTGACTGAAACCGAATAATTTTACATTATTGTGTATCACTTCAGCCTTTGGAAAGCGAGACACGTAATAAGTGGATTACCTTCCCTTTCTGCCGTGATTTTCTTAGGATTTGATTAGGACCTTAATTTTGTCACTTGTAGTTCCTCAGGCTGCGACGGCGATTAGATTATTACGAAGTTCGGTTTTGTATCCAGATTTTACTATTTATATATGTATATTTGTCCTCAATCAGGGCCCGCCCGTATTTGGGCTTACGTTGAAACTCTGAAACGGAAGTGTTTTGGTGGGAAAATTTGTTATGTCATCATTATCATCATATCAGCAGGAAGACGTTCACTGCTGGACATAGGCCTTCCCCAATGAACTCCACGACGATCGGTCTTGTGCTACCCGCAGCCAATGGCTTCCCGCGGTCTTTACCAGATCGTCTGTCCACCTCGCGGGAGCCCTACAGACACTTCGCTTTCCGGTAGAGATGTAATCGTATTGAAGTTAAAGCAAAATGTTGTCGAAATTCAAGACGTAAAAAACAATTCAAGTGGAGGTAAGAATGGAGAAGTTCTATCCAACATCGACCTCAAAGCAAAATGCGACCGTACAGAAAAGCTCTACTTGTCTACTCTGTCAATTTGGTGGTCAAATACGGAGTTTCTCGAACTTTGAGCAATTTTTCATAGCAATTATGAAATACGAGTCTGGCAGATACAGAGTAGGTAGCGGTTCTACCCAATGCCCTAAAAATCACATTCATATCGGTTCAATCGTTTAAGAGCTACAGTGCAACAGACAGACACACATAGCGGTCAAACTTATAACACCCCTCTTTTTGCGTCGGGGGTTAAAATGAAAAACAACTGCTTTGTATTTGACATAAGAAATCTGGAAATAAATTGTTGCCTTAAAACAAATTAGAACCACCAGGAACGTTATCAAGAATTTTCAAACAAAAAGATTTAGCATCGACACGAAAATAAAATGTACAATTACAATCCGTTAATAAACTTCAATGTAGACGAAAAATAAAAAGTAAAGTGAAATAATCTAACGAGGATAGTATTAAACTTGATTATCACATCGTTGATTGGAAGCACGGCAGCGGTAATATCCCACACGAGGAAAAAACTTATTCAATATTCAAACTAAATCGATCAACTGGGTTTATCCGATTAAAATCGAACGATCCAGGCGCAATTATGGATCGACGCTTGCGGTTTTGGGATAAATTATGGGTATAATTGCCAAGGAAATGGCCCACAGTCTGTGCTAATTGGCCCATTAACACTTTGGGCCAAATTACGATCTCCTTCGAGTGTTGTAATGTGGCCTAGTGTGGGCCTCGGCCTGAGTGTAAGCTAAGCGATAAGTGATGGTAATATAAAAAATTACATTCACGTAAAATTACATCAGCTTAATATTAATATGATCACCAACGGTATTGGGTTTTCAATACATCGCTTGCTGTGTATTTATCCAGTAGGTACTTATGGTGTCAGTTTTTGCTTAACGATGGCGGCGAAACCGACGTTCATTCTGTATGTACCAAAATGGAACACGACTTCTGTTAAAGGTGGATACCTCTTTAAAGTTATATTTCTTGTTCCAATGTTACAGTTCATCCTCCAAATTATTAAAAAAAAACGAAGGTGAGCTACGACTTGGAAAGGGAAAAATCCCCGATACTTCTGAAAATGATGAAACTTTACTAAAAACCATTTCGGAGCTTTCGATAGAAAAATACCGCACCCAAATTGGTCTACCTGATTAGACTTACAATACCAGACAGATCTACAGATTTTGGCGTCGGGGGTAAAAAATACATATTTTCAAGCCTTAAGTCTGCCCAGAGCCTAATATCGAACGATGTTGTAGAGCCAGTGGTTAGTGTTCGTGGGTTTGCAATGCTCGCTTTGAGTTATGGCCGGGGCTTTATTCGCGACGTGAATGGTTTCATCTAATGACATCTGACCAATCTCTTGTTTATAATGTTTCATGGCAATTGAATAAGTTTTATAGGCTGTCAAGTTGTTTTAATTGCTTTCAAACTGTAACAGAGTTCCCCTTTTCTTTTATAAATGCTTTTATTTTATAAATCTAACCTAACCAACTTAGAAAAGTTGAAAAACCCCCGGCATTGTCATTTCAAAGTTCAATATTTCAAAAACGGGCGAAGCGATTTTAATAAAACTTAGCTAAGAACCATTTCGATTAAACTAGCTTTCGATTAAAAAACCTGCCTCTAAATCGGTCTATCCGTTTGGGTGCTATGATGCCACAGACATATAACAGATACACAGACACACAGATACACAGGTCAAACTTATAACACCCCTCTTTTTCATCGAGGGTTACAGGCGTGTTGGTTTGTTACTTCTCTCTTGATAACTCGACGCATCAAGCAAGCAAGCAAGTTTCCTGCCTTTATGACAGAAACGGACATGGAATATTTTCTTTATTGAAAAATTGCAATTTTCGCGGGATAACGATAACTGGATTCTTAACAAAGTCGAGGGCAGAAGCTTTCTTACTTAGATTTTGCTCACTTAATGCCTTCAAAGGACTGAATATAGTTAGTAACGTTTGAATATCAACCATTTTTTTGCAATAGAAATCTTCCCCGTGAATCCGATTTATCAGACAGCTTTTTCATCGTGTGTATTTTCCAATGAATTTCGGGAGACACTCAATATCGCACAAAAGCTTCGGTTGTTTTTCAAAGGTCTAACAACTTGAAAAGACATCTGCGTTATTAGTTTTTTTTTTATACTTAAGATATTTAATGTATCTACAAACTGTCGAAACTCGTCATTTTCCACATTTACATGCGTTTTAGCTTTTTCGACAAGTTTTTCGGATCCATGGATCAGTTTTTGGGGTTACTTTTAGTTTCAACTTTTAGGGAAACTGGAGTAAAATTCTAATAAAATAATAATAGCAAAACATTTACTTGCTTCTGACTTAAATACATACTAAATTATCCAAGAAAATATTATGAGAAAAAATCGTTTTCTCATACATACGGCCTAATTATTATAAATGCGCCGGGATAGCTAGTTCTTAATAAAATCACTTTTTGTAAAATTGAAAGTTTCACGTATCTGCTAATATCAACAATAATTCAAGGTAAAATCTTCAGAGAAAAGGCGCCTTAAACCTTACAACTTCAGTCGACAGTAAGCCAGTGGAGGTCGTCTTGAAATTCCTTTTGAACAATAACAGTCATTCATCAAACCCAAGACGTCAAACAAGATCAAAACACTGAATTAAAATTACGACTCACGTTATATCAAGCAAAATCAATATTATCACGATCCCAAAACTTATTCAGATGTAGGTTAACATAATAGAAAGATTTTCCTACGGAACTCGACTGTTGATTCAGGTAAAAGATTGGTTCAGCTGTTCTGATAAAGTTTGACGGTTATTTCTGAACAAGTATATGTATTGACACGCCCGAAAGTCAATTAACGTGATTTTATTACAGCGAATTAGGTACATTATTTAGTTTATTGCGACAAAAGTTTTTTTTATTTAGAACTAGCTGTTGGCCGCGACTTGGTCCGCGTAGAATTTGTTTATTGCTATGTACCGCGGATAGTAAGTTTAAGTTCTAAGTAACAAAATTATGTTCATTATCTCAAGCGATGCGGTAGTCTCAACAGGCATAATGGCGTTATATATAGATTCATCGATTACGTATATTAAAAATTAAAATCGAATAGTAGCATAGTGGTTTTGGGTAGTAATTTCAAGGATCCGGGTTCGATTCCCCGGTTAAGTATTGAAAATATAATGATACTTTATTTGTAATTTTAAAACGAAACTAAACATTTTAGCATCTTTTAAACTTCCTTGACAAATACAAAAAGAATGGAATTATGACTATACGTGAATCATTTTAAGTAGGTTTAAAAATATAAAAAAAGAAATTTCGTAGTCAAGAGCGCAAATATTAAATAAACAAGTCACAAGAGTCTCGTTATGAAAATTTAAGGTTGTCCCCCCCATTTCCCACCCAAGTCATGCTTTGTGCCAAACTTGAAGAGTTGTCTGAATGCAAAGTAGCCGCTTTATTGCATTTCGCTGAAGAAAATAATGTTAGTGAGCTTAATAATGTGTTGTATGTATGACAATGAATGAAAAGTTTGAACTGCTCACGTGTGATCATCTCTGAGTTAATTCACAAGGATAACGCTGTTTGTATTATGTTTGGGTTAATTGTAAAAAGTCGTTAAATTTTTGATTTTCTATTAGATTAAGTCTGTAATGGCAGAATACTTTTGAGATATTCTTAAATCATTATTATGTTGCACACATTCACGGGACTATAGTGTCCCGGACCTTTGGGAGGCGTACGCGGAGCCGAATTCGTTATTTTGATGTTTTATAATTCAAAGTTTTATTCAGCAAATAGGCAGTTGAATGCTCTTTTACACGTCATTTTTTTTGAGTCTACCAGCGCTTTCGGAAAGACCATAATCATACTTAATTCCAATTCCAATTAGATCTAGTTAGCACTTCTATTAGGTAATATGTTTTTATACATTTTACACGCCATTTTAATTGACTGTATTGTGAATGTTTTTTTTTGCCTTTGGCATTGAGTTTTTACAGTCAGCAGAAAGTTACAATAACACAGCATTATTTGCGTTATTTTGCTGTGGAGCTTCCATACAATAGTCTCCTTACAAGGCATCTTGTCAATAGTCAATAGACTTGAGTGTGTATTCACATTCAGCCTAGCAAAAGGGATATTAAATATCGATGTTTACTCAGTAAGCTGTTTGCACAACCAACTCACAAGAGTAATATGAGAAAGAAATAGGGTTGAACAGCCAACAAAAATCAAGATCTCTGTACGTTATGAATTATGAAGATATTTTCTTCCTGTTCATACCTTTTAGCGAAACTGTTATTAGATATCCTGTGACCACAATATGAAAGCGAGTCGTCGCTTTGGGTTCTTTTTTATATAAGAGAGGGCAAACGAGCAGGCAGCTTACCTGATGTAAAGCAATCACCGCCGCCCATGGAAACCTGCAACACGAGGGAATCTCAGATGCGTTGCCAGCCCTTTAAGGAAAACAGTAAGCCCGTTTTTAAAGATTCTTAAGCTGTATCGCTCCGGGAATATTGTCGCAGGAAGCTGATTCCATTCTTCGTCGTGAGAGGGAAAAGTTCCGCTTTAATCGTTTTGTTCAATTGAGACTTTAATCAACCAGCTTAAAATTGCAACATGCTGACCTATTTATAACTCGAGTCATTGATCTAAGATGTAGATACAGGGATCACCAAATGGCGGACCGCGGTATTAAATTGTAAGGATCTTAAGGCAAGTGGATGCGTGGAAATTAGAATTTTTTTCAGAAATTTAATACCTTACTTTACATTTTCGAGTCAACGTTGACAAATGTTTCTTTTTGTTTACGGTCAAAGACTAGACGACTCGTCGAAAAATACTTCTGGCAAAGAAAGCAGATGGACCGCGACAGTCTAATTATTTTCGTAAACGGACCTCCAGAGAAACTATTTGGTGACCCCTGATGTATGTACAAGGTAGGCAATGTTAAAGTTAAGGCGATAGAGTGGGAAGCTTTTTCTATACATTATAGGCTTGCCTTTAACCACCACAATGATGGAAAGCGAAGAATATGAGCTAAAATGAAGCACGCTTCATAATAAATAATATTAAATAGATAATGACGAACCGGGAGACGAGCTGTCGGTAGACCTCCAACAAGATGGAGCAACGACATGGTAAAGATCGCCGGACCGCGGTGGACGCGGAAAGCACAAGACCGGTCTGAGTGGAGAGCCTTGGGGAAGGCCTATGTCTAGCAGTGGACTTCTTTCGGCTGACATGATGATGATGATGAAATAATGACAATTGCAACCTACGACATAATTACTGTTCATCAAATCAAATCATGAATGGCCTAAGATGACGATTTCAGTACATGCAACACTCCTAAATGTCACAAGTAACAATCTGCACCATCAATAACGTCATCAACACGAGCCATTACGATACTTGGAATGGATTTACGAGTACCACGCCATCTAGGGGTTAAACGGCTGTAAATCAAACCTTACCATTCGCAGATGGCCGCGCGCGAGTGCAGGCGGAAAGTCACGCGGAAAGACATGTGGCTGGATATGGTCACGAACTGTTTCAAGAATGGGGTAGGCTCAGGCCCGTAAAGTACTTATACTCAGAAGAAAAGATGTGGCAATAATAATAATAATATTATATCTGAGTGGAAAGTCTTGAGGGAGGCCTGTTGTCCAGCAGTGATGATATTATTATGGTACCTAAAGCCTCATCACATCATGTTGGCTTCGGCCCCATGAATGCCTTTGAAATGACCGTCTCCCCATGGGCCCATGATCGGAAACCCGTATAGACATAGTAAAAAAAAACCTTTCCCACGGGTCAGGCAAAAATCAATCTAATGACAATGGCATAAGCATTTTGATAGGGGAAATCTTTTCTCACTTTAACTATACCAACAATAAATTTAACCAACGCTATTACCAATTTATTTATTTAATATGAAAAAAGCTTTTTAAAAGATTATACAATACTAATACTAAAATTGAAAATAAAATAAACTGAAACTAAGTATATATAAACTAAAACTTTAAATAAAAAAGCTGACCCAGATCACTGCCGGGCGGTAAGATGCCCAGAAAGCTGGCAGCATTGCCACGCTGGATGGCAATGCTTAACCTCTGAGCTAAGTAAAAGCCAGCCCTCTATTGAACCTCGAATCCCCACGTCAAATTTAGATTGCTTATATTTGGCATTTGTGCTAAATTTATAACACTGGAACTGAGGAGGATTAATGATAATAATATATCCCTTCAGTAAATTGTAAAAGTATCTCTTCAGTAGTCTGCCCTATAGGAAATAAAACACTTGCGTCAAGTTTAAAAATTGTTACAAGCGGAACTGAAAAGAAAACTTAATAAATGATAGCCACAAAAATATGATTGAAATTATCATTTCGATCGAAAATCCAGAATCATAAGTAATTTTTGAAATTTCCAGCTTTACCGCTGTTAACTCGAAAAGAAAATAACCTAATAAAATTAGAAAAGTTGAAAAAACTCTCGACATTGTCATTTCAAAGTTCAATATCTCAAAAACGGGTGAGCCGACTTTTAATGAAAATTAACTAAGAACCATCTCGATTAAACTAGCTAAGGGAGTTTGGGAGTTATTATGCCACAGACAGATACACAGATAAACAGGTCAAACTTATAACACCCCCCTTTTTCGTCAGGGGCACTTAGATAAACGAAATCGTGGTTTGCTTACTCGCTGGTACTAGGACCACTTTTTCTTCAACTAACTGTTCGTATAACGGCCATATTGGCGGCTCATGAGTATCTCTCTGGAACGACCGTTTTATCTGTTTCAAGACAATGTTAGGATGCCATTAGAGTTATTTGCGCCATGAAAACAGTGGCGTTGTTGACAATGACTACATCGGTTTCCAAATTGCTTGTAAACATCAAAGAAGTTTCTATGTTAAAATGATCACATGACCATATAAATTATAGTGAAACCTTCTCTTGTTTTCCTTACGTCATCGTCGTAACAACAAAAGATGACTGTGTCATTAAATTTATAATTAGCAAAACCAAACAATGAAAAAGAACAGCTGAGTAATTAGAATTCACAAATGTAGCCCTGATTAATGAAACATCAAAGGAAATTCTAAATTAATACGTACACCAACGAAAACACAATACAACTTCCACGAAAGTTATATTTGAATTTGAAACGTACGTCAATAAGAATTAGTAATTCACGAAATGAAAGTATTTTTTCCCGATAAAGTCGTTAAAGAACGGTAACAGGTTTCATTCAATTTGCATAGAGCCTTATGAATTATTCGGTACAAAATGCTGTGTCCGGTGACAATTAAATTGAGAGGAAAAACTCAACTCAATTATTGATATTATGGAGAAATGACACGTTTTTAATATTTCGTCACTTTAGTCCATTTATACAGCGTATGTACGTGTACGAAGATGAATTTAAGAGTTATTAGTATTGGTACAAGCCTATTTTTTCAACACACAACGTGTCTCAAAAAAATATTGGCATTTTAAAAGTTGCCTTCACAAATGCCACTTTTACAATTTGTGAAAACCGCAAAAAAATATTGTCAAAAGAATCAGTTACTTTTATTGTAACGGTTCTCGATATTATCTTACCAGACTGTAAAAAACATTGATTTCGACTTTTTTAAATAACGATACCTACCTAATGAAAGACTAAATCTTAAATCAAGTTATGGCGTGTTATTGATTGCTGCTTGAAACTTAACAAACTAATTACGTTGTCGTTATTTTCTTACTAAAATGGTTAGCGCCACTAGAATCTACATCTGGTTACAAAATAATAATTAATCATATCAAATAATAGGTACAAGCAATGTATAAGCAGAATTTTATTGGTTTCTGGCTTTTGTTGTTCAAAATATTGCGGGAAAATACATCCATACGTATTAATTTATGGGCGCCAAGCCTAATATTACCGATTTAAGTGATATAAAGCAAATCAGTTTAATGTATTACTTAAATTAATATTGAGTTGTAAATATCACAAAGGATCTTATCATAAAAGCTTCCGCTAGAATAAGAGCCGTGTTAACGAGACCTGTTTCTGATGTATAAATATGTATCAATGTAAATTCTCGTAATTTGACACTGTACCTAATATTAACTATGTAATTTTATATTAATAAATAATCATCTGAATAAGAAAGAAGTAGGAACATAAACACAAGATAAGAATTGAGAGACTCGTGATGAGCCCTATTAGTGTCCATTTATCAAATCCAAACACTTCGAAAATACTTGTTTCTCAACAATAAAAAAGCAGGGAAACGAATCGGTCTTGTCAAAAAACTATTGCCTTTTTCCTTCATTTAGAGTGTTCGGTAATTTCCACAATTCAATCACAAAATACTGAAGCAATTTATGTATTTCAAAGTCCGTCCGCAGAGCGGGCAAATTGAAATTTTAAATTCATTTGGCATCGCCAGGCTTAAGGATAGAAGAGAAAAATGATTAAATCGGACTCGATTCAGTTAAACGATAAAACCATGAAAATAATTAAAATAAAAGTAATTGAGTTTCAAACGCAACAATGCTTCGATTTTCGTAGTCATGTGAAATAACGTCATAAGAGTTAGTTGAGTTAGAATTTTTATAAAGATTAGAACTAATAAAATGTAAATTAGAATACGGCAGAATTAAAAAACTCGTTCACAATAAACTAAACTATAGATTTGGAAGTCGATTGACATCGCAGTATTTTTACTACGTTTATTTCGTTTCATGTAAAAATCAGCAGTATTCTAATATGTAGTGTAGTAGTAAGATGGTGGTAGCAATGCGGACGGACCTCGCTCAAGGTCCTACCACCCGCAAAAGAGAATGGGCTATTCGTTTCCACGCGGATCCAGTGAGTACTGGCAACTTCACACACACCATTGAATGCAACCCCGCGGCTGCTAAGGCAACAAGAATGTACGAAAAAAGATTTCGAAGATTATTGTATCTCAAACTACTAACTACGCTCTCAGTTTGGAGTTTCTTTTTTTATAGAACTCTGAAAAAACGGGCACGCAGTAGACTCAGAACACAGAACGAACCAGAGGCCCTATTGCTTAAGTATTTTGACACTCGTCATCGGATTGAAAAGCCAGTTTTTGTACAAATGTGACAGCTAGCTGGTTCCGATACTAACTGTCAGCCCATACGAAATAACAACGATGTTGATTGCGAGCGAGTTAGGCAAAAGCATGCACTCAGCGTGTAGTGACGTGTTGTACGAACGACAATAGAAATTAATCTCTTCTCGTTTTGTAATCGGCCAGCCGGTCGGAGAGAATGAGAACAACAAGGGGAGGTTGTATAGGAAATATAATACAATATAAAAATAAAATAATTATATACGAATTGTTTCAATCAGCACTGCTCTTGAAAATAACATTTAAACACTGACCTTAAGACAGCAGGATAGGTAGGAAGGCAGGGCAGGGTATTGGGGTAGCCCGGAGCTTCCAGTAGTCTTCAGTCTTCAGCGGCGGTCTGCTCCGAGGCAGTAGGCCGACGGAAACACAGACGGCGGAAGAGAAGCGAAAGGTGGAGCGGGTAAGGAAGGGCTGCATTAGTGGCAGCCCTTTTATATTCGTAATTATTAAGCAGATCAGAGATCGCTGATAAAGAATAAATCAAGACAGTATCTAAATAGCGGCTTACGCCTTGCCAAATGATTTTCAAGTCCCGGGAAAAAACAAAAGCAAACCGGTAATTTGGAATTTTGAATTTAGTTCGAATCGTAAGCGGCCAGTTGCGACCCAAAGAGGTTGGCCATGTTACAGTGTCGTTCTTACATGCAGAAATATCGTTAAGTTTATAAAAACAGAATATGAACATATTTTAAGTGAAAACAGGTAGCGAAATCAATAAAAAATGTACACTTGGTTATGACTGAACGCGGCTTCTAGTTTGTTCTGTATTCTGAGGCAGCCGAAAGGCCCCAAAAGCCTTTTAACGAAGCCTTTTTGACCCATTATGCTAGTTCTTTGTTACGTTTCGTCCATTCAGCCGGTTTCAGCGCTGTCGTTCATCATTATTCTCTATTGTATTTGTGTGTAATATGTTATTAGACTTGGTGTGTTTTAAGGGGTGTATACAAACTGGCGCCTTTTAGGGAACGGTCTTTCTTAAGCGTGTAAAGAAGATGTCGTATTTGTACAACGATTCGATTATTAAATAATTTATTGAATCAGGCGTTACTTTGCGGAGGTCCATATTTATGAACTAAAAAACAATTACTTTGCTCACCCGCGACCACTAATGACAAATAGTTATATCTGTGCGGCAAATGTATGTTTCCATGCAACACCTCCGCCTCCACTGCTACACGAATCAACACATGCCACACAGTTTTTAGTTGATTCAATTATTTCTTAACTCTCCCAGAAAAAGAGATGTTTGAAAACCTACACAAGTAAAATATTGGAAAAACAATAAGGTTTTGTTGAAAAAAAGCTTTCGGATTGTAAATTCTGTTGTTAATTATGCATAGCTGCAAAATTTGAAGTCAATCCCATCAATAATTTTAACCTAGACACAAATTTGAGGTTAAGCCTGCTTATACAGTAATAATAGACTCTACGTGAACCAAAAATTTCGGATCCCTTTTTATTAAGAAAACTGCTCGAAGTTTCGATCAATAATAAAATTACCTAGATAACGAACTGGTCACGAACAAAAACGTAGTAAAAATGGCACCGTTGTAGTGTCAGTTTATTAATAACTATATACTTAGTGACTCAGTGAGCTGGTTGACTGTACGCCACGCGACCTGATTTAGTTGTAATAATCGCCAAAAAACCTGTAATACAAATTATTGAACCTGATCACAAAATATAAATATCACGAAGATGGGGTAATTTTTAAGCAATTTTTGTTCTTTTTTTCTTAAAAAATTTCCAAAAAACGAATCGTCAAAGGAATTTTATAAAATTTGCGATCCTGCTCACAAAATTTCACGAGAATCAGTTGAGAAATGCCACCTGTAGAGGACACCAGCCGGACAGACGGACGAAAGAATTTTCGTCCGAGCTGAAACGGAGACGCTTCGCTCAATTCGTCCACTCGGTCAATTATTTTGATCTAATATAATCCGGTTTCAATCATTTGCAACACTTATGATCCCACTCTCCAACTGTATTTGTTAGTTTAAATTGCTGATCGAAGGCGCGCTAAGGTGCGTGAAATTTGGCATAGTAAATTTAAGTTTTTACATAATATTTAACGTCGAATGTTGATCCCTCTGGGCGATCCCAGTGATGATGATGATGAGTAAAACCTTGTAAAAATATTAGCAAGAAAAACTCTCGAACGGTCTGTGACATTGACGTTTCCACTCAAGGTTACAAAAAATACGTAAAAGGCACCGTTGAACTTGATTGGCGTTTCCCACCGCAAGCACGTCTTCCTGCCACAATAACATTTAATTTACCCTCAAAAATACCTAAAAAAACTTGTGACAAAAAATATAACTTTCCGAACAAGCCAACGTTGATATTATCATAATTTTTGACCTCGGCAATAACGGGCTACTTGAAATTCAGCCGTGGCTCTAACTTTCACAAGACCCTGCTTGGACTGAATGAGAAATAAGGCGACTTAACAAATGGTAGGTACCTACTACAGTCATGTAGGCAAGTTACCCTTCAAGTTGTAACAAGTAGGTACCGATTTTAGACTTGAGTGTTGTAATAAGTAGACCTTGATTTGTAGGCAAAATTTTTATTTATACAGGGTAAATTTTTTTCGGCTCATAATGTACAACACGCAAAATGCTAACTGCACGCATAATGTGTAAACAGTCAAAATGTACATACGCAAAATCTACATCATGATAAATGTACAGTACGAAGACTGTACGAACAATTAAATGTAAGTACACACATGATAATTGTAGGTACAATAATAATATGCAAAATGTACTCCACGCGATAGTGGCAAAATGTGCAAAGTTAGAATGATCAACACGCAAATTGTACATTACGGAACAATAACAATACACAGAATGTACATACTTTGTAGAGTGTGGCAAACGAATGTTGAACCCCGTCAGTTATTTCATTATCAACACTTTGTTACTGAGCATTATTATCCATTTTGTTTCTTGTGCATTTTACGTTGTTCGATTGAATATTTTGCTCTTGTAACATTTTGCGGCTTATGCCAATTCACGAAATGTGTATTTTTCTTTTTACACATTTTGCGTTATGTGCTTTCAGAGTAAGTACATTTCGCGTACTGTACATTTGTCATGATGTAGATTTTGCGTATGTACATTTTGACTGTTTGCACATTATGCGTGCAGTTAGCATTTTGCGTATGTACATTTTGACTGTTTGCACATTATGCGTGCAGTTAGCATTTTGCATGTTGTACCTACATTATCAGCCGAAGCCTGTAAATTGCCACTAACTGGCTACTTTAGTTACTGGCCATCAATTTTGTATAGAGATACTGAGTCACGATACTTGCACAGCATTTCTTTCTCATGCAGATTATATTGGCGAAGTGGCCAGTAATTAGGCACTTTACCGTACCTAGTTAATTATTTAATTTTATTGATACGTTAATTTTACGTTTCTCCTTTCTGTTCATTTCTGCCACCTTAATTTTAATAGCCTCCCTATCTTGATTTCTTCTATTTGAAATGACCTTTGAAATGACAATGTCGTGGGTTTTTCAACTTTTCTAAGTTGGTTAGGTTATTTGTAATCTCCTTGTACTGTTTTGTGGCGTTCAATAAAGAATATTTGCATTTTGTATTTGTCTCCAACTGAAACAGAAAATAAAATCATTCCCGAAGATAACATAAGTACCAACAAGTAATAAAAATAACCTCTAACGACACCGCTAAAAACGCGCATCACGTTTCCGTTAGAAGTTTTTAAAACCCTCGCGGGAGAAATTGTAGGTCCAGTGGCTATCAATAATTTAGTGGTCGCAAATCTACTTGGGACTTTTTACATCCTTTATGTTCCGAAGGGGCTTGACCTCACCCTAATCCCGTCTTAATGAGCAATTTTTTCATCACAATTTTGTAAAATATGTTTTTGAGGAGAAAATGAGTTTGTGAGAAGATTTTGCGAGTCAGGATTCTCCTTGTAAGCAATAAAGTTGAGGTAGGTGGATTAATTCCTGCTGCATTTGGATCATGTATTTATAGGTATTTCAATAGTTCGATTAATTCGTGGCAGATCTAGTGAATTGTTCTATAATAATGTGAATTGGATGTCATCATCATCATCATCATGCCAGACGAAAGACGTCCACTGCTGGACATAGGCCTCCCCCAAGGCTCTCCACTCAGACCGGTCTTGTGCTTTCCACATCCACCGCGATCCCGCGATCTTTACCAGGGGGTCGCTCCATCTTGTTGGAGGCTTACCGACAACTCGTCTCGCGGTCCGCGGACCCCATTCGAGAACCTTCTGGCTCCATCGGCCTCAGTCCTGCGTGCATTGGATGTATTATTTTGTAAAAGCAATATTATGCATCATGTTATTGTAATATCCGTATTAAATAAAATACCTATCAATATCATCCTGCATTATAAAACAAATAAATATCGTGTCGTATCTTGTGTTATGTTATGGGTACTAGACGTCAGATAAACATATACTTGTTTTATTTAGACAAATACATATTAAGCATCCAAGGCTCGAGAGCAAACATTCGTATTCATCATACAAAAATATCTGCCTCGACCAGGGATTTGTAGTTGAAAAGAATTTTGTGGTCTCATTCTTATTAGTTTAGAAGCAAAATGCTTTAGTCAAACCACATCTAGAGTATCTGGTCGAAGTTTGGGGTAATGCTGCACCGTCTAATAAGTAAGTAAGTAAGTAAGTAAACACTTTATTGTACAAAAAATAGGATAAAACACAAGTTACAACAATAACATTTGAGTACAAAGGCGGACTTATCCCTTTAAGGGATCTCTGCCTAAAAGTCTTCAAATTGCACAGAATAAGATTCTAAAAACCCTATTTCACTTTGACTTCTTAACACCCTCTGTAAAACTTTATAAAGAAACAAAAGTAATGAACTTGAAACAAATATATGCGTACAAGACGTGTATACTAATACATAAAATCTTAAATAATAATATACATACGGAAATAACATTCAACAAAAAAAGCTATTTCCAGAGAATACAATTAAGAAACGCCGAGCGCATATCATTACGGGCTCCTAGAACCCGATATGGACACCAAAATTTGATGTACGAGGGTGCTAAATTATATAATGCTTTACCAAAAACCATAAAAGATAGCAAAACATTTAATACTTTCAAAAACAAAGTTAAATCATATGTAATTGATAACATTGCATAGATATAAATAATAATATAACGTTGCACTGTATAAATTGTCATTATATCATATCTATCGACTGCTGCGCAACATAAAAAAAAATACTTACTTTTAGCTTTAGAAATTGTCTTGTAAGTGAGATTGTTAATTTCTTTAGACAAAAAAAAATCTTTCTTTAAATGTTCTTTAAACCGAAAATTATTGTGTCATTTTTTAAGGCTGTCTCCTGTGAGATACACATTATATATACGTACATTTTGACTCAAAAAAGAACTTTGGTGATGGTTAAGTACCTGTTTTGAAAGGAACATGACAACGCAAATTCATAATTCATAAGATGTCTCATTTGTAATAGGCACTTGTTACACGCTGATGTGCGTGCCAAAAACAATTATTTACTTGAGTATTTGGGAATTAACCATTAGCGGTTATTGTTCGACCAATTTAACTCGTAGTACTAGTTGAGAATAAAGATAAGAGTTGTCTTTGAATTTTTTGAATTTTTTTTTTTTACAATTGATTGAATCAGGCGTTACTTTGCAGAGGTTTGTAACGCGTTAGCACCTAAAGTGTCATCCTATTGAACTTGCTAACTATGCAATTAAACCGCCACAGGAAATTCATCATTCAAAGACAATTTCAATACGGCAGTTTGTTTACATAGTTAGCAAGTTCAATAGAATGACACTATTGTGTAATAGTGGTGATAGTTGGAATGTGTTGTGTTGAAGTGGATGTGAGTAGGCCTTGCGTGAAGACATACATTTGTCATATCTTAGATGTAGCCGTCATAGACATGTGGTCACGGAGTAGCAAATTGTTATTTCATAGTTCATTACTAAAAAAAATTATCAGCATTATGTAATAAGTAGTTTGTACGTCGCAGAAAACTTAAGTTAAAGGAGCTACGGTGCCACAGATAGACACACATATGCCTAAGTAGATACACCGTCAAAGGTATGACACCTCTGTTTTTATGTCTGTGGGTTGATGAGTTTTAGAGGAAAAGATAAAAGAAGAGGTTCTGTATTAAAATTTAAACTAAGTACTAATAATTAAGTAAAAGCGAAAATGCAAAAGTATCGAAACTATAAATCTTTTACATACAAAGTGTTGCCTACTCAAGATTTTTCAAAATTTCCGCTTCTTGCTAGGTCAGCTTTCAGTAGCCGTAGCAGTAACTCTATTCGATTCTTGGCGAAAAAAATCGTGCTCGAGATACTGGCGTTAAAAACACGAACCCGATAAATTTTGTAACACGCTACAAATTAAGAGATAACTACGTGACTGCTGAAAAGTATTTCCAGTTTAATTCAATTAGAGCAATTGCGCTTTATGAAGACAAAGTAGGCAAAGACCGAAGCTTGGACAACTCGTTTCTTACTGCGGCACTTTCAACGTAACATAGAATGTAACGGAGAACATTTAAATTATGTTATTATGTTTTAAACAAATACTATGAGAAATGACAAGTCTTGTAAGTAAATAGCTTTTTGGTTTAATTGGTGTCTTCTGGCAATATTTTTGTACTTACATTTGTTCTGTTAGGTACTTCTTGTTTTATGTACAACAAAGAGATAGACATACAATACATATTTAAATTTAGACCCTTAAGCTAATTTGGAACCATACTCAGACATTCATCCAACCATTGAACAATCAATAAGTAAAATAATGCACTTGTGCTCTACGATTGAAACCTTTTTATTATCTGATATCAGACGTTTTGCAAGTTTTAATAAGGCGAAAAAGTTTTTTTTTTAACAGAAATCTAGAACAAGTACCTAGCCAAATAATGAGACTGACTCAAGTTACACCCGTTCCCAATATCTTCAATTTTGCCGGCTCAACAAACTTACCTGTCAGTAGGCAATTCAATCTCTGCTTGCATCTGTCGATGAGAGGAAGGTGGGCCATATCTATAGATATTAAACTAGTGGATTGTATATTTATTAAATTCGTCAGTAGATAAAAACAAGAGATTTATTAAATATTGGGAAAGTCTGTTAGATGAATCGAAGTAACAGTACGAGAAAAATTTTCACCACTTTTTATCACCGCAGTACTAGAAAGCATGATTTGTTACACAAATGAACGTCCCATTCACAGCTCTAATAATTAGACGCATTCAAAAGTTGTCATCCACACGCCAAGATGGCATAACGTCAACGCGGATTTAAACCTTAGGCATACGTTCGTAGGTCGCATTTGCATCGTGCATCAGCCGGACGCCTATAAGCATTGGTGGCGTCGTACGCACGTCGGCTCATGATGCTTTTAAGCGTCCTTGGCATTAAAAAGGTTTAAGACAATTCTGCTGCTTTATTTGCCCCGTGGCAAGCCGGGATAATTAAACCGTTTTACTCGTCATCCGGGACAAACTTGGGCCTTGTAATTAATGACCGATCCTGGACCTTTTGGTGACTGAACAACGTTCCATTGTGGGACGAAATGGATGAAAGATTGATTTTTCTGCTCTTTGACCCATGGCACAGCTACGCTGCTCATCTGGTTGAGCCATCAGGAATTTAAATTCCTCATACCTTTACTGGTTTTTGTTCAAGACTATGAGACAACGTCGATGTAGCTCCGCGATCGCGGAGCTCCTATCTCGTGTTGTTTAGGCGCTTCGCACCTTGATGCATCTGTAACCTTACCAGTAGATTTAGACTCATAGTCGTTAAACGAAAACAAAACCCAACCAGTTTAGGAGTGTAGTTGTGCCGTGGGTCAGGGACTATTTTTGCTTGACAAGAAAGTTCACAGATACAATTTCCAAGCCAGACAAGTTATTAAAAATAAAAATTAATACCAAGCGCTTTGCAGGCTATAGATTGTTGACTTTACTGACATTGTCATCCAACCTCCATGTATATATCCATAACAAATTTCAACTCCATCCAATCGAAAGTGGGCGAACCTGAAATTGCAAGATTTTAATACAGACGTACAATGGGATGGAACAAGTGAAACTATTTAAATACTTGAAAAAAAAAAGACTTCCTTTTTTAAATAAATAGGTAAGTAAATAATATTACATTAATACTTTCAGACGTTAAAAGCCCACGAAATACGACACTGATGTTCCTTAAAAGCAATTTCTGTGAGTTTAAAAGATAAGACACCCTTTGTGGTTTTAACCTTTCGACGGTATAAAAAACGCTTTTCATTTTAGTATCGAACCAGTTTAAACATTAAAATATATTACAGGAACCAACGACCCGCCCTGGCTTTGCGCGGTTTTCTGTACCAGGTACTTTTAAATTTTATTAGAATGCATACATTTTAACATTCTGCAGAAGATAATCTATAATGATGGTGAAAGACGGGAAACTGTTGTTTGATAAGACTGTATTAGTGACCTATGTAGGTATGTCAAAAGAAAAGTCCTGACTGACTGACTGAAAAATCAACGCTCAACCCAAACCCGTGGACCTAGGAAGCTGAAATTTAGCACAGAGGTTCCATTTATAATGTACACTAGGGATAAGAAGGTATTTTCTGAAATTTGCCTCTAAGAGGGCGAAAAGGGGGGTGAATGTTTGTAGGCGAAATCGTTATTATTGAAGTCACAATCATGGAACTTCGTCAATACAATTTTAAAGATACAAATAAATGAACACGTGTTTCACGGTTTTTGAAAGTTTTAACCCTAAGGGGGTGAAAAGAGGGGTGGAAATTTGTACGCGAAAAAAGTTGTTTTTAAAGTTACGATCATAAAATTTAGGGAAAGGGGGGGGGGGGGATTTTGCCAAATACCCACGGGATAGAGAATTCTGCCACGGGAGCGAAGCTGCGGGCGAAAGCTAGTAAATACATAATGATATGGATAAAATACAATGAAAACGCACACTAAAATGCGGAGGGTGCCATCTCGAATTATTCTATTCCATTTGTTTCGTACGAGTTACGAAGGACCCCGCTCCAAACAAAAACTCGTTTCACTCTAAATTTCTTAAGAATTTCCCTTTATTGAGTCGAAGAAAATATTTGGATTTCCTTCATCCAAAGTCACTAAGAAATCGATGTTTACGAAGAATTTGTTATTCTAAAAACCGGCCAAGTGCGAGTGCGGCTCACCAGAAGTTGCGATTGCCATTATTAAGATTGAGCAAGAAACGAAAACACGGTATTGTTTGGAATCCCTTTTAATTTTCAACTTTGTTTTATTTTTAAATAGGTAAAGAAAAAAACATTTTTATTCAGAAAAATAGGCAGTTGAATGCCTTTTTACACGTCACTATTTAGAGTCTACCGGCGCTTTCGAAAATATCATGATTGCCAAGAAGAATGCGCCGCAAGAAACTTGGCACAAAGTAATTTTTTCTAATAATAAGTTACTTAGCTCTTACAATAGGTACATAAGTAACCACAAATGAATTATACAAAGAAAACTCCGTGTTTGGCATTAGATAATAAAGAAAAGAAATCATTAGTAACGTATGACAAGTAATAGCATCAAATTATAACTTCTTTTTCTACGAGACAAAATTACCAGTATTTGTTATGTTATTAATTATTTTATTTTATTTTTATTAAAGCGTCAATAGCAATATATTGCTACATACATAAACTCTAAAATTTCCAAGTGCATACCTATTAGGACGCGGGCTAGACGCCAGCGATAAGCGGCGCGGCAAGCGGGCGGGGAACGATTTCTTTGTTCAACGTATAGTCTACCGCCAGTCGCTGGTTATCTAGTCATAGCTTTACAGTTCAAAAGATACAGTCCTGTGACAAACAGACCGACAGAAAGACCTTATACACCTTTTGGTTACGGAACCCTAAAGCCAGAACAATTTAACATTGTCATGGATGATATGAATAATAAAACTCGTTTTCTGTCTGCTTTGGATGCAAATTACGCAATACCTTGTTATTTCGGAGAATCAATTTAGGAATTTCAACTCAATTTTAACTTCTTTCACCAATCCCAAGGGTGCTCCCTTAAAATTTGGTAGCGATACCGAATATTTGCACACAATTTCTTCCCTGTTTGAAAGATAAAACGGCAACTTTTTTTTCATTGTGTGGGGTTGTTTATAGGGTAAAAGGAAAAACGGCACCTTTATAGGATCACTTTGTTGTCCGTCTGTCTGTAGGGCAGGGTATTCAGGTAGCCTCAGAGCTTTCAGTAGGCTTCAGTCTTCAGCGGCGATCTGCTCCGAGGCAGTAGGGCGACGGAAACACAAACGGCGGAAAATAAGCAAAGAAGTGGAGCGGGTAAGGAAGGGCTGGAAGCAAACACCCTGCTTTATTGTTTGATTTAAGCACCCATCCAAGCCTCGTTTTAGTGCCTAGGGAAGTGAATGAAGACTAAACGAGACTTGGATTAGGTTTTTCAAATATATTGTACAACATAAAAACAATAAGAACGGACCTACAAATATTTATAAGGTTTAGGCACAGTACCTGCATTAGTGGCAGCCCTTTTATATTATAAGAATTAGAAGTAGATCGCTGATAAATAGTACAATAGATCGAGAGCAAATCTAAAAAGCGGCTTACACCTTGCCAAATACTTTTCAAGTGACAGAAAAAAACAAAAGTCAAACGGTAATTTGGAATTTTAAATTTAGTTCGAATTGTAAGCGGCCAGTTGCGCGCCAAAAAGGTTGGCCATGTTACAAACGCGTGGAGGTAGCATGTTGAAATTATTATCAAATACTCAACCTTGCAGTCCGTTGAAGCCGTTTGTAAAATCCTTTGGGGTCTCAATTTAGAAAAGTTGGGCAAATCCCGACATTCTTATCTCTGTATGTGTTTTTTTCTCTGTATGTGTCGAATGTATGTGAATAAATGTTTCTGTCTCTCTCTCTCTCTCTCTTATTTCAAAGTTTAATATCAACCGATTTAATGAAACTTAGCTAAAAACCATCTCTATTAAACTAACGTTTGATTTAAAAAAACCGCGTCCAAATCGGCTCATCCGTTAAGGAGCTACGGTGCCAAAGACAGATACTTACACAGACTAGAGACAGATCAAACTTATGACACCCCTCTCTGTGCGTCAGGGGTGTAATAAATCACTCAACCGTACTCAACGTACGTATAAATAATCCACGTAAGTAATCCACTCTTCAATAATATAGCCGCCGTGAGAAGTAACACTGAGATCATCGAAGCAAGTTAGTATTACAAAAGTGTCCCTGTTTCAGATTCATGTTAGTTTTACAACCGCACATACCAAACGTAGGTGGAATAACATTTTTTTAGAGTGCAGCGAGCGCCGAAAAATCACGTCAACCGTTCCTCTTTTGTACTTTTTCCACGAACGTTTGTTTCTTATTTTACAGTCGGAGGATTTTGTATGAACACGTTTTTTTAGTTCATTTTCATAACAGGATACGGGTTGGAAAGGAAAGGTTTTTGGAGCACAGTTTTTAGCTATTGTAAGTTTTATTGTTTACAGATGATGATTTTTATAAAGTGAGTCAGTCTTATCAACGGATAAAGAGAAGCTTGGTTTGGTTAGTAGGTAATTTAATTTGGAACCGTGCTACGTGCTTTCTTGTGTCGGCCTCATGCACAGCTTTTTAACCACCAGTCAGGATATCGTCCGAATCAACGGGCCTGTGGTCTGCCCATGACTGATCTTCGACCTGCATGGTTATTGTCTAACGCGGCCGCAATTCTGGGAACCTATACATCCCTTTGTAATTTAAATTTTCACAGATATTTGACCTGGAGACCCTATACATCTCCTGCTCAATTAAAACGTGCCAGTAAAGTAGTGTTCTGGTTTTGCTGTTCTAATAATTACTTTTTACACTTGTTTCTAAAATGCGTTTTTTTTTCTCTCTTAATCTTTTAATGACAGAGTGAGGTTTCTTTGTGTAATTTGTCTGTGGTTACGTATTGTAAGAGCTAATGTAACTTGTTTTTAGAAAAAATGACTTTGTGCCAAGTTTCTTGCGGCGCATTCTTCTTGGCAATCATGGTCTTTCCGAAAGCGCTGATAGACTCAAAAAAATGACGTGTAAAAGTGCATTCAACTGCCTATTTGCTGAATAAAATTTTGATTTTTTTTTTTTTTTTATTTTTTTGCAATCAGCATTGTATTCATCTTGTATGGGCAGTCGTACAAAAACTGACATTTTCAATCCGATGACGAGTGTCAAAATAGTTATACGCAATAGGGCATAAAGGTGTATAGGGATCTTGGCAACTGCTTTGTAACCTCCTCAGACCATCTTGCCATCGCTTCGTCTTGCCAAATTGTAAGTAAAATATTAAAAGAAAATCCTTGGGCTAATTTCGGGCATCTATCGGGTTTAAACACAATCTTATTTTTTTTACATGACTGCCCAAAGAAAGAGTTGTTTTCAGGGTTCATGTAATTGTCATAATAAGATCTACGTATAGGTAGGTATTATGGTGTTCGACTTGATAGGCAAAATTTTGTGTATCTACAAAATTTTGTTTTAACCCAAATCATTAGAGCTGTTCGAACATTTAAACTACCGTGAGACTCAATCATAGTGAAATAAACAGATCACTCACGAATACGAAGAGTGTAACCCGTATAAACGTGAGCAATACGTTTTTTTACGTTTATTTCGCTATGATGAGATAAGTGCCTTTAAAAAGTTTTCTGTTTTCCTTGGCCTGTCGAAACGAATTAAAGTTAGATTAAAATACTTTTCGAGACCGAAATTTAGACTTTGGCTTTAATTATTTTTGCTTGTTTGACTTCAGTTTCGAGAAATGAAATTAATTCGTGAAGTGAACTTTCTTAAATTGGAGCGAATTATTTAAAAACAACTATAACGTTAGGTATAACCTGTACATTATTGTCATAGCAAAACAAACGGATCACTCACGTGTGTCAATCGAGTGCATTATATCCCGACATGTTTGCATTACCCATAAAACGTTTCATTATTAAGTCTAAAATAATGTATACATTATTATGTAATTGTAGATAGAGTTGAGGGTTAGGTACCTACATTCGGTATAGTTATTTCATGGTGCTTTGGTACAAAGTCAGGTTTGAGGTATCGTTTCGCAATAATAATTGTCGTATTAAGTTCATAACCTTGCATTTATGAATAATTCGTAAAGTGGCCCAGGAACTTTTACGATCCATGACTTAATGTATCGGGAAAATTACCTATTCGTTACGTTTGCTATTTTTTTTTCATTAGGCGCTACAAATAAATCTAAAACCGACACAAATTTTATGACAAAGAAAAAAACTTAATGCAAAAGTATTTTTGTACTTTGTGGGTTCTGTTGACTAGTCAAGACTAGTCAAGACTAGTCAAGACTAGTCAAGTCGAGCAAACAAAAGAGGCAATACCGTATCATACTTTTTTTGAAGCTATTCAGGCAATTTTCAACATACTTGTATTGTCCTCCAGTCTGTAAACACGTGCCAAATTAAATTTCAAGTCAATCTGACGAAGAAGAATGTCTTGCAAGATTTGATCATCATGCAAGAATCATGCCCACATGCATACAAAATGTAAGTGTACAAGATACCTCTTGATAGTTATCTCAAGTACGATTTCTTCTACAGATTCAACGAAAGATTTCATAACATCTAAAACATCCTAGAAAATGTAAACCAATTTCGGGACTGCTTTTATTAAATTTGAATAATACAATTTTGCAGGCGAATGCAGGCCAGCCATGATAATACTAAGCATAACTTTGAATTTACATTCGTGCTAGGATTGTAGGAAATACGAACGTTGACTAAAATTGTTTCGCTGAGAGTTTTAGCTTAGATTAAGGTAATCAAAAGCTTGTAGAAGTAAAAAAGTATTAAAAATTAAATCCTTTAGTCAATTACTTGGCATGAGATACTAATAATTATGCGTACTTTTATTAGTGTAGATAAGTTTAGAATTCATATCTTCCGAAACAGGGCACACAAGCTCACGAACTCGGGAGCAGAGCCAATTTTTATTACGAAACGGGGTTCAAGCGAGAGGTCCACAAATAAAAATTAATACTCATAAAAAAAAAGCTATATACTTATGGCTTTATTCAAAAACGTCACTTAAGCCTCCATTAGCTAAAATGGGTTTTGTCTTTTTCTTACTAAGGGAAATGTCAATGTGACAAAAAAGGACAAACGAACTTTAACGGCATTTTAGTTAAAATAAGTTTATGAATAACAGGGTTAATGCATGCATTAAATTACTAGAAAAATATCAATATTAGTCACACAAAAGCTTTCAATGTGATGTTATGTTTAGTATTGTATTTTTACCCGTCTGCGCCACGCAAAGGAGGATAATGTGTTGTTTATTTTCCATTTGTTTTCGAATGACCGATTACCGTTAGTTCAAATGTTAAATGATAAGCGAAGCGTAGTGAAAATTCAGGGTACTTACTTAATACACAATCTTACTTACATCATATCATACGTACATTACTAGTTATCATGATATATTTACATACACGGTGGCATCTTGTGATTTATCAACTTTTGTCTGCGTTCATTTTCGTCATTAGTAATATTCTTCATGATTAATTATTTCCTGCGTAAACTATTTGCCCTTTGCATATATTACTATAATTTTTGACTTAGTTTTAAATAGTTATTACCTACCTATATAATTGTTCTGCTTTCTTTTTCAAACGTACTGCTTTTTTGTGAGTCTTTGTCGAATTTGTGTAGATAAATCTCTCTCTATATCTCTCTACGTCTGTCTCTCTATTTTCTCTAAAATTTTAATCTGTTCTCCAAATATTTCGTTTCGAGCGTCATCATCTAGCTATTAAGCTTTGAAGCGTGTATGATCAATTTAGACCACGTAATTGAGAATAGTAAGTGAAAGGCTCATTCATTAAAATTTGAATTTTAAAGGACGTTTTAGTACGCTCACGTTTGGAGTTGGTACAAGCGAAGTATGCCATATGCCAATGCCAATTAAAAATTAGTGGAGCTGAAACTCAAATACTTACTTTCAGCATTACTTAAAAGCAATCAATGATATTGCTCGCCGTATTCATCATTCTTTCGACTTAAAATATATTTTTGCTGAATTCGTAAAAGTTTGTTGTTTTAGTTGACAAATTACGAAATCGTATTGAATCTATAGCATTTCGCATTTAAAGCATTTCGAAATGAATGCCGTGTCACGATGCGGGTGAACCAAACGTTTACATGATACCGACAATTAACAGATGTCAAGTGTTCAATTGCAGACGTTTTAAATGATCCACAATTACGGTTATATGCTAGCACCAATATAAACAGTCGACGCGCTTCACTCTGGCATCTCACATTGCTATTTATACTGTATTCACGTTCGTGTGATCTAAAATTACATAGTACGAAAAGCTAAAACGAAATTTTACGCGAACGTAATTATCGCATCGTCTTTTGTTATTTTTTTCTTGTTTCACTGTCGTATTATGCAGTTCTGTTGTCTCTGCATTAGTGATTGTCGTGTTTTCGTGTATCAGTTTTTTGTGTTTTTAACCGTGTGCTTAATTTGCAGTGAAAGATTTGGCTAGTAACAACACCATTTTATTTGACCTTGACTTTGTGTGTTGCGTGGTTATTTTTATCATTGTTGACCGTTGAAAAGTGGATTGAGGGATGGTTGTTTTGTACGTAAGATTGAGCTCCAGAATCAAAACTGAAATTATTGTTTATAAGCAAGTTTGATAGAAAAATCAAGTAGGTTAGGATACTAAAATGTAAGGCATTTAAAAAATATTGATGTGTTAGAGCAAGTTTTTCGTACCTACAGTTACATACAGACGGAGTGAGATGCAGTTTAAAAAATAGTAGATAGAATCAATTGGACTTTGTTTGTGCAAATTATATGTCAGACATAGTAACTACTCATTGGAGACAATTGAGGCTATGATAAAAATGTAATAATGCACCATTACACACGACACAATCGTAAAAAATTAACGGTAGGTACTTATAAAGAAAACAAACTATAGGGAAATTCGAGACCATCTTATGAGAATCAATTAAAAGTAAATAGGTGACCGAAATTGGAAAAAGTTTAAAAATCTCCGTCACTTTCACTTCAACGTCCAACAAGAACCATTGCGATTAAGTACCTAAATTAACGATTAAATTAACTTTCGATTAAAAGCCACATCCGAATCGGTATATCCCTATCGGAGCTATGTTGCCAAAGACAGACGCACATATACACATACATAATAAATCAAATTTGTAATACTCCCTTTTGACGTCGGGAGTTACCTAATAAAAGAGTTGCTTTAACAAATAGTTACATTGCAAAACATTACGCAAATTATGATGCCCTTGTAATCGCGTGTATCTTGTAGTTTAAACCTTTCATTCTGTACCTTAATTGACCAAACCATCCAGCGTCCTGAAACAGCTTTTATTTCAATTTTCTCTGTGAAACTAGGGCTTTCAGCAAAGCGAAATTATTTCTCCTACTCTACATATAATTTGCGCTTAGCATTCTTCATACGAGACTTAAGGAAAACTTTTTGGACACGTAAATTTTAATAATTGGCACCCTGCTTGTCAAATTTTTGTATGTGTGAAGTTCCCAATACACACTAGGTCCGTGTGGGAACTATCTATAGGACGCCTGTGCCCAGCAGTGGGACGTGTAAAAAAATGATGATTTATAATTGAGGGTGCCAACTATTGAAGCAGTGTCAGAAACTGGGACATGTACAACGTCAATTACATTTTTTTTTATAAACTCACTGAAACATGAATACACAGAAAAAACCAGAAAAATGCCAACCCCGGGAATCGAACCCGGATCCTCGACACTCCGGGTCGTGTGCTTTTCCCCTACACCACGATTGGACATAGAGGAAAGGCCGAATTTTCTCTATGTATTCAAATCTTAGCTTGTTTTTATCACTTTTTGCAGTGACCGTAAAAATAAAAAATTGGGAGAAAAAATACAAAAAGATACTCCTACTGAGATCATGTACAACGTCATATGTCAACATCAAATTAACATGAAAGAAAGGCAAGCCAATGAAATAAATACGGAAGGTTTTTAAAAATAAATTCAAATAAAAGATAGCGAAAGAAATACGTTACTAAGCACATATAATTTACTTTTGAGTTCAAAAAGTAAATTGACTTTCGAAATGATGCTTGAATAAATCAGTTTCTAATACTTAAATATTTGAATTCACTGTGTGCATTCGTGATAAATAAATAGTGCGCTACTTGCATGTTGAGTACAATGAAAAAACCGGGCAAGAGCGTGTCGGACACGCCCAGGATAGGGTTCCTAAGAAATTACAAAAAAGCCTTGGCATAGATACATAATTGAAATGTATTTTCATCACACCTATTCAAAACCAGTATTAGCAGAGCCGTACTCCTAAGCAAACTGTACGCAGTGTAGGATCAATTTATATCGGTTAACGACATAGACAAACATAACAAGTTGGTCAACTATTACTCCCAAACCTGTAAAGCCTGCTTATCGCTGATTGTTTTCCTTTTAAATTCACTATAAATATGCACTACAAGCTTATGCCCCGCGGCTTTGCCCCCGTGAAATATTTCAAAATGGGCTAGTTCCCTATACCGTGGGAATTTCGGAAAATCCCTTCTTAGTGCACCTCTAGGATACTCAAGGTATATGTTTGCCAAATTTCAAGTCTCTAGGTCCAGTGGTTTAGGCTGTGCGTTGTCTGTCAGTCAGTCAGTCAGTCAGTCAGTCATTCAGTCAGTCAGTCACGGTACTGTTTTATAGGTATAGATTGCTCTGATTAAACACAGTACCTGCATTAGAGGCAGCTCTTTTATATTACAAGTAAATCGCCGATAAGTAATAAGATGAATCGAAAGAAAATCCAAAAAGTAGCTTACGCCTTGTCAAATAATTTTCAAGTCCAGGAAAAAACAAAAGCCAGACGGTAATTTGGAATTTAGAATTTAGTTGGAATTGTAAGCGGCCAGTTGCGCGCCAAAGAGGTTGGCCACGTTACGCCTTTCGTCTATTTA
Source organism: Clepsis dumicolana (assembly GCA_963691665.1). Lineage (NCBI taxonomy): Eukaryota > Metazoa > Arthropoda > Insecta > Lepidoptera > Tortricidae > Clepsis > Clepsis dumicolana. Next base: position 3,469,255 of record OY829523.1, on the reverse strand, counting down.
ACCCTTATTCCATACATCTCTCGTCTATTGTTCGCAAATGGGCACATCACTGTTTATTATGAGGCAATGGCAATGACGTATTCAGAAGTTTTAACGACACAAAAGTTGGAAGAAAGCGTGACTTGAGGTTTTTTCATGACGATAATAAACGTCTTTAAATACTGATATTACACCGTTTCGCAGCTTATCTATACGATGTTAAATAATAGCGTTTTCTCTTATATGGTAATTTCCATTATTGACATTTGTTACATTATCTTGAGTTTTTACAAGTTCTGTCAGTATTGGAAATAAATATGTTTTTTAGTATACTTATAGTTTTGTAACGTATAGTTTTGATCTACTCACGATAAAAACACGGTACAAGTAATCGCATATTTTGCTTCCGCTGGCAAATATTCCTTTTAAGGAATAAGTTCGCCTTTGAGCATGTGTATTAGTTAGTGTATGTGCAATAAAGTGATAATTACAAACGTATATGAAACTGCCGCTTGTTTTTTTCTCAGACAGAACCCTATGGCTTTGAATAAAGCGCTTATTTCTTCATTATTAAACAGTCATCATCTTTCCCATTCATAAAGCAATCATCCGATTTCATCACATCTTCTAAAATGACGTCACGGACCACGGTGACATTTTATTTTATCACTAATAAAACATTTACTTTAGGCTTTCCCATCAGTCGTAGTTACAAAAGCCTTACATTATATTATACGAATCTTAATAAAACAAGGAGTTGCTGAATCTTACAATTAGTGCGCGTGATGTCCTCGAATTGAACATTGGTTGTGTAAAAATTTAATCGTGGAACTGGAATTCAATAACTTTGGTTGTGTTTTAAGTGTTACCAGTGGTGTGTTGGTTGTTACTCTATAGCTTTCATCAACTATGACGGAAGACAAGGAGAAAAGCAAAGGTGAGTTAAATTCACCATCACCATCAGGTCAGCTAAAAGACGTCCACTTTACTGAACATAGGCCTCCCCCAAGGCTCTCCATTCAAACCGGTCTTGTGCTTTCCGCATCCACCGCGATCCCGCGATCCTCACCAGGTCGTCGCTCCGTCGTGTTGGAGGCCTACCCACAAATCAATGAATTAGTTAAATTATTATTTAATCAGTTAAATTATTTTGCTTGTAATTTGTATATTTTTAACTGTGTGGTTTTATGTACGCGCTTCGATCAATAATTATAACTAGATGAATAGTCAGAGCGTTAATTTTTACGAGTAGCACGTTATTACACTCATAGGCGCTTAAGAATGATATTAGATCAAAATAATCAATGGTAAACCGGCCGCTGCCATTTTTAGTTCGTTTTGGTTCGTTATCCGTTATCTAATTAATGATCGAAGTGTGTACCAATAAATGATAGTTTAGTTACGGATCAAGACGTCACGAGAAAAATTAGGTTTCCTTACAGAAATACTTAAATAAATAGCAAAAGGCCAATCAAAGTCATCACACCACTGTCTGTCTCTGAAAAATGGACGAAATCTCGCCTGTCAAAGTAAATAACGAATAAATTACCTATCTAGCTGTACTACTTACACTACGGAACACCTGGATCACTTCCCATTATTTTGGTGAAGTCCATAAACTTTCTAAATACGGTAGCAGCATATACAGTCCAGTAAGAAGTATTAATATTAAATAAACTATTCTTCTCTCCTTTCCAGAAAATGGATCCACAGTCACACCCATGCAGATACTTGAAGAAGCGCTGGAGTCGTGTAAATTCGGCCGTTTCAACTGCAAACTTATGTTCGCTACGCTAATGGCAGTTTTTGCATATACAAGCGTGACCACAACATCTTCTTATATATTGCCGAGTGCAGAATGCGACCTGGATATGACTATCATGCAGAAGGGGTTGTTAAACGCCATGCCTTTTGTTGGTAAGTTTCTGCACAGTTTAAGATTAATTTCGTAGCAACGATATCACATAATATTAAACAGGGAGTAGACCGAACTAGGAGTTTTTAAGGCACTACAGCGCCAGCATTCGCCGCTCCCCCGCGCTAAAGCGCTCCTCAACGCGGTACTTGCGGCTGCCCCTCAGTGTGATCTGTTTGTGGCCAAGAAAGAACAATTTTTAAAGTTAAGTCCATGATCAAAAAAATGTACGAGTAGGTATATATGTACAGTCATCATCAAATATATCGGAGCTGACCAGGCCCCTATTTTACCATCTTTACAATTGTCAGTTTTATATGACAATTCGAAGTAAATTTCTTTGACAATATGAAGCGCGCTAAATTAATTTGCTAGAGGAAGTCAGCAGTAGCTTTAAGTTCTGGTACCAGAACCAGGTCAACGTCGTGCGATGGTCAGATTCATGCTCTCGGCCATACAGACTAGAATGTGGAGTGCGGCAGGGCGGGTTGACATCGCCGAAATTGTTCAACTTATATATAAATGCACTTATAGAGGAGCTTATTAATACTCGTATCGGTTGTCACATAGACGGAGTGTGCGTTAATAATATAAGCTACGCAGACGATATGGTGTTGCTGAGCGCCTCGGCGTGTGGTCTCGCCAAGCTCATTTCCATATGCGAGAGGTACGCTACTGGCCACGGTTTAATATATAATGTTAAAAAGAGCGAATGTTTGGTCTTTAAGGCTAAAGATAAAGCAACACCATTGCTTCCCACTGTAAAACTAAACGGGCATCCACTGCAAATAGTGCGGCAGTTTAAGTACCTGGGACACATTGTGACAGAGGACCTCAAAGACGACGCTGACATTGAACGCGAGCGCAGAGCGTTGTCCGTCAGAGCGAATATGATCGCCCGCAGGTTCGCTCATTGCTCCAAACAAGTAAAATCAGTCTTTTCCGAGCGTACTGTGCCCTAAGCACGACTTGTCGAATCCTGCGTTACGTTACGGTTATCGTATCGAGATCGAGAAATCTCATACTAAATTTTAATTCCAAATACGCTCACGGGCGGGCGCTGTTCCAAACGTCATACAAACTCGTTATAGTTTACTATTCGATTTTACGTGACGCAGGATTCGACAAGTCGTGCTTAGGGCACTGTACGAACTTCTACACAAGCAGCTTGTGGGCGGACTATGCTCATAAACGGTACAACGCTCTGCGAATTCAGTTTAATAATGCGTTCAGAGTGCTGGTGGGGCTGCCTAAATTCTGTAGTGCGTCAGGGATGTTCGCGGAGGCGCGAGTAGACTGCTTCTACGCCACTATGCGCAAGCGATCCACATCCCTGGTGCGCAGAGTGCGGGCCAGCCCCAACAGCATTCTGAATATGATTGCGGATAGGTCAGATGGCCTATATTTGTATAACTGCTGCATGACTCACGTGCGCAGAAAAAAAAAATTTAATTTGATTTTAATTGTGAATTTTGTATTTAATTTATAAAATTTTTGAATTGAATAATTATAATTGTACCTAATTGATTTACTAGTAAGCTTGTCTTGTGTCTTGCTTGTCTAACCTAACCTAAACCTATTGTAAGCCTATTCATTCTCTCCGTCTGTAAGTCTGTCTGTCCGCCCGAACGTCCTTAAAAGGGCTGAGTCTTTTAAAAGGTAACGGCGATTTCATCATCATCATCATCATCAGCCTTTTTTACGTCCCACTGCTGAGCACAGGCCTCCTCTCAGAACGGCGATTTAATATATTTTATTGAGATAAAATAAGACAGTGACAAAATAATAATATATCAAACGTTGGTAGGTGATACGTTAGTTGACTATTTGATATCGTTATAAAATAACCTATTTGCCAAATTATACGATACGAAATAAAAATTTGTGAAGTTATTATTCGATAAAATAAATTATTTGCGAAATCAGTAGTTGTGTAAAGATAGTTTTAGGAATGATGCATTTGTCAATCGTTGGCTGTGAAACGAAAATTTGCTAAATGACTGGCGACAAAGTGATAGGACACCGATCGGAATATTCTTTGAATTAAGCACCGACTTCATATTTCTGCTACTTAGTGCTAGGCCATAAAACTTTAGGCTTTAGTTTCTGTTGTCCGAAATAAGTGCATTTTATTTTATTTTATTTTATTTATTTATTATTATTTTAGAGAATTATTTTACGTTTTTTTTTGTAAGGTTTTATTTTGAAGGCGGTTTTACTTTTTTGTTGAAAGATTTTTATTTCACAATTTTACGTTGATTTAACATTTTTAAAATTATCCTCCAACTCCTAACTCTCAAGGAGTTGCACCTTTCATCATCAGCTCATTAACATGAGAATCATCTCATGTTAATGTAGTCTGGTAGTCATCAGACTACCAGACTCAAATACTTGAATAGCCTAGAAAATATATGAAACACATATTAAGTGCCTATAAAATTTGAGGGTTGCCCTCGATTTCACTGAGATCCAATCATCAGATCATACATACCACATACCTACAGTGGAACGTAGAACCTCCTCCTTTTTTGAAGTCGGTTAAAAAGTAACGCATATTTTTTAACGCGTGCGGCTCCAGCGTCCAATTGTAGTTTTTCGCACAAATGCGGGTGGCGTTGCGCTCTCACCCCGTCCCGCGCGCCGCTCCTTCCCCCCGCGGCCGCCTGGCGTTCGCGGCGATTCCTTATATTTAGATAAAACTACTTTGACAAACTTCCACTTAAAAAAATCTTTTTTTTATTAAGTTCGAATGTAGTATCCATTGAATAAGTGTTATTTCTTAATTTTCACGACTATCTTAATTTGCCAAGAAGCACAATGTACAAAAGGATAAAAAATACATGGTCCATACACAGGGGTGCAAAGTGAACTGAGTGTTTATAATTCTATATAAAGCTTAATGTAAGTTTGCACCAAACGACTGAATTATCCTCGAGCCGCAATGTGAAAATGATAATTTACTGAGGTTTCATACATCACACACGTTAATAATTAAGATACATTATATACCAAAGGGCTCTCTACACGTGGCTAAATTTACGCCAAATAACTTTTAATATACTACAACATTACACCACTATAAAGTTTATACCTAACATTTAAAGGGCTTCCGTACATAATAGAAACGGTGCAAACCGGGGGAAACCATATAGTCGTGCCCTCTGGCGATTCCAAAAAAACTACGACTACACGACTTACTTCCATACTTTTCTGTTACTCGACTGTACTTGACGTAATTTGCTCAAGTATGGCTACTTTGTATGAGAAATTTTAGTTGTTTTTTTCTCCGTTTTCTTGACTTAGTGGTCAGTCTATAGCAGACTCGCTCCAAATGTGCTTGTATCAACAGCAAATAATTATACTGATCTACAAATTATGAACTAAAAACAATTACTTTTGCTTTGCTTTGGTCACGGGTGAGCAAAGAAATTGTTCTTAGTTCATAAATACGGACCTCCGCAAATTAACGCCTGATTCAATAAATGATCTACAAATTGACTGTCAAATTATGTCGTGCTAATAAGCAATGGGCCTGTCAGACTTGACCTATTAATTACCCTGTCACCGACAGCTAGTAACGATCATTTATTGGGTATAGAATAGTTTAATCTTGCCTTATTGCTGTTAATTTTCCTGGCTTTCCAATCGAGCCTTGTACAGGTCAAAGCAACTTTAATTACAAATAGTTCGTGAAGACATTGCTGTTGGTTAATTTATTTTAAAAAAAAAACCTTCTTCAACTTTCGTTATTAGGGATGATTGCTGGGTACAAATCTAATTAGTCCGTCAATGAGATTACCAAAATATGTGATTTATTATTAAAAGATAAAAATGCCCTGCTAATTAATAATGCCGGTTACATACACGGTATCAGATAATTAACCGTAAATATTTCAGCATGATATTGGAAGCAAGTATAAGTGTACACACACCTGTAAAGTTTTTACAGATATTCGAGATTTTTTTTCATAAAAACTTCTCAGGCTTTTCACCTAAAAGACTTGTTGAAATATACACGGTTATTTATCAACCCGTATAATAAGCCTTTTAAAAATTGACTTCACTTGTTTCCAATAGAGGTCAAGCCCGTTTTCCCCAAAGTTTCGGAAACAAAAAATGATGAGATACTAACTACCTCTAATATAAGCAATAACCATAATAAATGTCGCTTTCAGGGCAAGTGGGGGCAGCATTATTCACGGGGTTCATTACAGATGCGTTTGGGAGGAAGATATTCCTCGTCTGGGGCCACGTCGGCATTTTTCTGTGTACCGTCATCGAGGGTACTAGTCAGACATACTGGATGTTGCTGTTTGGAAAGCTGCTTGATGGTATATTGTGAGTATTTTATGCATTTTTAAGGTTGACATACAGAGACTTAAATATAGCGTACGAATGGCCCCTTTGGTACTCTGTTTTTGTTACCAATTTTGTGGACTAAATTAGTTTCAGCGATATGAGCCGCGCGCAAGTTGTGCGGTGGTGGGGATGCCGACGGCCGCGCGGTCTGAGGCCCGAGTACGAATATTCGAAACCTGCGTCCCGTAAAATTGAATAGTAGTAGTAGTTTGTATGATGTTTGGCACAGCGCCCGCCCCTGAGCGTATTTGGAACTAAAATTTAGTACGAGGTTTAACATACAATGACAATGCAAAGAAAAATTCGTTAAGCAGCTGGACTTTAACCAGCAACCTCGGTAATCCGTACCACGCTCCACCAATTAAGCTATACTTAACGTTGGTGTACCTAACGAATTTTTCAATGCCTTGTGTCATATTTTATTTGGAAGATCTCTCCTCAGCGCCATCTATGAGTACGAGTTTTTTTTGAGTTTTAGTACGAGGTTTCTCGATCTCGATACGATAACCGTAACGTTACGCAGGATTCGAAAAGTTTTGCTCGACCTTCTGTTCACCGCGTCGTGTCATTTTTACATAACTAGATAATTACTTATAATCTATCTAAAAAAAACCTGTGTCGCAATACAATCTGTACGAATACCACTTCTGTAGTTTACATCCAAGGTTATCAAATAACCCCCTCACATTTACAACAGAACTGTCATAACGCATAATGCTTGAAGGAAACGATTGTGAAGCTTATCTTTAGCATAAAGAACAAAAATAATTAATTATAGTGCACAGATTTTATCTTTAAAAATATTTATCTTTTAGTATACAAGTTTAATTGCTAAATTGATAAAGAAGGAATGACTCTAGATGGTCAGCGAGAAAGTTTCACGTTAGTTAGGTAAACGTGGTACTTAATAAAAGTGGCATGATAAAATATGCTTAATAAGACGGTTAATAAATAACTGTATTTGACCAAACAGAGTCTTGATAAATTGCTGCGTAAATATTCTGGTTTAGGGAAGCTTCATAAACAATACAATACAAAACAATACAATACAAGAACACTATGTACTTACAACATAATAAAAAACAGAAGAGAAAAAGGTAAAAAGAAAATACAAGGTAGCAATCGACTTATAATGTATTATCATGGAGACGAATTTCCAGGAAAAGAAGTTTTCATAAAATAAGTTGTCGCGTTATAGAAAATGCAACAAAAACAAATTGTGAGTGGTAAGATATTATAGGTATTCTCTTGTTGTGGAGATCCTTGGCGAAGGCTTGTGTCAGCAGTGGACGTCTTCCGGCTTATATGATGATGATGATGATATTTCTTCGTTCTAAAAGTTTTCAATGGTTTCTATGGATAACTAGATAGAAGTCTTTTCGATTTTTCGCGTCGTGTTGATAAAATGGCATTCTAATTATACAAATTTTACGGTGCACGCTACGGATGCAAAAAAATGGCACTTAGTTGTTTTCAAATAGTCACGAAAGTACAAAGAATAGCAAAATGTTCTTCTTTAAATACAGATAACATGATAAATATATTTGAATAAGATAAAACCGACACGTGAAACATTTATACTGGTTCTTTGTACGGAATGCATGCTAGCAGGTAGATAATGAAATTGATTTCCTGAATGATTGAAAATAATGATGATATGAATGATTTATTTGAAAGTTTTATAATGAATATTGACATTTGGCAAAATGTAGAAAGGTATTGTTTATTTAGTTAGTTAAGTACTGCTGATATTGGCAAAAGGCAGATAGGTATTGTTTATTTAGGTAGGTAGGTACTACTGCCATTGGCTAAAGGTAGATAGGCATTGTTTATTTAGGTAGGTAGGTACTACTGACATTGGCTAAAGGTAGATAGGTATTGTTTATTTAGGTAGGTAGGTACTACTGACGTTGGAAAAAGGTAGATAGGTATTGTTTATTTAGGTAGGTAGGTGCTACTGACATTGGCAAATGGTAGATAGGTATTGTTTATTTAGGTAGGTAGGTACAGTTTGATAGGTTGAGAAATGCGACCTGTACAGGAGAACAGCCGTGACATTGCTTACGGGCGCCCTAGGTGTGAATGACCTTCGAACCATAGCTCTTCACTTTTCCGTGTTTTATATTATGTCTGGTCTCACTCGTCGTGTTGACAACGAACATTTCTGCCAATATACTGTTTCAGTTTATCTTCACGAGTCACCGAAACCAAGATAAACGCTACCAAACTTTGTTATTTTTACGATGAAAAACCAGTTTTTTGCCATTACCTATCCCATTAAATTGACATTATTGAAATGAAATGCGACAACACAGTCATTTTTATGTAGGTTCATCACGAAGAATTAGGTATAAGTCTCGTTTGTCTGTAGCTTTTGATGAGAGACTAGTTACCAATTCTTTATTTATTTTTTTACTTATATGAAAAAAAAACAATTAAATCTATGCCAACATTTTGGTCATTTTAAAACAACAAAAATGTTGAGGAGACCCCGGGCTATCATTATATCCGAGTTTGAAAAATTAGGTTTAACAATCAAACGCAGTGGTTCCTAATATTTTTTACATCTTTACCCCTCACAACCCTTTTAAAGCAATGACAGGTGACTCCCACATACTGTCCCGTCCCCATGTTTAATGGTATCTTCTTCATTACCCCTCAGCAAACACAGTTTTACCCCTTTAGGGGTAATTACCCCCAGGTTCGGAAACACTGATCTAGCAACTAGACAGTGAATAACATGAATAACAGTTTTTCTTTCTTTCAGTTTAAGTTTCACCTTCAGTCCGACAGCAGTGATGGTGACAGAGTTTACCCACAAAGGGGTAAGAGATAGAGTGCTACTGGTGTACTCTTCGTTCATGTCTCTGTCGCTGGTGATGTGTGCGTTAGTGGCTTGGGGTCTGCTACCCCGACCGTGGGACTTCATCATCACGGAGGGATACTTTGGTAAGCACGTAAGAATAGCATTGTGACTGATACCAAAATTATGTCCTTTAACATTTTCTCTTAATCGAGCTTCCGAAAATACACGTAATACTGTAATTATTATTAGAGATGAAGTACGATGCGTTTGTGAAAGTATAATTATCCCATTTAAAACATAACATACACACACCTACATTACATTTATATTTTCATGTAAAATCTTGCCAAGACGAGACCATAATGACTCGCACTGTCAAAAAGTTATCCTCGTTGTATATAAAAAAAAAATATTTCAAGTAGGTAGAGCCAAGCTTCTAACTCTCTACGTCTTAACTTCACAAACTACACCTTAGTCAAAATATTTGGCTTGGCCGCTTCGCTACCGTCACATGGGCGTAAGATGTAAGAAATATTGACTGCTCATTACACATACAACAGGTTCTTGTAGTCTCGTAACTAGCAATCTTTTTCTATCTTTTGCTGGCAGCTCTGCACTCCTGGAATATTTATCTATACGCATCTTCCATATGGAGTCTGGTGGCGGCACTGATGTACTGGCACTTACCAGAGAGTCCCAAGTTCCTCCTCTCGCAGGGCCGTGAGACCGAAGCTTTGGATGTCATCAAACGGATATACCACGAGAACAGCGGACAGCCCAAAGACTCTTTTCATGTATGTATTTTTACTATTTCAAAAAGTTACATCTTCTTTTGCAAAGACATTTGCATGATACTTCAAGAATAATTTGGTTTATTTTTGTGTTAATGTGGTTTATATGTTAGAGAGTAGTCTAAAGTAACGGACAAGTTTTTTTTAGCTGCCCAAACTCACCCTATTCGGAGAAATTGTCCTCCAAAATACTAAAAAGCGCCCAAACCCTCCAACTTCTGTAGAGAGTTTTGTTAAAGCAAATTGCTACCTAATTAATTACTGGCTTGATTATAATTATGTTGGAGAACATGAAAAAATAATGGACCGGTGTTTTGTTATTTCGGCTTAAACCGATTTTACTAAAAAAACACTGTTCAAATTAACTTATTTTTTCCTTTCTGTTGTAGTTTTACAGTTCATACTTAAAAATAGACTTGATTAGAAAAATAAAATAGACGCTGTTGATGTTATCAATTGTTCAAGTTAGAATAAAAATGTTCATAATCCTTCATTTCATTTTGAATATCTTCCAGTGAATTCTAACGTGTAATAAATTTCTTTGAAGTCTCAAGTCAAGGTTACCAATTTCACATAAACATCACTCCACAATTAGTTGCCTTACAACAAAGACCGTTCGGAACCTTTCAATCCGTTTTCTAAAACATGGTTGTCGAGATCGAAATACGCGCCGCTAGTTTCGAATAGGGCCGAAATTGGGAAAACACATAACGAGCCCCAGTTAATGACGGAACCCTAATAACGGAACCCTTTCAAGCTTTCTATGGCCGTCTCGTTAGTTTTATGCTTTCCTCTGGTTCCTTACTGCTTGTTTTGTATTTTTTGTACATAATTGCAGTTTTATTGGTTGGTTGGACGTGAATAGTGGTTCGCAACAAGTCTTTCTTCCCAATACACATCTTTTAAACAGCTTTTAACCCCCGAAGGATGTTAGAAAATGCGTATCAGTGTATATGTCTATGGCATGATAGCTCCCAAACCAATGGACCGATTGTTATGCGGTTTTTTGGTTGAAAGCTAACGTGATCGAGAAAGTTTTTAGCTATAATTTTAGGATGATATTTTTAGACTTTGAAGCATAAATGTATTAATCGTTTATCTTTACAGATTAAGTCGCTCAACTCCATGGGGACTTTCGTGACCCCAGACAAGATCAGCATCAAGAAACAATTGACGAACGCGCTTTTTTTATCAAAAGAACTGTTCCAAAGGCCGCTAGTATTTCTACTTATAGTATTCTCAAGTTCGACTTTTGTTAATTTACTGGCGTAAGTATTTATAACCGGATTCATTAAGACTTTTAAGAATTAGTCTGGTATCAATGAGGGTATCGTGGCTAAAAAATCCAAGGATCGTTGGTTAATAGAAATTTCCACCAACCGTAATAGGCCAATAGCTTGTCTCGTATTGGTGGAGAATTAAAGATAGACCTCACTTGACATTAGCGATCCTAGCGGATCTTCAACTCGCGGTAGATTGCAATTTTTTATTTCAAAAAGGGCTCAACGAATTTTTATGAAACTTATCGTACAACCGACTTATCAATTGAATCCAAATTTGTCTACCCGTTTAGAAGCTACGATGCCACGAACAAACAACACGTAAAATTTATAAGACCCTCTTTTGCGTAGGGGGCAAAAAATTTTGTAGCAAAAATACCGTGACAATGTTCTAGTTTAGAAAATAAATCTATCGTAAACCCAATGCTTGAAATTAAAAAGTCAATTAGTAGGACAGTTCTTTTACAATTCCCTTTCTTTTCTAAACATATACCCCGTGTTCATTGTCTAATTTTATTACCAATTTATGCGTTCTTGAACTGGGGTTGCTGGTGTCTATGGACACTGGTAATCACTTACCATCAGGTGACCCACTTGCTCGGTTGCCTTCCTTGTCGTATAAAATATACATTTACGATCTTTCTCTGCTTTTAAAAAAGCCATGGTAGCATGGTAGCCCAGAAATCAGACGCATCAGGATTCATAAGCAAAGAATCGAGAATTAAAGGAAAGAAAACGAAATTATGTGCGAAATTACATGTATCATTGGTTTTTCGGTGACGGGAAACTTCTCGGAGAAATTCGCACAGTCCTGTAAAGCAATTCAATTTGCACTGGACCCGCGTAGGAATTGACCTTGAGACCTGTGCCCAGCAGTGGGACGTAAGTAAGCAGGCTGAAAATGGTTTTGATGATGATGATTTGCTTTCCAGGTACTCCTCACTCAGACTGTGGTTTCCTCAGTTGTCCACAATCATAGAGAATTTCCAAAGCAAGCATGGCGGCGAAACTGCAGAGTTTTGCATCATGATCGATGGATACACCAACGAATTAGCTAGAAACGTATCTCTTGCTGTTGAGAACAGCATTACTGATGTTTGTGTTCCGGTAAGTGCAAAATTTTGTCCATGACATTTTTTTTTGTGGTGGTAAAACTGTTGTTACTCTCAGCTTACTGCCAGCTCTTCGGTGCTCTGTAACATCGACTAATTTCTTGGATATATGGAAAATAAGTTTTCTATTAAAATGTTCATTTCTAGTACAAGCTTTTTTGTTGTCTGTACTAGTATTGTCATTCAACTTACATATCTAAACAACATATCACCGTTAAAGAGTTACCTCCTGTGGAGCGACCCTGGCCGAACCACCAGGATTACACTACTAGATTATTGTAGAGTATTGTATTGTTTTAAATAAACGCTTGTAAAATAAGGCCAAAGCGTTAACACCCCAGGGACCAAAGGTCGCGACGCCGCATTCGAAGGCGTCGACAAAGTCATATTCGAAGCCTAGACTCCGGTTTTTTCGCGCCTTGGCTTAGCTTAAATTCACTTCATCATCATCATCATCATGTCAGCCGATTGATGTCCACTGCTGGACATAGGCCTCACTTACAATGAAACTACCGTCTTTTTTTTCAGCACCCCAGCGGCCCTGATACGTACATCAACGGAATCATCCTAGGTGTCCTATCAGCGGTTCTGATTGGCATCAGCTCAACACTGGTCGATTTCCTTGGCCAGAAGCCTCTCATGTTTGTCCTCTTCCTAGCGTGCTCAGTGTGCTCAGGCGCACTGTATTGGACGAATGCTTCAATACAAATAGCCTTGCTACTCGCAGGGACGTGTGCCCTTATGCAATGTGCCCTGAGTTTGCAGAGCAATGTTTTTCTGCGAGTTGTCCCTACTTCTGTAAGGTGGGTGGCGGTTTCTGGTATTTTTGGCTAAACAAAAGGCTCGCACACTTGATTAAATCATTCACAATTTAGTGCAGGTTTTCTATGCATGCGTATCTTCCCCGTAAACTTATAGTTTATATGACGTAAAAGTCAAAAAGCGGGTTTGAGTGTAGATATAGATCAAACCACTTAGACTACTTATAAAGCCTTTGATGTTGTGGAAAACGTTAAACAAAATATAGTCTGCCACTCTTACTTATTGGTAAGGTAGGAAGTGTCAAAAGTTTATCTTGATAGAAACATGCCTCATAATTGAAGGAAACTTTAAAGACTTGCTCTCGCTGAATCAAAGTCAACTCACGGAACAAAGACCAAGTTTGAAGTTAACGCAGAAGTTCGGTAGTTACGACTTATAATAATATTGATTAAACAGTGTAAGAAGAAATAGACTTTAAATTAAATATATTATTATTATATCTAACTATAAAGAAATACACGTATTAAGTGATTTTGTTTATTTCTTTCAGGACTTTAGCCCTGTCATTCAACATAATGATGGGTAGAATCGGATCTCTAGTGGGGAGCGTGCTGTTCCCCGTTATGCTGCAAGGGGGGTGTATGGTGCCATTCATGACTTTATCTATAATTACACTATGTAAGTTACTTACGTAATACAGACGCGCGTTTGGTTAGAATCGCGGCTGATGATAAGCGAAGATACGATCTAAGTTGGAGCATGTTTGCGTTGTACCTAAATGTTCATTCACCCTAGACTCGAAACGGCAGGGAATTCAAATTTATAATATACTAGCAGCCCGTCCCGGCTTCGCACGGGGTAGACAATTATAAAATGAAAAAAGTTGTTGTAGTGACATAACTACAATACTTGGACATATGCTACCGCGGAGTTTTTTTGTAGACATTATGATGTTCTTCAATATTGTTGTACATTATTTTGTTCTATCGCTAATAGTTTCGGCAGCGCATTCGACGAAAGACATTTTAAGACTCATTTTTCTACACCTTCGGTTACATTGTTCAAATTTTACCAAGGATCCCTAATTTTTTTCAAAATGAAATGTAGCCTATGTCAAATTGGAAGAATGTAGCATTCTATTGGTGAAAGAATTTTTTAAATCGGCCCAGTACTTTCTGAGCCTATACATTACAAACATACAAAAATAGGTACAAATCTTTCCTCTTTATAATATTAGTGTAGATGTAGACTAGCTAATAAAATAATAATAAATAAATAAATATCATGGGACAAGTGTGGTGTCACTTGACCTAGTCCCAAATTAAGCAGAGCTTGTGTTATGGCTAAGCATAACGGATAAGCATACTTATATAGATAAATACATACTTAAATACATATTAAACATCCAAGACCCAAGAACAAACATTCGTATTCATCATACAAACTCTGCCCCGACCGGGATTCGAACCCGGGACCTCAAGCTTCGTAGTGCGGGTCTCTAACCACTGGGCTGTCTGGCCGTCAAAACGCTAAGCTAATGCCCCGTGGTTTTGCCCCCGTGATATACTTCGAAATGGGTTAGTTCCCTATCCCGTGGGAATTTCGAAAAATCCCTTCTTTGTGCAGCTCTAGGATACTCATGGTATATGTTTGCCAAATTTCAAGTCTCTAGGTCCAGTGGTTTAGGCTGTGCGTTGTCTGTCAGTCAGCCAGTCAGTCACGGTACTGTTTTATAAGTATAGATATATTAGGATATTTTATTTAGTTAAGTATTTTGACAACTTTATAATTATGCTGACGGCCGATGGGGTGAGAAGGTTCTCGAATGGCGTCCACGGACCGGGAGACGAGCTGTCGGCCTCCAACAAGATGGAGCGACGACCTAGTAAGGATTGCGAGACCGCGGTGTATGCGGAAAGCACGAGACCGGTCTGAGTGGAGAGCCTTGGGGGAGGCCTATGTCCAGCAGTGGACGTCTTTCGGCTGAAATGATGATGATGATAATTATGTTTATTAAAAAGTTAGTGTGACCCACTGTGTGACATATGACACCTAATCTGCTGGATTCGGGAACCAACTGAATCTGTTTTCCGTAACTATTGCAGGTGTTGCTGTTTTGGTCTACTTCTTGCCCAACCCAAGCAAAGAAAACAAAGGAGCCGGAGACAAGTGATATTTATATTTAGTTAAATAAATATTTAAGAAAGCACCTAGTTTTAATTTCTGAAGAAAACGCAATTAGCCATGCTAACTTTTTATATACTCGTATGTATGGAAATATCAAAACCATTTCGAGAAACAAGCTTCCGGTACAGTTTCTGTATATCAGATAAAAAAAAAAGTCTTACATTATTAAGATATTCATTGAAATGTTTTGACCTTCAAATGACCTTTCTGTGAGTCATCAAACGCTTAATGGATAATGATTCCTTTGGCTTATTTAAAAAAAAAACGACTGACGTCTGTCTAGACTATATCAAACACAAACTCAAACGGGAATTTGGCGGGAAACCGATGAGAGTGGATCGTGTCGTTAATTGAATTTTAGTTTCTGTGCTTAATGTTGTTTGGTGGATAATAAAGATAGTGTGTTATACAACAAATTGACGTGAAAGTGCCCAGCAAATGAAGAATTCAAGTGAAAACGCGTATTCCCTCTGTTTGTGACCCCCAAATATCCGCCGGCTGCTGCTCGCCATAGCTCGCCGTAAAGTACACTATCGCTTTACGGAAGGCATGAGCAGCTGACAGGACGTGACTAGGACAGACTGACACAACTCTGACGATGACAGGACTTTAATATACAGAAATTTACAAAATACATCAGACGTGGCTGTATGGACTCAGTTCCTTTGCCTATCCCTTATGGGATGAATAATAAAAAAAAAAAAAAAACAAACAAACTCAAACTTGACATTGACGTGTCGTTTCGTTTTGTAGTTTGTTTGTTTATTTGTTATTTAAGCACAAAGAGCATTTTATCCTCTAACGGCACTGAAAATGGCAAAAAGGACGGCTAATTTCGAAAAAGCCGACTTTCGCAATTTGCCACAAGTGGACAATATCATGATACTGGAGTTTATGACGAATTCTAGCAACCACCACATCGCTGAAATAAGAAGAGCTAAAGCAAAATAAAACAATATTTAATTAAAAATACAATCTAATTTATTAATTTATTCGTGTACTCAATGGTCAATACTCTATTGTTAAACCATTGTGTAAAGGTAATGTGTTTGTTTTAAATAGGTACATACATTTAAATGATCTTCACAACAAAACTGCAAATAGTTCTTAAAGTATTTTTGCTTGACTTCACGACACCACTTCTCGCCGTCGTTCTGGGATAGGCACGAATGACAAAAGAAACAAGTTCAGATAATGTTAGTGATGTTAATTTTTTTCGAGGTTAGCCGTCCACAGTGACGTTAACACCTTGACGTTGACTTTGCCATAGACTTTACTGTAATTTTTTTTGTGCAGGCGAAGACTACATTATCCATTATGCGTTTGATGACGTAACGTCAGCAATAAATTAATATTTATTTTCAATGTAGATAGGGTTCATTAAATATAAAAATACCGAAATTGGTTTCTTAAAATAGTCTATATTTGTCAAATAAATTATAAAAACCATACAACAAAAATATGAAGCATGACCAATTATCCTTTATCAGGTTTCTTGGAAAGAACTTAATTTTAGAAGCCGTTGTTTTTTCTTAGGTATGAGTAAGATTGGTTTGGAATCATGACGTGGTTGGTGCGTTGTGGTGGTAAACTGAAGTTTAATAGTACATTATTGCCGAGGCCCGGAAAGTAGGCGATTCACGTTTACATCGAGGAATTTCAAGTCTTAAAGTGATTTTCTGAAACAATGTGAGGAAATTAAAAAAAACTCGTTTGCAATAGTAGTTTATGCAACTGCTACATAATGAGGGTCCTTAAAACAAGTATGCTTTTATGAAACGAGGCGAAGCTGATTTTCATAATAGGATCACGCGAGTGTTTTAAGGCCTAATTATGTGGAGTTGCATACATTACTTTATCTACACACATATTATAAGTACTCTAAGATGGGTTCAGAAGCCGAAGGCATGTATCATACCCATACTTGTCACGAATTTGATTGTTTTTTTTTTTAATCATAGACAAATATACCGAACTGACGTTTTGTAAACTGTTCTGTTTTATTTCACTATGATTGTAAATTACGTTGGTTGTCAAATTCGAAAAATCGCATTCGACCTGCTGGTCGTGGTGAGGCGACGATGTGCAGCAATGCAGGTCATTTTCTACGGTTTCTGAACGCATTATAGAGGACTTATGATATGTGTGTAGATAAAAACAATTATTGTACAGAACAGAATAGGGAAGTTTGCAAAAATCGGGTAAGTAGTTCAAATACTTGATGCTAAATGTGATCAAAAGTTATGTCGAATTCAAGCTCACCGCTGTCAAATTACACGAAGTCGAAAACCATGTGACCATTTCTGTCTTCTAGAATGTCAAACTGTCATTCGCCATCTTGGATACAAACATCATTGTATCTTTCATAGTAACCAGCCCATTATTTCGCCACTATAAAAAACACTCCTATAAAAAATCGATCTCGCGTGACTCCCTTCCTTAACAGGGGCAAACTTCTTAAAATGGAAGCTCGTCGAACGCTGCACCTCGCTACTCTTTTATTCGGAATAATTAAGACCGAAAGACCATCATACCTTTTGATAAACTTAGTTTTTCTAACCGGGCCGTTCGGCGAGCCCCCCGCCTTCTCTTTCCGCGACATAGGGGCGCTTCATTTCGTGGTAGCTTTAAATATGCCGCCACGAAATGCTGGAACAACATCCCGCCACCAATCAGGAACGTGGGATGTAAATTCAAGAAAGACCTTCGTAACCATTTATTAGATTTGCAAATCAACCCAGTTTAGCGCTTCTGTGTAGGATGTCGTGGAAGGTTGTATGTGTGGAGGGACAGTGGGCCCTCGTTACTGGTTGGGGTTACGAGTGATGGATGTTGTTGGCAATACTTCTGTTTGGGTGGGTACTGTTTGAGTGAGCTGTATATTTGGAGTATGTAGTGTGTTAGCGTGGGCTTGCGACGCTGCGTGTCGTGCGGCTCTGTATCGCATGCCAACCAGGATCCACATAATATCAGCGTCGAGCCACCTTTAGTGACCCGACGAATGCTGATTGGATTCCTTTTTCGCAACTAAGTACTTATATTTAATTAAATTTTAAGTTAACTGTATACGAGTATTACTGTATTGTTGTTGCGAAATAAAGATTCTTATTCTTATTCTTATTCTTATTCTTATTTACTGACTCCATTTCCTTATTAAAATTGTAAACCAACACTTCGGCAAGAAAGTCCATCCATTATTCATTCACCTTTCTTACAACATCGGCCTTTATTGAGTTCGATCTGAAGACCTAAAAGTCTCTGTCTACTAATTGCTTACCTTACTTGTGCATAATATGGTATAACATGGGGATTTGAAGGTTAATTTGAAAGATGAGATTACCTACACAACACACAGCAAACAACATACTTACCTACTGATTGCAACAACTTAGAAAAAAATAAAAACTAGCTTTCGATTAAATAAAGTAGCGTCTAAATCGGTCCATTCGTTTAGGAGCTACAATAACAAAGACATACACATCTGTGTATCTACACAGGTCATACTTATAACACCCCTCTTTTTGCTTCGGAATTTAAAATAAAAATAAGTCAAGAAACGAGCGAATCAATTCCGAAACACAGACATTTATTTTCTCCAATGTTTTGAATAACCGAGGGTAGGTAATCTTTATTAGTTGTTAATATGCGTGCCTATCCATTCACAACAATTTAAAGTCCCCAAGCTATACTTACACATTAACTTAGCCTAAAAGTTAACTATAACTACAATGTGCCCACAAGTACATAGCTTTGTGGATATTGCGTCCGTCTCTGACATTTAATGTGCACGTAGGCAAGACGCGTCCAAGAATTATTAACGCTGAATGCTCCGAATCAAATTTCATCCCACTCTGACGCCTAAGGCGCGTAACGGCGTGCAGCGTTTACGCTAGAAGGCGTCTGGTTTGCAGCAGACTAAGCAATAAGCTGGATATGTCTAGATCACTAAGCCATTAACAAGGTTTTCATGTTTGTTAGGTATCCTGATCTCAATTGGAGTAGGTATCTTATCTTTTTGTATTTTTTCCACATATTTTTGTCTTCGGTTTACGAAGTAATCGCACAGATCAAAGTGGATCGAAGTAGGTAATCAATGCAAGTAGCGATAAAAACGAGCTGAGATTTGAATACATAAAAAAAATTCAGCGTGTGCCCATAATTATGCTAATCTTAGTGTAAGGTTATGGCACGCGGCACGGAATGTCGATGATCCGGGTTCGATTCCACGGGGTTAGCATTTTCTGTTTTTTTTTCTTTCTGTGTATTCATGTTTCAGTGAGTATAATTAAAAAGCATAATTGTTAGGTATCCTGTTCAACCTTTCTTCAAGAGTGCTTACACGGGAACATAAATTACTTATGACAAGCAATATTTTTTCATTGTGACGCCATTATTGCTCCATGTAGCACCATATCGTATTGAGGAACATGCAGACTATGATAGATGAATAGAATAATATGAATCAATCAAAAGCAAATGAGTCCAGATTCATCTACTTATTGCTAAAGATAGCTCCATGTTACTGTTGGCTAAAAATTATTCTCAAAAATTATGTTGTAATTGCACCTTTACACATGACAAATTGCAGCAAGCAGTTCCAAGTTCACAAGAAAACAAAACCCACTAGATCATATCCAATAAGACTCCGCTTTCCAATTCCAACGCAGGTCTCCCAAATAATGAGCTATATTTGAGCCGCACAAATACAGCAACTGAATGTCGTCCGTATTAAAAATACAAAATCGAATAAATCAGTAATGAACCTTTTTATAGGTCAGTCAACTGATTGGGTCAATAATAAATGGTGTTCAGTGAACAGTTATAAGTACTCTCCTTGAGGACCTCCCCTAATGGGCCACCAATCTAATTTTGGTGACTATTGACTTGTAGTGTTTACTCTCGCCTTCATTGCGGGAATTCTAATATACAGATGGAGAATTCTAATAACGCGGCGTAGGCTATTTGTAATAAGGTAAATAATGCGGAAGAATTGTATACTGTACAAATAACTTGTGATTGAGACCACACGAAAGATAACATTTAAAACTTAAGTGACAATCTTCTTCTTTGTCTAACCCTTTTAACAGTTTAGCTGGGGTCGGGTCTCCTTGTTGGATTGAACCAACTGAAAAATGCTATGCTGGTGACATCGCATTGCGTGACAAGGAAAATCACTATGACACAGTGAGAACTTTCTACGGTGGGCATTGACTTACTGACACCATGGACTTTGGGTCTAGTAGTACAAAATTCACGAAAAATGTGTCCCAGTACAATACGGAATTTTTTGATGACAGCCATACGTCATAGCGCTGTCGTTCGAACAAACTAAGACTGACTGACGCTCGATTAGTGGTCTTTTTTGCAAATTATGTTCGGTTCGGATGTTTTCGAGCCCTAGTCCGGAGTCTATGACTGACGGTGTGTCAGAAATCAAAATGGTTCCACTGTAGGCCAGAGAGCTCTTTCTGGCTTGTCTGTAAACTCAAGTTCTCCCTCTTTTCGCATATTTAGCCACCAGGTGGCGGGCGGTTGTCTTCCTCTTGGCGGTCAGTCGCCATATTCAAGGCTTTTTTGACCAAATGGTCTTTCTCGCGTCTTAGGATGTTTCCGTAGCAACGCAATCGGCTTTCCTTTAATTTTTCAGCCACTTTTCCATAAACCGGAATAATGAAACGTAGTTGCAACCGTCTTGATTAAATTATCTTTCGATTAAAAAAACCCATGTCCAAATAGGTCTATCGTTTTAAAAACTACGACGCTACAGAACTACAGATACGGCCGTCAAACTTAAAACATTGCTGTTTTTTATCGGGGGTTAAAAACGCTCCAGCCAAAGTTGCAAATTAATTGCCGAACTCTACATAAATAATGTCCCTGCCATAAGTGGTTAATACTACAACTTTCCATAACAAGTACGGGATAACTTTGTTATTTCCCCAAGGTGGGCGCGTGTGTTGAATCAGGACTAGTTTGGCCAGGAAAAACTATTTCTTCGGCTAATTGCTTTCATGCTGACTCGAGTTACAGAGTCGAGGCGGGAATACTGATTGAGGATTTTGTATGAATCGATACGGGGGCTCATATTTTGCTGGCTTTTAAGGTTGCTAAGGCTGAGTTACCAAGCGAGCCGGGAAGTTGTTGAGTTTTTTTTATTGAAAACGTACAAGCTGTTTTTGATATAGCCATCCAACGGATAAACAGGTCTTACTAAAATGATTGTTGCAATCTCCTTTCCTTTTTAGAGTTTTTGATTTTGTTAACAGCAGCGTGTAAATAAAGATTTCTTTGGTTTTATCTTGAGTTTTATTGGAAATAGTTTACAATCAATGTTGCGTCCGCCATTTTCATATGCCAAGAGAGAGAGAGATTCAACGAGATGCGCCATCTAGGGCCTATTGATCAAACCATTGAAATATCGACTTAAGTATTGATTGGGAGCGTAGGTCTCTTAATAGTTCGACCAGAGGCCGCTAGATGCCGCAGTCTGTGTGAAACAGATTTTGATACATTTATTTTTATGTCACTTGTCTTTTGGTTATCTTGTTGTCACGGTCTGTCTGAGTTTTTATTATAATATTTCACATTTTAAACTGTGCTTATAATTTACAGTCCATTGCCATTTATCCCCATTTACAGTTCTAACAATGATTACTTGTCTTGTGAGTTATAATACCAAACCACACTTCGATAAGGTAAATTTCCCTGTGTCCAACGCTGGCTCAATAGTTGACATCTTCAATCTTAATACGTAGCAATAAAATTCATTTAATGTATGCAAGGTGACAATTATGGGAATTAACGCGTTGATCCAATGATCATCTGAACCGTAAAATAATCGTATTAGATTAAAATAATTGGCACGCTTACCTTGAAACGGATATTTTGGGAAACGGATTTATACAGACAAACGTATGTTTCGGGAGAAGGACATTTTGGGAAAAGGATTACTTAAGAAAAGTTAGTGACGTGAACGGATGTTTTGGGATTAGATATTTTTGGAAAACGGATATCAAGCCAAACGTTTCTTTCCTGAGAAGCACATTTTTGGGAAACACTACGGACTATCTACTAAAACCCGTCATCTTTTTGCAATTTTTAGACAAGTGAACACTTTATTTACATAATAAAAGCAATTTACAGTTAAGTCTAAGCTAAAACTAAAATAAACTAAAACTTAAATCTAAATTAAATCTAAATAAGGTCCCCGTGGCATGGTGCCCAAACTAACTAATTATTTACTTACCATAAAGTATTGCATTCAATCTGCATTTAAAATTAAATAAACATGATAATATGACAATGAAGTCATTAAAAACGAAATGGTCAAACTAATTCCTCTTTGCGAAGAAAGCATTGAAAAAGAGGATGGACTATTTAATAAATTACTGTGTCCAATCAAATACTTGATGCGAATCCAATTAATCGCCTATTTGTCAGGATCGCAGAGAACTATAAATCCGCAAATACTATTCCGAATCAATTAAAATTGTAAAGTCATTAAGGACGTGGACTAGTGAGTACTCGCGATCTCGCTCGTTTTTTGTTTTTAAGCAGAATTTCTTTCTTTTAACCAACTTGAAAGTAAGTTTTCTATTAACTATTAAAAATCCAATGTGAATAATTACCGAGCATGTTGATTAGGATAAGTGTAGTTTAAGTAATATTTTGTCTTTCATCGTGCATGGGTGACTGTAATGCCATGTAAATGTAATTTTAAATTGCCAATACCTAAATAAATAAATTAAATTAATTAATTAAAAATAATTAATATTAAAAAAATATTATTATTTTTAATGTAACGTGATTTTGAATATGTGATTTTTTTTTCTCTTTTTCTTTATGTAATTTGATTATTTGCAATTATGGATGTAACTATCTGAAATAAATGTTTTAAAAGGGAATTAAAAATGTCTTATAAGTACGAATTTTTTTGTCGACTGTATTATTTTATCTATAATTACTCGTATAGACCTCAAACTTACACATCCATACAAAATTACAAGCCAATCCGACCAACGAATGTGGGTTAAATTTAACTTGTAAGATTTGACCCTAACATTATATACACTAGGCACTAACACGGCAAGTTAAATAAAAGCTTGTAAAAAGATAGGTTTGCAAATACACATATAATATATAAGTGCACCAATTTTTTATGACTGATAGTGATAGTGTCATCATCATCATCATCGCTCCATCTTGTTGGAGGCCTTCAACAAGAGTGATGGTGTAATTTGATAAAATATTTAATTACAAAAGGTCTATTAATTACCTATAACTTTATTTAGATTTGTGCCTACTCGTTTTTAATGGTTCGGTTTTATTTTAAGCTTTTCTTGATAATAATCTTAATGAAATGAAATGATATTCGAACGTGAAGTTAGATCAAATACAGCATAATTACCAATGTTATTACGAAAACACGTGAAGAAACCTGTAAGTACACCCCTGCAAAGCAATTCAATGGTGTGAGTGAAGTTCCCAATCCGCACTGGGCCCGCATGGGAACTATAGCCCAAGCCCTAGCCCAAGTCTGAGGGGAGATCTATGCCCAGCAGTGGGACGTTTAAAACAAGACTGTTGATGATGATGATGATGAAAACACGTGAGCTCCAGTTGGATAACGACAGCCTGACAAAATGATTCAATCTCATTCGAGTTTAGAATGCCTATACCTACCAGTGTGGCCACGACTTAGCGCGATCTGTGGCGCGGCAAGCGATTTCTCAGTTCATTGCGCGGTCAAGACGCCTACCGCATTTCGGTTGGTTTACAATGCCCGCAATGTATTAGGAAAACACTCGCGCGCCGCCGGTCGCCGTAAGCATGGGTGGCTAATGAGCCGCAATGATCGTGATGATGACGAGCAAAATTAACGACACCAGTTTGCATTGTGAATTTACGCATTTTTGTGGAAACGAATGTTTTCCGGGGATTAAAATGCTACTCTGTGTATAAAAAAATCATTTATCTACACACATAATCATAAGTCCTCTAAAACCGTAGAAAATGAACAGCATTTTCACAGCAGTAACACAATGTCATTACGACATCGAATTCGATGTCATAACGATTTTTCGACATAGAATTCGATGTCGATATGAGTTTCAAATTCGGAACATCTTCAAAAACCAACACTATTTATTAAAAATAAAAGTAGATACGAAACGACACGTCAACTCGATAATGTTTGTCTACCTATGATAAGAAAACAAAACTATCCCTTCTGAACCCATACTTATGGTAGGTAGGTACCTATATACTTATAATATGTGTGTAGATAAAGTAATGTACGCTACTCTACATAGTCAATAAGCCTTAAAACACTCGTGTATTCTTATTATAAAACAACTATTATTGCAGATAAAAGTTTGACAGTTTTATAAAAATGTTGCCAGTAATATGTAACTCAAGCGCCGTCTATAAATCACTAAGGCACATACTGTTATTATTTGACGTAATAATATGAAATTAATGTTTAATTTTCAATTATTGATGTTTGTTTTTAAAATTGTTTTATTTGTATTACCAATTTGTTTTTTTTACTGATCTGATCACTTGACGATTTGATTTATTATTTGTGTCTTATTTTGAATTTCGTTTTTTTATTTTTATTTGTTAACATTTTGCATGCTACAATGTGGCGGAACATGCATTCATGTAAAATTTCTACCCACTGACATGATGAATTGTATCAACTGTGTGTTTTAGCAAAATAAATTATTTGATTTGATACCACCGCCGTTTCAATTATTAAAATGGATTAAGATTAACAAATTATTAAAATATATATGAAGAAAAGAATATTATCCTAACCAATATTATAAATGCGAAAGTAACTCTGTCTCTCTGTCTGTCTGTTTGTTACCTCTTCACGGGAAAACCACTGCACCAATCTAGATGAAATTTGGTAAGAAGATAGTTTGAATATTGAGGAATAACATAGGCTACTTTTTATTCGGGAAAATTGCATATTATTAAAATTGCATATTATTAAATAGTAATTTGACGGATACGGTATGAATACAATTAAAATGGAAAATGGCAGTTATGCAAACACTATTAATTAACAAAAACAACTCTAAATCAACGATTATAAAATATGTGCCGAATAGCATAAAAAGGGCCACCCTCACCTCAGCATGATGCAGCGGCAAGCCGCAGCGCTGGCTTTCAGTGTGACCCTTAATTAAATTGCTTTGTCCAATTATTTCAAAACTTTTTCGCCAAACAGACAAACTTTTAATACACTTTTTGCTATGCCAATTTATTCATGATCATACGGAGGAGATTAATCTTTCATACTTCATTATCCGCTACGGAAACACAAACAATACCTTAATTTATCAGGAGGCTTTTTAACTATCGTAAAAATTCAGACGGTACCTATAAAATGTACGTACTTTCGAAAATGGTTTGATGAGCCAGTAGTGAACTTTAGTCTTGTAATGGCGACTCAACTAATCCCTACTTGTATTTTGAGATTTGGTCGTTGTTTTTCCTTCACTTACCATCATCTTACTTACTTATCATCTTCACTCGAACTACATTGGCCGAACCAAACCAACGAAGAACGAACGAAGTTTTAAGTTTTAGTTTAATTAGTTTTAGCTTAGATTTAGGTACTTTCATTGTAAATTGCTTTTATTTTGTAAATAAAATAAATTTCCTTTGAATTTACCTACCTGCCTACCCAAAATTAATGAAATAGAAACATTTCAATTTCTTCAACTTTTAATTGGAGCGAGTAAAATGAAGCCAATCAAAAAAGGCAAATCTTTTAAGGGCTTTGTCGTTATTTTTGTCAAAAATGTAATTGTAATACCAACGGCGTGGTTGTCCAGAGCGCTTTTTACTGAATGAATTCAAATGGATGCCTTTTACAAAATAATATACTTACCTATTACTGGCACAAGAGGCATTTCATCTTAGCCTTCTAGGTTGGCAACGCATCTGCAATCCCTCCGCAAGCGCAGTGGTGATCACTTATCATCAGATGACCCACTTGCTCGTTTGCCTTCCTCGTCATATAAAAAGAAATCTACTTCAGAACCGAAATTAATTTTGCAAACCAAAGTTTAAGTAAATTAGTGCATTGGCATACGAGAAAATAATCGATCATCCTACTATTTCCCCTGATTATTGTGAAAATTAGTATTTCATCAGTGCAGTGGATGCTTTTGCAATAAATTGGAGGTGAGTCTGTAAATTTGTAGTTTAACTTCACCACAGAATTACATAATCACAAACTTTTCCAAACTGTTATATAAATCTAATTATCTTAAATGGATGAATCAGCAAATTGTTAAACGAATTCGTCTGAAATATTAATAAAACTCATTTTTTCTTTTCAAACTAAGACTAAGGTTTCTTAACTAGATTAAATTTTACTTCTGAAATCGAAAAACAACAGTTTACTTATTTAAAAAAACATATAGCAGTGATTTATTTAACTCCTAAATTGGTTTGTTGTTTCATCGTGCAGTTTAGATTATTTAATGAAAACCAATTTCTTTCAGCTTTCCAAGTTGTTGCTGGAGTCTTTGAATAATTCATCATTTTGTTGCATGAATTACAATGGGTACCTCCTACCTATTATTTTAACTTGCGTCACTTATTAGTCTTTGGTGTTTGTACATAAACCTCACGGTGGAGAATTAAATCAAACACAAGCTGTAGCAACACCACAAAACTCCGAATGTTTTAATTTGGATAATAGTCTGAACTAATTACAAAAAAACAACATCACCTGATGAAACTACGTCAGCACACCGTTACCATGTTTGCCGACGGTACAGCGACATCTATTGGGTAATAATTGAACTTATCTTAATGCATAAGCGTAAATACGAAAGGGACATAGACAGTGTTCAAAGTTTGAAATTACTCTGACTCTAATTAGAAAGAAGTCGTCTCTCTCCGTTCACTCGAATCTACAATCACGCAAGTACGAACGTTATGAAAATTTGTACTCGGGGAGAGTTCGAACTAGCAAATTGTTCAAGAGAAAATTTACACGAACAGTCACCGTGGTCTGAGAACTGAATTGCGGGAACTACTCGGAAAAGTACTTACTCGTAATAATAAAACCAGCAAAAATGTTACCGTGGTACGAGATAGGAACAAATTCAACACCACCCACCCACATTAAGGTACTATCGACAAAATTGATTGCTGACCCACCGTGGAACAACGTGGGACCTATTCACAGTAAACGTCATAGTGACCTCGCATTGTTTGTTAAGGAAAATAACGATGAAGTTTACTGCTAGAACGTTCTATTATGGGTCAGGATTCAATTTGCTCGATACCTAGTACCTACTTAGCAGCATTCAAATCAATTCAAATGATTTGCAGAACAGGGTCCATAGATTGTTATGCTTACTTAATTTTTTTTAGCATTAGAAAGAAGGTAAACAATCTTGACATATATTTTTATTGAAAAACGCTTACCGTTACTCATAAAGTCACAGCAATATAAATATCATTGTTACATCATTGTTACTTGATGTTACTTATTCTTAAAAAGCGTTTTTCAGTAAAAAGACATGTCAAGATTGTTTACCTTCTTTCTAATGTAAAAAAAAGTATAAGTCTTATTTTCTGGGGAGTAGTAAGTATTATAAGCTATGGTTGTGATCAAGAGGTTTTGCACAAAATTTACCGTTCGTTGATGCAGAATTTACTGCAAGAAAAATATCCCAACTGGCACGATAATAAAATGCATTACATAATCACTGGCTGCAGACGCAGTCATTAATCAGGACTGTCCCTTAACAAGATAAGACTATCCTACGCTTCAGTAAATTTGTTACTTATTTCAGTCCTAGGCTTTAGGGTTCTTTACATCGTAAAACCTACTGTAGCACCCGCCTCGAATGGCAGTATCTGTAGTCAATGGTCATCTAGCATTAGGAGTAGGCGACCTAAACGAAATTCTGTATTATTATTTTTTATACGACGGGGAAGGCAAACGAGCAAGTGCGTCACCTGATGGTAAGTGATCACCACTGCCCATAGACACCCGCAATCCCGGAGGGTTTGCAGATGCGTTGCCAACCTAGAGAGCTAAGATGAAATGCTCTTGTGCCCGTAATTACACCGGCTGTCTTACTCTCCACACCGAAACACAACAGTACAAGCACTGCTGCTTAGCGGCAGGATTAGCGAATAAGATGGTGCTAGCGATCCGGACGGACTTCGCACAAGGTCCTACCCCTATTCCCTTCTTAGGATGCGTTTTCATTGACGCGGAGCTGGGCGGGGACGAGAGGAGCAGACCGTGATTTCACACAAACAATCACACTATTTCCACTCGTGAGACAGAGAGAGGAGGTCGCGCATGGCGAAAGATTAAAAATAAAGCTAAAAATAATGTATGTCTCCATAGAGGGTCGGTTCCTTAATATAAGTATCCACTTTTCTATACTAACTGTACGTAAAAGTTAATACTTATGTTAAAGCACCGACAAAAAAAATTGGCGACTTTTGTTCGGGGTCTCAGGGGATAGATAGATGCAAGAAACTCGAACCCGTTTTACCTATTCGGCGATTTTTTCTCGGTCTTATTTATTTATTATCCAAACCATTTTACAGCATTACAGCAAAGCCAATGCGCTGTAAAATTTAAATAGAAACAACACACAATACTAAAAAAAAGTACTTATAAAAATTAAAAAAACATTTGTACTATTTAGGGAGTTTTAAATGTCAGTTTCGCTTCCCTAAAGCGTCGGAACACCACACCCTCCGGCCAAAAGTCGGAATAAAGGAACATCTGGGCCGTGTTTTATAAACCTACAATTTACAAGCTGAAGTCTCGTTCTATCACCTTTTGTTAGAAAGAAACTTCCGCTTGTAAATTGTAACTTGTAGCTTTATAAAACAACGCCCTGCTGGTGCTTATAATGGCACGGAGTCGTTCGGGTGCGAATCCGAGTCGCTCTTAGCCGGGTTTTTTGCCTACATAGATTGAATGAGTTAAATTGACTTTAACTTTTCCGGCCGTCCGTTGGGGTTGAGTTATCGGTTTTAACAAAAGGCTTTACGTTGTTTGCAGCTGTCCACTCGAAACAATGAATAATCTGAATCCTGAAAGTACGTATTATATGCCCAAACATTTTTTTTTTCTAATGATTTAGTGGGTTTCTTCATATAATTTATTTGTGGTTATGTATTGTAAGATTGTAAGAGCAGCTAATGTACGGGTAATTTGTTTTAAGAAAAACTTTGTGCTAAGTTTCATTCGGTGTATTCTTAATGGCAATCACGGTCTTTCCGAAAGCGTTGGTTATATAGACTCAAAAAATGTCGCTCTCAAAATTTAGAAACCTAGATTCCTTTTAATTTTGTATTCACAGTTTTTCCAATATATTTGATCAAAATGTTGAATATTTTATCGCAACTAAGCTACTGTGCCAAGTCAGGCGCTATTCCCAGGTCCAATGTCCACTTTTCGGGGTATCAAATAAAAACTTTGGTAGCTTGAAAATAGAGTTCGATTTCGTGCCCAACGACCGAAGCCAGTATAGCACCCCCCTCCCCTATCTTGTTTATTGAGCCAAGCGCAAATGATACCCCTCGTTACTGCAAAGTCTCGTCAGGAACAAATTAGTCGTTTTGTGTCTTTGTAACAAAGTAGATAAACAGAATATGGACAATTAACGTAATTTACAAAAGGACCGGACGGAACAGAACATAATTAGATGAGAACGAAAATGATTTTCAGTTGGTGTAGTCGGCTGGCGCGGTCGTGTTTCCAGGGACAAAGTCGGGTAAATTGTCCGAGTGATTATTTCTAATACTTGCTTTTGCAAGGCTAGAGGCCAGCAAATAGAGAAATGTTTTAATACCGCTGACAAAATATAGGTTAGTGCCACTAGAGTTGAGGTCACGCACACAACAACATGTGATGTAATGACAGCGTGATTTTGAAATTACTGTTCTTTTTTCGTACTGATAGCAAGTTTTCAGAGATTAACGGTGAATTTCAAGATAGACCAAAAAGTTTCTTTACACTATTTTGTTAAGTATTACTTACAAAAATACATCGAATTCAAACAAAACAGAAAATAATAGTAGTTTTATGCAAGTTTACATAATGAGGGCCTTTAAAACACGACCTTCGCCTCGTTTCATAATTAATAAGATCACAGGAGTGTTTTCAACCTTAATGTCATTATTCATAAACGTCACTCAAGCCTTAATGAACAGGTTTTGTCTTCTTCTTACTAACGGAAATGTCAATGTGACAAAAAAGGACAAACGAACTTTAACTGCATTAGTTAAAATAGATTTACGAATAATAAGGTAATTATGTAGAGCTGCATAGATTACTTTATCTACACACATAATATTATAAGTAAGTGCTCTAAGATGAGTTCACAAGCCGAAAGGCATAACAAATCTGTAACGAATTCGACCGTTTTTTTTTTAATCATAGACTAACATACTGACGTTAAGGACTTTTTTTAAATGAAGCCTTATTTTAAATCGTATTGGTTTTTGAAGATAAAAACTGAACGCATTATAACGGGACTTATGAAGTGTGTGTAAATAAAACAGTATTGTGAAATTTGATAGACATTATTTTATAACCTTTTGCCTTTAACATTCAGTACGTTTTCCCCTAACAAGGTACGGATGCATTTTAAAAGAAATAAATGTGAAGAAAAATAGGCAATACCCAGAGTGTCGATTTTTGAATCTCATCCGGCGACTAAATTCACTGATTTCTAAAAAGTTCGTATTTTTGAATCTCGCCGATGACTAAAATTGTCATGCCTATGATATCAAATACGAATGTCCCCACCCACTCGTAAACGAGATCACTGAGTGACTTCTTGACCACTGGCAGTGACAGCTAGCCTCAATCTACTATGTTCACATGCTTGTCTATGACAGAAACGCTAATAGCTGCATGTTAGTAGACGGGTATGACATTCAAAATAAGGCTTTTGGCAAATTAAGGGTACCTACACGGAAAGAACATGTCAGACACCTTAGCAACTTTTTGAGTTATCGCGATTTGAAAGTTTGGAACGATGTAATTATCTATGTAATTTTCGTATACATATTTCTTTAAAGTGATAATTAGACAAGTAACATAAATATTTGTACCTGTAACTGAGTGTTAACTAGTCTATTGAGTGCTCTACATTTTGAGATTAAAATCTCGTTTTTTTTAAAGTGGCTAGACGTCAGGTTCTTTTCGTGTACTCTTCAAATTGTGATATCAATGTCATGGATGAGAATTTAGTCACCAAGTGAGATTCAAAAATCGACCTCCAGGTCATTTTATATCCTGAAGAAAACCGGGTGTGAGCATTTATTTTGATAATCAGAAAACGTTTAGGTAAGTTCTTTGTCTAGAACTAGAAGACGATGAACTTTCAGTTCAATGTTGACGACCGGATGGCCTAGGGGTTAGCGACCCTGACTATGAAGCTTGAGGTCCCGGGTTCAAATCCCGATCGGGCAGATGTTTGTATGATGAATACGAATGTTTGTTCTCGGGTCTTGGATGTTCAATATGTATATAAATATGTATTTATCTATATAAGTATGTTTATCCCTTGTCTAGTACCCATAGTACAGGCTTTGCCTAGTTTGGGACTAGGTCAATTGGTGTCAATTTGTCCCATGATATTTATTATTATTATTTATTATAATGTAATATTTTTTTTATTATACGACAAGGAAGGCAAACGAGCAAGTGGGTCACCTGATGGTAAGTGATCACCACTGCCCATAGACACCCGCAACCCCGCGGGGTTTGCAGATGCGTTGCCAACCTACAGAGCTAAGATGAAATGCCTCTTGTGCCCGTAATTACACCGGCTATCTTACTCTCCACGCCGGAACACAACAGTGCAAGCACTGCTACTTTGAGGCAGGATTAGCGAGTAAGATGGTGGTAGCGATCCGGACGAACCTCGCACGAGGTTTTACCACCCGTAAAACCAGTAATGTAATGGTTCCAATAATTGAATAGTAATAGATATGAATAGTTCTCAAGTTAGCGCAGTACTCCTGAAGAAAAAGTCCTATGGATGTTAATCTTTTTTTTTGTTATTATTTATTCCTGTAATATTTTTGTTGGTATTTTCTAATGACTTAAAGAGTTTTCTTTCAATAATTAATTTGAGGTTATGTATAGCAAGAGCTCTAAAAATGTAACTTGTCTTTTAGAAAAAAAAACGTTCTGCATAGTTTCTTGCCGTGCATTCTTCTTGGCAATCATGGTCTTTACGAAAACGCTGGTAGACCCAAAAAATTACATGATCTTTTGACTAAGAACGTACGATTTATTGATTATTTATGCATGGTTTAGCGGAATATAATAGAAATTCAATAAACTATATACAATAGAAAATTCATCTTCAATTCATTCGATATTCTCCAGTACCTACAGTCCGCAGCAGAAGTAGCTTAGCAACCGAAGCGGTCACAATGATCTACATAATTTAAATAATATCTAGATCTACATAATAAATTATTGACATTATTTTTCACCTTGACATGCATGATATTGTTAAATTATAGATTGATAATGTTAATGTATATTGATTATATTTATTTTGACGATCCCTAGTGGAGAACATTCTTTGTAATTCTATTTTATTTTGTATAATTTTGTTTGACATTTAATTCTTTGTTTATTTAATATTATTTCTTAATAATTTTTTGACGATTTCAATATTTAAATTCTTTGACTTGACATGTGCAATTTAATGTAATTTTATATTGAAATAAATAATCTAATCTAATCTAATCTAATCTAAGCTCTTATGTCTAAAACAATAGAGTCGTGCTTAGGTCATTGTGACCGCTTTGGTTGCTTAGCTACTTCTGCCACTGATTGTACTAAACAGTTTTTAATCTGACCAGCAGTTACATGCATTCGATTTAGCAATTGGCCGGAACGCTGAACTTGATTTCACCATTTTGTCATTCAAATGCGTTCTAACTTCGTACGCAAACTAACGGAAAACAAATGTTAAAATTGAAAAACAAAACCTTCCTACGACCATTGCATTCAACATGCCAGCAGCTAACAAAAATGCTGAAACACAAATGCAAAATCTGTTTTCAATGTTCACTGAAAATTGGCGGATTCCGAAAAATAAAACTGGCACTGCACTGTGCCGTGCATAGTTTCCGATATTTCGATATTGCATCACAGTAGGTGGCGAAACGACTTCTGAGTTTGCATAAATACGGAATCAATAACATTTTTACTGTTGAAGTGTTGAATTTGGCTTTGTAAAGGTCTTTTTTAGGGTTCCGTAGTCAAAAGGGCAAAAACGACTCTTAAAGTTTCGTCATGACCGTCTGTCTGTCCGCAGCTTAGCTCAGAGACTGTCCGTACAAGATAGCTTTAACTTGGCATAGATATAGAGTCGTATTAATTAGGCCAACAAAGTGCTGGAATAACGGTTAAAAAACAATTTTTTTTTTCAAAGTCAAGGCCCAGAGCACGAACATTCTATTCCTGCGTAATCGAGTAGTAACGTTGTCCTATCGCCATCGAGAAAATTCATATTCTGTTTTTTCTTATTTCTGGGATGCTGTTCCAAACGCCATACAAATTTTCTCGATAACTACTCGATCACGTTACAACATTCGAATGTTTGTGCTCGGGGCAGTTTCCTATGGTACCTTTTACCTATTGCATGATTTAAATTACTGGTAATTGATGTTTGACACTAGACTTGCTATTTTGCTTCGTTAGTAATGGTTGACACTAGACTTGCTATTTTGCTTCGTTAGTAATGTTTGACACTAGACTTGCTATTTTGCTTCGTTAGTAATGTTTGACACTAGACTTGCTATTTTGCTTCGTTAGTAATGTTTGACACTAGACTTGCTATTTTGCTTCGTTAGTAATGTTTGACAATAGACTTGCTATTTTGCTTCGTTAGTAATGTTTGACACTAGACTTGCTATTTTGCTTCGTTAGTAATGTTTGACACTAGACTTGCTATTTTGCTTCGTTAGTAATGTTTGACACTAGACTTGCTATTTTGCTTCGTTAGTAATGTTTGACACTAGACTTGCTATTTTGCTTCGTTAGTAATGTTTGACACTAGACTTGCTGTTTTACTTCGATAGTAATGTTTGACACTAGACTTGCTATTTTGCTTCGTTAGTAATGTTTGACACTAGACTTGCTATTTTGCTTCGTTAGTAATGTTTGACACTAGACTTGCTATTTTGCTTCGTTAGTAATGTTTGACACTAGACTTGCTATTTTGCTTCGTTAGTAATTTAGTCACCTAATTTTATTTTATGCGTCGCTTGTTTTGTTAAGTAGGTACCGAATTTATTTCATGATAAATGATGCCTTTTATATAAGTTTAGGTTTTAACAACAAAAAAAGTTCATACAATTATTAAATAGCTCCAAAAAGATGCGAAAATCGAAACCGGCTTTGAACCGTCAACATTTTCTTAAAATAAGCGGTTAGTTAAACCATTTTTCTACCCTAACCTAAACCTTTATCACACTTTTCACCTTCGGTTCTCATTTCTCCGCACAGCTTTTTATTTCCCTCAAAATGCAGTTCTTTCCCAAACAACATTCTTCACCTTCATAGAGTTTCAATAATGCAAAGCTTGTGGCCTTTGGAGCCGGCAAAGCTCAACTATTCATTTTTCATTCAAATTCCTCGGAAAACGATTCTTGAGCGACCGATTTTCAGATGTAACTTTGTCATAGATCGGAGAGTTAGCAATCTGATGATATTGGATCTTGAAATCTATACTTAAATAAAAATATTTTAATGCTATCTAGTTGGTCGTGTACATTTTTTAAAGTTTTTTTTTTATACAACGAGGAAGGCAAACGAGCAAGTGGGTCACCTGATGGTAAGTGATCGCCACTGCCCATAGACATTCGCAACCCCAGAGGGTTTGCAGATGCGTTGCCAACCCAGAGACCTAATATGAAATGCCTCTTGTGCCCGTAATTACACCGGCTGTCTTACTCTCCACACCGGAACACAACAGTGCAAGCACTGCTGCTTAGCGGCAAGATTAGCGAGTAAGAGTTGCCATTATTAGTCTTCTATGCTTTGAACATCATTTAACCTACATGTGTGGGGCCCTCTACACATGAAAGAATTTAAATCGCAAAAACATCGCTCGGTCAATCCAGTTACCAAAAGCAATTTGTATGCGTATGACACTGGTAGCACTTGTTACCAAAAGCAAATGAATGGCTATGATATTACTACAAGAGGTGTTATTCATAGACTTATATTATTATAGTTATAATAACACGAACGTTAATTATTATTATTTTCAACCAGATCAGTGTCAAGCACAAACAAATCTATTTCCAACGACCCACAGCATGTTGCATCGTAATTATTTCAATTTACGACTCACATTTAGCTATTAAGTACAGCTTATCTTCCATTCCAAGTTACGATCCAGTATGACAGTCACGTATGAACCTAACTTTTTGCTTCCAGTGCCCTAAGCACGACTTGTCGAATCCTGCGTTACGTTACGGTTATCGTATCGAGATCGAGAAATCTCATACTAAATTATAGTTCCAAATACGCTCACGGGCGGACGCTGTTCCAAACGTCATACAAACTCGTTATAGTTTATTATTCGATTTTACGTGACGCAGGATTCGATAAGTCGTGCTTAGGGCACTGAACTCTGATTCAATTACTAAAGCCAAGTCTAGAGTCTAGATAAATGAGACATATTCGTGAATCTTGTCTCTAGCTTCAAATTTATCAGTGATTAGTTCTAACAACTGAAATCAAATGAATTACTTATATTAAATTTCAGTCACATTGAAATCTGTCAGCGGATTTATATGATTGATTGTGTTACGAGTGCCGTCGACTTTGAACCTTGATTGACAGAAACATCAATAGATGTAAAACTTTTGGTATTTGTCAATCGGAACACCTCCACCTCCACGAATCAACACCATGTTTATTAAGTACACTTTCTAGTAGATATAAAATCCGAAGAGACTAGAATTCAGGTTTTCTCTTTTCAGTTAGTCTAAT
Source organism: Clepsis dumicolana (assembly GCA_963691665.1). Lineage (NCBI taxonomy): Eukaryota > Metazoa > Arthropoda > Insecta > Lepidoptera > Tortricidae > Clepsis > Clepsis dumicolana. The sequence continues at coordinate 3,433,027 of OY829523.1, read as the reverse complement.
CCTAACTAATATTATAATCCTAATCCTCTAATCCTAACTAATATTATAAATGTGAAAGTAACTCTGTCTCTCCGTCTCTCTGTTTGTTACCTCTTCACGGAAAAACCGCTTCACCAATCTAGATGAAATTTGGTAAGAAAATAGTTTTTATATTGAGAAATAACATAGGCTACTTTTTATTCGGGAAAATTGTATAGTTCCCGCGGGATAGCGATAACCGAAATCTACGCAGACGAAGTCGCCTGCAACGGCTAGTGCCAAATAAAGGGAAACGCATTTCGAAACACTCCCCACGAACGGCTACCAACACGCAAGTTCAAACTTCATTTCACAGGTTATGTACCGCATTGCAGTTTCCGATACATCGCCGGTGGGAATTCTGGCATTAAATCAGGTCGGACTTAACACGGTCGCCAGTAATGCGATGGGCATGCAAATGAAAGTTCAATCCTCATTCGAGGTGTTGGTAAACAATGCTACGGTTTTATGGTACCGCAGCGGTATTACACATTATACAGGATGTTCAATTGAAATGGGTCAGTAAGAAAGTCAGAACCTTATTTATTTATACTTATAAATAAGGTTCTGACTTTACGGATAGGGAAATTTGTTTTTAGACACCATGGCGTCGATTTATGATCGAATAAAAATGGCACTCAAATCATGGTGAAATAATCGTCACTCACGTATAGGTACGTAGGTAGGTTGTCTTAACTAGGAAAATAACATATTTTAACCTGTACCTAATCATTAAGGTTCCGTGCCTCGAAAGAAAAAACTAATCTTTATAAGATCACACCGTTGTCCGGCTATCTGCCTGTATGTCCTTCTGTCTGACAATCCCAAGGAAATCCAAACTTATAGATTGGCCTGTTGACCTAGAGTCGTGACTTAATCTTGTTTCCTGTATGTATGCATATAAAAATGGATTGCTGTTGGTTTGTCGCTAAAACTCGAGAATGGCTAGACCGATTTGGCTAATTTTGATCTTGAAATATTTGTGGAAGTTCAGGGAAAGTTCAAACGGTGAGAAAATATGGTAAAATTGCGAAGGAAATACTAAAAACGTCATACTAATTTTCCAATACAAACTGTTAGGCGGTACCAAGTGGTATGAAGTTCGCTGGGCCAGCTAGTCAATGAATAGGTTAATAAATTGAAATGACGTTTGTACGGAACCCTTGGTGCGGGAGTCGGACTCGCATTTGGCCAGTTTATGGAAAACCGAACATTTCGGGTATTAAAGGAGGTGGATGCCTGATTTACGGCACTGGCTTAGAGCGTTTTTACACTATCCGAGCCGACATCGGACGGCGATCGCAAGCATAATTTGTAAAATGATGTCCGATCACAGAACGAATAATAACCTAACCAACTTAGAAAAGTTGAAAAACCCCCGACATTGTCATTTCAAAGTTCAATATTTCAAAAACGGGTGAACCGATTTTAATGAAACATACCTAAGAACCATCTCGATTAAACTAGCTTCCAAATGAAAAAACCGCATCAAAATCGGTGGATCCTCTTGCGAGCTACGATGCCACAGACAGATACACAGGTCAAACTTATAATACCCCTCTTTTTCGTTGGGGGTTAAAAAAAAACCGGACAAGTGCGAGTCGGACTAGCGCACGAGGGTTCCGTAGAAAAGTTTTAACGCTTTTCCCCAGTGCTTTTAGTTGTCCAGTGTTAGCAGAGCCCTGCTCCTAAGCAAAATGTACGCAGTCTGGAGTCATCTTATATTGGTCTATGAAATCTACAGACCGACATATAAAATTAAGATTTTAAGAATTCTCTGAGTGGTTGTGCTATAACGGCTACCTTCTTACCAAATTTCAAGTTTCCAGGACAGCTAGAAGTACCCTTTAGGTTTTCAGGGTACGGCAACGGCAATTTGTATGGAAACAACCTTTTTAATTAATGACTGTACCTTTTGAATGCGTTGACTTAGAAGGTTGGTTTTTTCACAGTTTTAAGTGACTGTAGGCTTAAGTATCTGATATTTATTTCAGCATGCTACCTCCACGCGTTACAGAGAAAAAGGGTCTTAACAGACAGACAGACGGACAACAAAGTGATCTTATATAAGGGTTCCGTTTTTTCTTTTTGGGGTGCGGAACCCTAAAACAACTAAAAAGTATGATTTTTTGCCTTTTTATGTATCTAACATGACATCCGCATCCGCATCCGCGGATGTGAGCCTTAAAATATCGGCATGTCAAAAAATCTGTATCCGCAACATCCCTGGTGTATAATCGCAGTTCATACATTTTACATGTCCCGGTATCGGGACCGACGTGCCATTATCGGATCGGATAATGTGAAAATACTCTTACTGCGTGGCGTTGAGCCTTTCCGGAATAGAGGGGATGAGTCCATCAAGGATTGTATGTTAATCCTACGTGCGAATAGGTGACATAGTTTTCCAGTAAACGTAATACTTAATTTGGCTTATTATAGTAATAAATACCCCAACAACTATTGAACCAATGACAATAATCGATTTATTGATTATTTTTGTTTTTATTTTTTTGAAACATTCATAGAATGAAATTTAACATACAATGACAATGCAAAGAAAAATTCGTTAAGCAGCTGGACTTAACGTTAAGTATAGCTTAATTGGTGGAGCGTGGTACGGATTACCGAGGTTGCTGGTTCAAGTCCAGCTGCTTAACGAATTTTTCTTTGTATTGTCATTGTATGTTGAACTATTGAACCAGTTACTCAGAGTGGCATATTAAACAGTTGTTTCGATGTTTTGAGAATGGGCTCGTAGAGAGTTCCAAAACGCGTCCAGCTTGCAGTGGTGTTGATTCGTGTAGCAGTGGAGGCGGAGATGTTGCATGCGTGTAGTCGCGGGTTTGCAAATTAATTGTTTTTAGTTAATAAATATGGACCTCCGCAAAGTAACGCACGATTCAATTAATTATTAAACCAATTGCATGAGCATCTGTAATATTATCCGTCTCTTCACTAGGTACTTACCTACTACTATTCAATCTTTGATCGGTATAATACCTACACTTTGTTCAAATGCAGCTACTTGAACATTTGAGAATGTTTTGAAATATTCGTCAAACGCTCATGACTTTATTACACAACGCCCAACGCGCCAGCTCTTTCATTTCAGTCCCAAATGCAAGCACGCCACAAACTCCTTCATATTTACAAAGCCGAGAAACTCCCAGGGCTCAGTAAATTTGGTTTTCTACGTTTCCGAAATGGGCTACAACATTTTATTATAATTTTAATCTGCCTTCGCATGAGCAACGTGGCGAAGTGTACCGGCGGGATCCATTCTCGAAATTCGTATCGACCCTGTAGCCAAGTTCAGACATGCTTGATAAAATTGGGAAGTGGAGAAGGAAGAATTTGTATTTTACTGCGGGCTAGACATTAACATTGAATAGTGGTAGCGGCCATCATGTTACGTATTGAGTTCAATGATATTATAAGTAAAGATACGTCATAATTATGCTCACAAGACAATCGAAAGACATGTTCCGAACATTTCGACATTTGCGCGCAAGTTTGGACCTTATTTGAGAGAGATTGTGGCCAAAGAGGTACAATTTGTAGCCTTTTCTGCGCTTCATTTTCGGCGTGCTGATGACATATCTACCTCTTTTTTTATGTAATATCATTGAGGTTTAATATGAGCAGTGCATAGAGCAGCATACAGTGGCGCTTGTGACAATGGTTTGATTGTAATAATTAACTACAAGTTTTTATAACCTAACCTAACCAATTTAGAAAAGTTTATTATGCTTCCATGTTCACGTCACACGTACCTACTTTTTAATAATAATATCATAAAAAAATTACTTCATTACAAAATAACTTACAAAAATAACTAAAGTATTTTTTTTAACATGAAACTCAATCATAGTGAAATAAAACTGATCACTCACGTATAATATAAGTAGAGTTTAGCCCGACATGTTGCGGACTAATTCGTAGTCCTTCAGAGCAGAGCCGCGGCGCGCAGTGTGCGTCTCGCTGCCGCTGGGTCGTGCGCTCCCAGAGGAGGACTACAAATTAGTCAGAAACATGTCCGTCTTATATACGTGAGTGATTCGTTTTATTTCACTATAAAGAAAAGTTTTTACACGTCTTTACAAAACTATTACATAATAAATTAATTTTGTTTCTTAACACTACTGACTGTCTTATTTAGACAAAGGAACTTCTTTACTAGATACGTAAATACAAATACAAGAACTGTACTATACACAACTACATCCAGGAACATCTTCTGATACCAGGGCATCATGGATGCCGGGGAGCGCAGATGCGGCGCGCCGCCTGTCCTGACCACGTGCTCCACCCAGTGCACCAGCTCCTTGCCGGGGGAGATAGGTCGGTCGTGGTATATTTGAGATAACTTCTTCGCATTTTCCTTGTACCTGGAATAAGACTAAATTGTAAAGAAGGTGACACCCAAGTCCTGGGTAACTAACCAATATGCAACCAATATTGTTCAGCCATGAGTTACTTTCTGTCAGAATGTTTAATAAAAAAACTAAAAACGAAGTCCCTCTACAGATTCAGATTTTGTAAAAAAAAGTATATTCCTAATCTTAATTGGTTCGATGTGAAGAAACAGTCTTTTAAAAACTTACGAAGGATCGCGAATCTTCTGAATCGCAGCTCTCAGGTCTTCCACAAGGTTTAAAGTCAAGCCGACCTTGACAGAACGTCCAGATATAACGTCTCTATTCATATTAATGAATTGGTCGAAGTATAGTGGTATTCCGATGGTTGGTACACCGAAGTGAACAGATTCAAGATGCGAGAGCAGACCTCCGTGTGTGATGAAGAATTTGCACTTCGGGTGTGCTGTAAAAAGTCTTAAGGGTTAGGTTAGGATTACGAGCCGTGTCCCACTGCTGGGCAAAGGCCTCCCCCACACTTACACTGCTGTAGATCTGTTGCGTTTAGAAAGTAGTAAATTAGATGTAGGGCAGAAACTTTACCGCGCTATCCATTTTCTTATTTTTGTCTTTTGGATCACTGTATGAGATTCCTAATTGAAGATAATCGTAATTGTTTTTATTGAGGTGGAATTTGCACTCCCACACAGACACAGTTAGTAAACAAGTTAATAAGAAGAGCAACAGCATACAATGGCTTAGCTACGCCCAGCAGGGCTGATCTCTAGGAATTTTTGACCATGTCCAAGAAACTGTCAGAAAATAACCTTTAATTAATCACCAACTTACATAATATACTTTGTTGTGGAGCCCAAGGCAGGACATGTACATTCTCAGGCGCATTGGGTAATTTATCCTCATATTTCCATATCACAGTTTCCTTCAGGCTTCCAAATAGATCTAATAAGCCCTTCGTTATGTGTACCGGTATATCTTTACTCTTCCAAGTTGAACCCATGCTGAAGTAAACGAAACCGTGCTCAGCGTTGTCCAGGATAGTTTTGATTTCCTGTAAAAGTATTTCTTCAGTTGCATTGATCATCGTTTCTGAATGAGACATTCGTTTCCAAATATATCGCGTTTGATTTAAAATACTTAAACGTAGGTTAACGCTGATGCTACAAGATCAGTTCCTAATAACTTTGTTAGGGTGGGACTTTCCGTTACACATCTTACGATTTTTTTTAAACGGATTTACAACTGTTAGTTTATCAAGTTTAAAGTAATAAATTCATTATTGTAATTACCAGTGACTTTTATCAAATTTCCCATCAAATCTACATCGATCCCGAACAATTACATTAGAGGTAATGAAAACGGGTGAGGTGGGTGAACGGGTGATCACGATGCATGTAACTGCGTCAAAATGTCGGAAGCTCATCAAACCTATAAGGTAATCGCGGTCAATACCTATCCCGTTTTCATTATGTCTAATTCAGCAAAAGTGTTTGCTTACTTTCGGAACTGGCTTAATAGGCGTTTCAATGTGGTATCCCCCGATGAATTTGAAGTTTTGAGGGACACTAGTGATGCGCCCATTGCCTGCGTAATCGTTTGACAGCACCAGCGATGCATTGTATATGAGGGCATTATAGTCTGGTAAAGGTTTACTTTTCTTCGCAAACAGCGGTCCAAAGAATTCATAGTAAAAACCTCTTTCTTGTGGCAAAGTTTTGTACCTGTAAGGTTGAAACAAGATGGTTATATAATCGATTATTTTCTCGTTTGATCCAACGTGCGTTTCATCTCTTTTTAAGGACAAGGATGCGTGCTGTAGTTAAGAGTGACGCAATAAGGAGAAGACTTTTTGCTCAGCAGTAAGACGCAAATTATGCTATAAAGCCTTCCAAGGTGCTCCCTTTTTATTATTTTTTTATTCCATACCTACCTGATGAGAACTATTGAAATAAATACATAAATTTTATCACAAAAACATTTAAATACAAATTACATAAAACTAAAAAACAAAAAAATACAAGTAAAATATACAATCTAAATATTCTCTATTAGACATATGGTTCCCATGTGGCAGGCAGCGTTACCGCGCTGGATAGCCAGGCTCAGGCTATTGAAATTGACTATTAGGTATAATTACTATACTCACCGGTCCAATTAACCGCTCATCCTTATTTTACCTGATTTAATTGTATTTTGTACAAAATACTGTCGTCTACTTGGTTTAAACGTAGGTATTTCAATTATGGACATTGAAACAGTGCAGGCCCCTGTTTCGCCATCTTTACAATTGTCAGTTTTATATGACAATTCGAACTACATTTCTGTGACAATATGAAGCGCGCTAAAACAAAAGCCCTTCAAGTCAGCAGTCGACACAGAATTGTCATTGAAAACTGACAATTGTAAAGGGGCCTGATTGCATGTGACGTGCAACGTTAATAGGCAGTGTTTCAGTCGGTACCTAGCTCAAAGATGGAATTTGTCGACTGTACCAGCAAATTGAGATTTCAGCGAAGGTAGAGATAGACTTTACCATTGCGTGTTTGATTTTGCGTTGAGTTCCCCAAGAAGCAGCGGGTGGTAGGACCTTGTGCGAGGTCCGTCCGAATCGCTACCATCATCTTACTTGATAATCCTGCCGCCATGCAGCAGTGCTTGCACTATTGTGTTCCAGTGTGGAGAGTAAGACAGCCGGTGTAATTACGGGCACAAGAGGCATTTCATCTTAGCTCTCTAGGTTGGCAACGCATCTGCAAACCCCCCGGGGTTGCGGGTGTCTGTCTATGGGCAGTGGTGATCACTTACCATCAGGTGGCTCACTTGCTCGTTTGCCTTCCTCGTCGTATGTAATAAAAAAGCATTACAATTTATTGATTATTAAAAAAAGAGTAAAAAATAAATTACCACTTGATGAATTTCCACTTGATTTGCGTCCATAGTTTCTTGACTCGTGTGCCAATTGCGTGATGAGGAGGTATATCGGATGTGAGGTAGTCGAAGGCATAAGCTGGGTTAGTGGTCTCGTCTATCAACCGTAACGTTTGCCAGTGAGTTCCTAGCGAGTATCCCCAGATCATTGGGCAATCATAGTACGCAGCCAGACTGAAATAAAAAAAAAGATCAAACTTTGAATAAACAAGGCCACTTTTTGTGTGGCTAGATTTTAAAAGTATTTAAGAACTACCTACCATTATAATTGATCATTTCTGGTTTCATAAGACACAAAAATATCTGTCAAAGATGGAATATTCTAAAGTGCATGATCGAGTGGCGAGATTTACCGCAGTTTTACAGGCAGACAGGTAAAACTCGCCCATGGATCACAGGAAAACTACGCTCTTGCGTAAGGGTAGCCCGATTTATACGTACGCTGCATATATTTCAGATTCAACAAAGTCGGATATAACAACATCAAACGTTACGCTAGCGTCATTCAAAAGAGCTTGCATTTGTTTATTTTGGAAAGCCGCTATACCAAACTCCACGCTCTTTGCTTGTAAGTACTCTATTTCAGCTTCTTCATTCAGTGGTTGAGACATCAAGTAACCGGTGTTTAACGCATCGTCCTCTAAAAGTAAAAGAATGATGATTCACAAAAGCAGTTCGATTAAAGACTGCTACAGAATGCCAGTCACAAAAAGTACCCTAAATTCGAATGCTATAGAATGCCCGACCACAAACGTGTTAATATAAACCTATTTTCGTGGCGATGGGTGGCTGTGCATAGTGAATGTTTGCGATTTTGTGAGTCTATGTATGAGAGGATGTCTAGTATTCCAATGTGAATAATTACCGAGTATGTTGATTAGAATAAGTGTAGTTTAAGTTTAAGTAATATTTTGTCTTTCATGGTGCATTGGTGTAAACTGTTATGCCATGTAAAATGTAATTTTCAATAAATAAATAAATAAACACCCTTTGGAACGTTTTGAAATTAATATTGGCAATAAAAACGGAGTACCGAAGGACCCGTACATAGGCTACATTATATATATATATCTATGTCTATGCAGACAACACAAACTCACCAGCTATCAGAGTTGAGTGGGTGTCACTCAGATCAACTTGCCGGAAGTTTTTTCCAGGACTATCTCTTATAGGAAACGGAGTCACATAAGTCACCTAAACAGAATTTAAATAATATTCTTATGAACATGATGACATCTTTAACAAGTAAAGCAACTTATAAATGAGATTTCTGTATCTGTACGCGCATGAACCCCGTTTATTCCTTATCCCGTGGAAATTTCAACAAATCCGTCCTTAGTGCTAGTCTACATCATAAAGGCAACCACTATGCAAAACTTCAGCCTTCTAGGGCCAAGGGTTTTGGCTACACGTTGTCAGTCAGTCACTCAGTCAGTAACGGAACAGTTATATAACATATTAGCAAACTACATTCTTGCCACGACTTAACCTTGAAAAACAACGTCTTAAGATACTATTTACCTCATGCCCGGCGTTGACTAAATGTCGTACATAACCTACGCCAAGTATGTTCAGACTCCTTATCGGCACCGGAGCAAGTAATAGTATTTTATACGCGGACGCGCACCACGCTAAATTAAACACTAACAATAACGACCTAAAATCCATTATTACTGACTAGATATATCTGATTTTAATTGCAGAAATGAGAATTATGGTATTCCGCCTTAGTCGCGGTAAGAGGTATGGTTCACAACTGAATGAGCTATGAAAAGTACACAGCGTTTTAAAGATAAGTCTTTGCACACGCGTGCGGGACTTCACAATACAACATAAGTCTTTGATAAATGATAAGATTTCGAGCTGTGTTAAAATTATAAAAATGCACTAGTGTCGAGATATGGTGTAATAGAGTGAAAATGTTTATCATTGTTTACCTTTGGTTTGTTTATCCAGACAATTGAATTTAAGACGTTATAGCATTATGACGTCTTCGCTTTTTTTCGACTTTTGTTCCCGTAAAATATACATTGTTCAAGTTCAAGTTCTTGAAAAATATCCCAGTTATAGATCGCTGCGTATCTGCATTACTGTTATCAGCGACTTCCGCTACTCGTTCTATAATTGCAAAATTATCGCACCTCACATTGACTCTTTCACATTTCTATCACACTTTACTGAATAGTTCAGTTCAGAAAAGCTGAGTCGATACCAATATTTTGCTAAACACGGTCGGATTGAGTGGTTGGATCGGTTTATCATTAAATTGTCGACACACGTCGGCTGCCCTACGCAAAAATCAAGTAACTCAAACTTTACCAAAAAAAATTTTTGTACTTTTCGATTCAAGCTTCTCAAAATACATCTATCCATCCTATGTTTTTTTTACAAAAATGTCTACTTTTCAAGATACAGAAGTTTTTAAAATCCAAGTATCTTTTTTCAACGGGGCATTCTACGCTAAAGTCAAGTATGTACCTTAATTCTATCTTGAAAACCATTATGTCGGAATGAGATACTTGTAATTCATATAGATTTCTGAGATACTTGATTTTAGCGTCGAAATTGAAATCGAAAACAAAATGTGTTACGACGTCAAAACAAGTATCTCTTTACTTTGATTTGGCTTTCGGGTAGATATGTTCTTAAAATATTTAAACTACTTTTTTAATTCAAATAATTTTAATATTGCCAGTAAAGTTTCACTTAATGTCAGTCAATGCCAATGATTGCATACAAGCGTTGAGTGTTAAGTGTTATCATTATCACATAAGTGGACTGTTTACCAGATTGTATCTTGAATTATTTATAATGAAGAGACGCAATGAACACTGGAATAATTCAAATGCTCGTCATAGGGCAAAATAAATAGTTTCTATGTGTTTGGGAAATAATAGCAAAGAGTAAGTGACTTTAAAAGTTAATAACTGTACTTATTTGCATAACGATTATTTTCGTTAAACAATGTGTGTTTTTAAAGTGTGTTTATTTATAGTGCTACCATTAATCTGAAGGGTAATGATACATTGAAATATTTTAACTTGGTTGTGAAATAATTTTAATGCACGAGTATATATTATTTAGTTATGTACTTATTTTGCAGAACGGGGCTTGATGAATCTGAAGTGGACCTCATACAACCAAATGATTTTTTGGAGCCAAATACGTCATTTATTGATAACTCTGATAATTTTTGGAATTTAAGTAAATCGCAGTATTTCGATATTTTGAATGAAAATCCCAATTCTTTGATTCAAGAAAACGATAACAGCTTCGTCGAGAACAGTAACGATGAAAATGTAGAACACAGTTTAACTGAATTAATGCCAGTGCTTGGAAGCATGATGATGAAATGATTATTTTGGTCTACTAGACATAAGCCAAAGCCTGAATCCAATCATGCATGTATCAGATCATAGAACCAGCACACGAGAAATCGGCAGTATATCAAATGACTCTTCAATAATTATTGATTAAAATCAGGAACGTCTACCACCTGTCATTATACCGGAGACACCGAATAATTCGGAGATAGATGTAAGCAATACTTCGTCGGAGAGCAATATTAATGACAACAAAAAAATACGAAAAAAGTTTATTAAATATCCTAGGTTGTCAGCCCGTGAAAAAAAAAGAAATAAACAAAAAAAATATCCAATAAATTTAACTACATGCAAAAACAGCTGTCGTGGAAACTGTTCTCAATTTTCAGTTTCAAATCGAAAAAAATCTGGGAAAATTATTGGTGCTCATCTAAAGATGTCCGCTTACAATGGGTTTCCAGCGAACTACTGCTGGTCTAAGTCAGAGAAACACAACTAGACTTTTCTTTTTAGAAGATACACATGGCCATTCTATACAAGTCTGCAAAGTTTTTTTTTTAATACCTTGGGCTTTGAAAACGATTCTATAATTACAACTGTTTCAAAAAAGATAAAATAATGCCCATTAAATATTTCAGATAAACGTGATAATAACGGGAAACAAAAATTCGATACAAAATATATCAAAGAGCATATTATGCGTTACAAACCTTGTGTAGCTCACTATCGTAGGCATAATTCCCCCTTGACAAGATATCTTAATCAACAGCTCTTTTACAGCTACATAAAGATTATGTTGAACAATATCCCGACAATAAATGCTGTTTAGAAACATACCGCAGAACTTTGAAGGGAATGAATATATCTCTTCACAGGCCTCAGAGCGATAAGTGTTTTGATTGCGAGGTGTTTGAAAATGAAGTAAATGAAGCTAAACAGACAAAAACTATTTTAACCCTAAAAATTATCTGTCAAATATTAATTCATAAAAATAAAGCAAAACAGGCCAATAGCTGTTTCATTACGTCGCGTTTTCATTTCATCGAAAGCTTTCTCTTAACCTTTTGATTTAAAAACTAACGTAACCTATACAACAAACAATAAAATGATCCTGAAATTATCCTGATTTTAGCAGAAAATAGCTTTCAATGAAATGAAAATGCGACTAAAAGAACCAGTTTTGTCAGTTTGTCGTCGATTCAAGGGACTCCGGGTTGGACCACAACACAGCTAGCTTGTACGTTTGACGTAGAAATAATGCACATATGTCACATGCACAAAAATATGCGTATGCAATCTATAATCCTGTGTATTCCCGCCTTTTGATTAAATCGCTTTGTCATGCAATCGAAGGCCAAGGACGGGCGGAGTTTGTTTTTATAACGGAAGTTGACAAAAATATATTGGTTACCTATTGTTGCATATTGCATATTAGCTACGAACGTAAAAATGTACTATTGTTTACTTTGATCATTAATGATCTGCCACACAACAGAATACACCGCAGTAGCTTGGATCTGCTACCAAGTAAACTTGATTGATGGTTTTTTTTTTTTTTTTAATTAAGCTTGACCGATAAGTATATTTTTCTTTGTGACTTTGCGGCTGTGCTACAAATAGTGCCAGTTAATCTTGTCGTACTGACCTGAAATTTGGTTATCAGCAAAAAACTTAGTTTAAAAATCATTTTTTTAGCCAAAGTACTGGGTTGTCTATTTACCCTATTATTCATAAACCTATTTTAACCAAAATGCCTTTAAAGTTCGTTTGTCCTTTTTTGTCACATTGACATTTCCGTTAGTAAGAAGAAGACAAAATCTATTTAAACTGATGGAGGATTGAGTGACGTTTATGAAAAATGGAATAAATCTCCAAGTTACGATTCAAGAATCTAAGGATAGCACGTCATAAAAATAGATAGCCAATTCTTTTTTTACCACAAAATTTTAGTCACCCTTGATCTAGCGCCCTACTTAGAATCTCCGAAACGTAATTTAAAAGGAAGTAGAAAATCAACAAATCCTAGCTTTATCGGGAACTACACAAGGATTAACGGAAGCCCCCCGTCGAGATAGGGAGGCATATCCTGTCTAATATTAGCGGAAAAGGCTGAAACTGCTGATTTATCTCGAAGGGCGGTGGTTGGTCCAATGGAGACGGGTACGAAGTATCTCGGGTTCGAGATAAAATCGGACGGTCGGCGCTGAAGGCTTGGAATGGCGAATCTATTTTATAGTCAAAAGAAAAGTTTTGATAGTAATTTCAAATGAAATAAAACTAGTTTGTGTCTTCTCTATCTTCTTTTTCTATCTTCTATATCTATAAAAAGTACCGTGGCTGATTGACAGACAACGCACAGCCTAAACCACTGGACCTAGAGGCTTGAAATTTGGCAAACATGTAAAGAAGGGATTTTTCGAAATTCCCACGGATAGGGCTAGTAATCTATACTTGAAAAAACCGACCAAGTGCGAGTTGGACTCGCGCACGAGGGTTCCGTAGAAAGATTTTAACGCTTTTCCCCAGTGTTTTAAGAAGTCCAGTGTTAGCAGAGCCCTGCTCCTAAGCAAAATGTACACAGTGTGGGGTCAACTTATATTAGTATGCGAAATCTACAGACAGACATAAAAATTGAAGATTTTGAGACTTTTTGGAGTGGTTGTGCTATAAGAGCTACCTACATACCAAATTTCAAGTTTCTAGGACAAATGGAAGTACCCTTTAGGTTTTTGGATTTCGGCAATTTGTATGGAAATAGCCTTTGTAATGACTGTATCTTACCATTGTTACCTTGTATTTTCTTTGTGCCTTATTTCTTGTCTTGACTGTTATGTGGTGTTCAATAAAGAGTCATTGTATTGTATTGTATCTTTTGATTGCGTTGACTTAGAAGATTGATTTTTTCACAGCTCCAAGGGACTGCAAGCTTGAGTATTTGATATTAATTTAAGCAAGCTACCTCCACGCGTTCCAGAGGATAAGGGTCTTGACAGACAGACAGACAGACAGACGGATAACAAAGTGATCCTATAAGGATTCCGTTTTTCCTTTTGAGGTACGGAATCCTAAAAAAGTACCGTGACTGATTGACAGACAACGCACAGCCTAAACCACTGGAACCAGAGACTTGATATTTGGCAAACATGTACCTTGAGTATCCTAGAGGTTCACTACGAGGGTAGTCCAGCAACAGTGCTGTCAACTTCAATAGAAGAATTTATTGAATCAGGCGTTACTTTGCGGAGGTCCATATTTATGAACTAAAAAACAATTACTTTGCTCACCCGCGACCACTAATGACAAATAGTTATATCTGTTAGTTCAATAGAAGACTTTTCCCCAACTTTTGACCGCCTACCGGAGGGTACTCTGGAGCATATATTTTTTGATTGTCCAAAATTAGCTACTCCCCTGTATGATCTTCTTCCCCATAGCGTTAGCCGTCCAATTAATATTAATTTCCTACTAACCTTAGTGTTTTCCTCATTCTCTAAAATATTAGATAGATTCCTGACTAAAAATAACATAAAACTGTAAAATTAGAAATCAATGTAAGTAAATCCCTCCTCCTGTCTTACCTTTTCCATCCCTGTAGTTTTTTTTAGATAATTAAAATAGATAGCCATAGATCGTATCATAGTTTTACTCTGTATATACCTAGTTGGTTGTGGTGAAGGTATTTTGGTTGTGTTTGTTGTAGTTGGACTCTGGCTGTTACCCTACCGAAGACTGGCAGTAACACCGTACAACGAGACAAGAGTCTACTGGCCGTGTCTTATCCAACCTCGACATTGGCAGAATCATCAAAAGCTTGATGGGGCCACATTTCCCTAAAAATTGAATTGAATTGACCGCCTACCGAACCGAGTGCGGATTTCAACATGAGATGATGTCATTAGATTCGTCTCAGTCATAGTCTCTTAGTTGTGGGAGTGACATAGGGTACTACTGTTACTTAACTAGCTTATGCCCCGCGGTTTGCCCCCGTGAAATATCTCAAAATGGGCTAGTTCCCTATCCCGTAGGAATTTCAAAAAATCCCTTCTTACTGCACCTCTCTAGGATACTCAACTCAAGGTACACGTTTGCCAAATTTCAAGTCTGTAGGTCTAGTGGTTTAGGCTGTGCGTTGTCTGTCAGAGAGTCAGTCACGGTAGGTACTGTTTTGTAGGTATAGAAGATAGATAAAGATAGATCAATATAAGTTAATTGTTTTGCAGGCTGGGTTTTTTATTAATTATTAAGAAACAAAACGAGGCATTAAGTTGTTTAGAGTAATTCTATCAGTTTTAATTAAAAGGTTAATTTATTTCAGACAAACAAAGTGTACGAAGCATCTTGAAAATCCTACCATCTTTTGACTAAACATATTCCTATTTAATTTTAGATACTTTTTGTTGAAGTACAGACCTGCGAGATATTTATCTACACGAAGTAAAACTAGACAAGTTTGTAAGTTTGTCCGACTTGGTACATTCGTTGTCACGTACTAAACTCTGGCGAGGCTTTAATGGAACTTACTCGCTGGCAAAACAATGTGTAGAATTTAAGTTAGGCAGTGTAAATTTGCTCAGAAAATACTATTTTGTACTGTTAAAGTTCTATAGAAGCTTTGTAAACGTAGGTATGAACGTGCGTGTTGACATTTGTGTGTCAATTTCATTTTGAAGATTTTGAAATAAATATTTAAAATATGACTTTGCGTATATACCTCGTCCTCCTCGAAAACTCACAGAAATAATGTACCTATTGCAAAGATAAGCTACTGCCGTACGTCTGTAATGCTTTCGGCGGCGGTAAACCAGGCACAATAAATAAAAAGAAATAAATAAATATTGCGGGGCAATTGACACGAGTTGACCTAGTCCCATAGTAAGCAGAGCTTGTGTTATGGGTACTAGACATCGGATAAACGTACTTATATTAATAAATACATACATAAATACATATTAAATATCCAAGACTCGAGAACAAACATTAGCATTCATCATACAGACATCTTCCACTTTCATATTTAGTCTTCGGACGTCTATGTTCACTTTTTTTTTTTCTTTCTTTCATTCTTTTCCCCGGCCGGGGATTGAACCCGAGACCTCAAGTTTCGTAGTCCGGTTCTTTAACCACTAGGCCATCCGGTCGTCAGTTTTTATTGTTATGCTTACATAACGGCTATAGCCGCTTACCGCCGCCGAACTTGTTAAGGTGTATTACATATTAGACACAAAATTTTTAGTAATATTTAGGTGCCCATTATTTTGGCCATGAGTTTAGCCTAGTTAAATAGGTACCCTTAGCGACGATTTAGTGGATTTTGACAATTGGTCATGCTTCATATTTTTGTTGTATGGTTTTTATATATTATTTGACAAATATATCTACATTAAAAATAAATATTAATTTATTGCTGACGTGACGTCATCAAACGCATAATGGATAATGTAGTCTTCGCCTGCACAAAAAAAATTACAGTAAAGTCTATGGTAAAGTAAACGTCAAGGTGTTAACGTCACCGCGACCGCGGACGGCTAACCTCAAAAAAAATTAAAATCACTAACACTAACTGAAGTTGTTTGAAATGGAAGGCTACGAGTGTTTCGTCCCTTTGTGTCCGAATAACAACAGGGATAATCCGGGTTTGCTATTCGTACCAATCCCAGAACGACGGCGAGAGGAATGGTGTCGTGAAGTGAAGCAAAAATACTTCAAGAACTATTTGCAGTTTTGTTGTGAAGATCATTTAAATGTTTAACAATAAAGTCTTGACCGTTCAGTACTCCAATAAATTAGATTGTATTTATTATTATAATATTGTTTTGTTTTGCTTTAGCTCCTCTTATTTCAGCGATGTTGTGGTTGCTAGAATTCGCCATGAACTCCAGTAAGTATCATGACATTGTCCACTTGTGGCAAATTGCGAGAATCGGCTTTTTCGAAATTAGCCGTCCTTTTTGCCATTTTCAGTGCCGTTAGAGGATAAAATGCTCTTTGTGCTTAAATAACAAATAAACAAACAAACTACAAAACGAAACGACTACGTCAATGTCAAGTTTGAGTTTGTGTTTGATATAGAACTAGACAGACGTCAGTCGTTTTTTTTAATAAGCCAAAGGAATCATTGTCCATTAAGCGTTTGATGACTCACAGAAAGGTCACTTGAAGGTCAAAACATTTCAACGAATATCTTGATAATGTAATACTTTTTTTTTAAATCTGACATACAGAAACTGTACCAAAAGCTTGTTTCTCGAAACGGTTTTGAGATTTCCATACATATATGAAAAGTTAGCATGGCTAATTACCGGTATCGAGTTCAGCGTAGTGAAATTTCCCATTTTTTTTTGCCGACTGTACCTACTTTTTGTTGTGTGTCAATAATCAACATTATTATTGTCATCCAATTTACATACCCCTACCAAATTTCAAGTCAATCCGCCCACCGGCCAAATTTAACTGGCAAGATTTAACCAACACTAACATAATTATATGGGCGATGAATTGTGAGAGCGATTATAATCTATAGTATTATTTAACAAGTTTTTATTTTGATTCACCTGTCCCGCGTGTCTCTGTCTGTGTATACCTACCAAATGAAATTTTGCAAGTAAAATTTTTCCTACTGCCAGTGGTCGGATTGACTTGAAATTTGGAATATATAGATGTGTACTCGTAGATTGAATGACAATACAAGCAAAATCAACAAAAAGTACAACAGCAAAAAAAAATAATTTGACACAAAAATCTTTTCAGTTAGAAGCTAACCTTGACACTCATTCACCCAAACCCGACTACTAAGCTGTCCCGTTGCTTACTAAACCCTGAACATCATTCAAACGTTCTCCATAAACCAAAATAGGGTCATTCTAACAAACAAAAGACACACGTATATTGCAAGATTGTGGGGCACGTAGCGAGTCCGGCAGACGCGGCCATAACGAGGCCGACGTGGGCCAACCGGCAAACCATTACACAGGGTTGTGCCTACACTACATAAATTAAAAAATATATATTTTGAAGCACCTCATCTTCACTTCTAAGTCACGAATGTAAACAGAAAACACCATTGGCAAGGCAGGCCCTTTGACTCGTGCAGAACAACTCTCGACTCGAGCTTGCTCGAGCTTACCAAGACGCGAGGCAAGCCACGAGCGCCAACTTCCACTCTCGTCTCGCGGTTTTCCTCGCCATTTACATAAAGGAGTAAAATGGATATCAGAATCATCCTAACAAACAAATCACGCTTATATTGCGAGATTGTCGTACAGTATGCGAGTCCAATACACGTGTCTATAAAGAAGCCTACGTAGGCCAACCGGCAAACCATTATACAGGGCTGTGCCTACACTACATAAATTAAAAAAATAACTATTTCAAAGCACCATCTTCACTCCTAAGTCGCGAATGTAAACAGTGACCACCATTGGCAAGGCCCTTTGACTCGTGCAGAACAACTCTCGACTCGAGCTTAGCAATACGCGAGGCAAGCCACGAGCGCCAACTTACACTCTCGTCTCGCAGTTCGCCTCGCTAGTTTCATGAAGAAGTAAATTGGATATCAGATTCATCCTAACAAATAAAAACACGCGTGTATTGCAAGATTGTTTAGACGACCGGATAGCCTAGTGGTTAGAGACCCTGACTATGAAGCTTGAGCATACAATGACTATGCAAAGAAAAATCCGTTAAGCAGCTGGACTTGAACCAGCAACCTCGGTAATCCGTACCACGCTCCACCAATTAAGCTATACTTAACGTTGGTGTACCTAACGAATTTTTCAATGCCTTGTGTTATTTATTTTTTTTATTTTTTTTGGAAGATCTCTCCTCAGCGCCATCTATGAGTAGCTTAATCAAGCGGCTCACCCACTACGGAACTTCTACAGTTACGCATTAGTGGCAAGAGATGGAACTATTTTCTGTATCAATGAAAATAATCGATTTATTGATTATTTTTGTTTTTATTTTTATGAAACATTCATAGTATGAAATTCAACATACAATGACTATGCAAAGAAAAATCCGTTAAGCAGCTGGACTTGAACCAGCAACCTCGGTAATCCGTACCACGCTCCACCAATTAAGCTATACTTAACGTTGGTGTACCTAACGAATTTTTCAATGCCTTGCGTAACTGTAGAAGTTCCGTAGTGGGTGAGCCGCTTGATTAAGCTACTCATAGATGGCGCTGAGGAGAGATCTTCCAAAAAAAAAAAAAAAAATAACACAAGGCATTGAAAAATTCGATTACCGAGGTTGCTGGTTCAAGTCCAGCTGCTTAACGGATTTTTCTTTGCATAGTCATTGTATGTTGAATTTCATACTATGAATGTTTCATAAAAATAAAAACAAAAATAATCAATAAATCGATTATTTTCATTTATGAAGCTTGAGGTCCCGGGTTCAAATCCCGGTCGGGGCAGATGTTTGTATGATGAATACGAATGTTTGTTCTCGGGTCTTGGATGTTTAATATGTATATAAGTATGTATTTATCTATATATGTATGTTTATCCGTTGTCTAGTACCCATAGTACAGGCTTTGCCTAGTTTCGGACTAGGTCAATTGGTGTCAAATCGTCCCGTGATATTAATTGTCGTACAATATGCAAGTAAATCAGACGCAGCTATAACAACGCCGTGGACGACAAGGAAACCATTATACAGGGCTGTGCCTAGTGCCTACACTATATAAAATAAATAAGTTTTTTAAAGTTGCTCGCTCAACTTTACTTCGAGGTCGCGAATATAAACAGTGAACAATAACACAATTGGCAAGGCCTCTTGATTCTTGCTGAACAACTCTCCACGCGAGCCTAGCGAGACGGAGGGCGCGTATCTACGGCAACCAGGGAAAGCTGTTGTCTGGTTTGACACCTGTCTGTACACACAAAAGGTATGATGTATGTACACGCTGTTGTTTTTCCGATGGTGGTGATGTAGAGTAAAAGTATCTGGATTTCATACAATCGAATCAAATAACCAATCAACTTTTAAAAGTAAAATTAAAAAATAACAAGGAAAGCCAAAGTCGAAGTAAAGTAAAATAACAAAAATTAAAGCCGAAACTATATTTGTATTAAAATTTTTGGCTTCCCCTGAATTTTCTGGCCAGCCCTGGGAGCCCCTCTTTATGGCCACACCAGACGCAATTCAGCACGGAGCCGGCAGTCGTATGCCCCGTTTTTACACCCAACGAGGTGCTACGTGCAGCGGGGGCCCGCACGGAGACACTACACGGCAATGCAATCTGTAGAGAAGGTACCTATCATTATGGTTATATTTCAAAGACTTATTTCAAATTCCAATTATAGAGAGAGAGAGAAAGAGAGAGATTTTTTCACATACATTCGACATTCGATTCGATTTTGTATGTATTATATGTATATATATATATATTTATTTATTTATATATTGGTATTTACTTCTACTTTGCATTTAGTAGTATATTGTAATATGGTAGGTTTTTGTATGTGTGTGTGTATTGTATTGTCTCTCGATATTTATAATTATGAACTCACTTTGTCTCGATCCCCAGTGAACTATTCCTCTCCACCACTCAAAGGTTGACTGGCAGAGATCCCTTAAAGGGATAAGTCCGCCTTTGTACTGAAATGTTATTGTTGTAACTTGTGTTTTATCCTATTTTTTGTACAATAAAGTGTTTACTTACTTACTTACTTACTTACATACAGAAAAATAAAACAGTACATTTGAACGAATAATTATTATAGTGTCGAGAATCCCACTACTAAATATTCCTTTGAATTCCTATTATTGTTTTTATTTGTGTTTGTAAGCATTGTATATAGCATTAAAAACTTTATGTTTTTTATAAAAATGTTTACAAATCATAATTTATGAACTAAAAACCATTACTTTGCTCACCCTCAACCACAGTTCATAAGTATGGACCTCCGCAAAGCGACGCCTGATTCAATAAATTATTTAAAACAATAATTTACCTAAAACTTGAAAATAAAGATGAATAAATAAATAAATAAATATCGTGGGACAATTTGACACGAATTGACCTAGTCCCAAACTAGGCAAAGCCTGTACTATGGGTACTAGACAACGGATAAACATACTTATATAGATAAATACATATTTATATACATAAATACGTATTTATATACATATTAAACATCCGAGACCCGAGAACAAACATTCATATTCATCATACAAACATCTGCCCCGACCGGGATTTGAACCCGGGATCTCAAGCTTCATAGTCAGGGTCTCTAACCACTAGGCTATCCGGTCGTCTTTACAAGTTACGTCAAATAAAATTTTAGATCTAACTACATGGGCTGGCAGCTTCCTTGCGCAACGTATGAGCATCCCGATACAGCGAGGAAATGCTGCCGGCATCTTCGGGACCAATCATGCCGCGGGATAGCTGTTTTCTAAATTTATTTTAATTTTATTTACTAGTTATAATTTTTTTAACAGGTAGGGTTTTAATCATAGTTTTTATTTAGATTAAGGTTTTTATTTATTGTCATTTACTTGTTTTATGTTGTGCAATAAAATTTATTCTTAATTAAAAATTTTAAAATTACGTACTACATCAAAAAGCAAATTTTCCCAAAAATGTAAGATAGGATTTAGTTCTTCCCCGTCTATATCACAATCTGATAAAGTGCACTCATTTGGTCTAATTAGCAAACATTTTTATCTTTATATCTACGACGTGAAATTATTTTCTTAATAGCAATATCATATTTTATTTTGTTCCGACATTGTGCACATTGTTTACATCAGTTCGACTTATTGCAACTTTCTTATACATGATTCAAGATTTGTCTAACCACAGACCACTATCTTGAACGCCGAAAGCGTTATAAGAGGCTGTTTTGGAAGTCTTTAAGAACTTCTACGGGCTCGTTCAACAATGATGGACGTGACCATAAAACCATTTCAAAACTAGTGGCGCTGTGAGTTGTAGAACTCGCGGCCGTATTTTCTGTTTGTTTTTTTTATTAAAACAAAAACGAATTGTCAAAAAAATCCTACATAATTATCAAACCCGATCGTAAAATTTCACAAGAATCGGTTGAGAAATGCTACCTAGAGAGGAAAACAGGCGGACAAACGGATACGAAAGAATTTTTGTCCGCTGAAGCTGAGATACTTCACTCTCTTAGTTCGCTTAATCAATAAACGAAGATATCGATGAATTCTTTGCACTTTAATCATGATCTCTTGAAATTCCAGAATCAATTCATCATTATCATTAGGCACACACGCGCGTTTAATGACATTTATCCTCTTAATCGCTTAATTCCGCTCAAGGACTATCCATTTGGATTTGTCAAACCTCGGTTATCCCCTCACTATCCATTGAGCCATTACGTTAAGCCATATCCCCGTTTAATGTATTTATATAACCTGTCCCTCCGCCGTTACACAACGGAGGCAAATTGCCACACGTGGCGTTAATTTGGTAGCCTTTGACTTGTTGGGACATACGGGATGGAATTTGAGCAGATATTACAATTAGACTTCTACGATTACCTTACCCGATGATTTGACTACTGACTACCCACAGAGGGTATTCGGCTTGACCTATTGTATGTAAGCAGAATCAGAAACGAGGAGATGCGTAAGAAACCGCAAGTCAAAGACATAGCTAAGTGAATCAACAAGTTGAAATGGCAATGGGCACGCCATATAGCTCGGAGAAGTCACAACCGTTGGGGAAGAAAGAATCTAGAGTGGAGACCACGAGCCAGAAGACGGAGTGTTGGACGACCTCCTACCAGGTGGACTGATGATTAAGGTAGCGGAAAGCCGGTGGTTAAGACCTATATTCAACATTGGACGTCTTCCAATTGAAATTATATAATGATGATGAGGTGGAGGTCCTTTAATATATTTTTGGCCAGCATAATTGTATCAGCACAACATTTAAATTTATTACATTAAAGTTTTAATATTCAATTCAGTTTTGTGCACGAATTATAAAGAAGCACCAGGTGATTGATAAACATATTTTTAATCAAAATGTGCTGAACGGCATCACACAAGTTTATTTTCTTTCCTTTAGAAATAAGGTCTATCAAACATTCAACTCCTGTCTGTACATACCGTCTCTCATTCACAGGGTCTGAGCACACGTGACGCTAATTTGCTAGCCTTTGCCTTGTCGATACATAGAGATAGACTGTTAAGCAAATATTTAAAGGTATTTCAGGATAGTAATGGTTAATTTTTTTGGCGTCGACATCGTTTAAAACCAACATCACTAGGATTCGTTAAGAAGATATGAATGCTCCTTGCTATTTGCGTGCTGATTATGAGCTTGAGCCATTGTTTGTTCAGGACGGTTCTTGGATCTTCTTCAAAGACTTTAAATCCCAATTTTGTTTTAACATGCGTTTAATTACCTAACAAGATTTGCTAACAAGGCTTGACTGAGACTTTTCGACAGAGTTTTGACAAGGGAATTTGGTGAAAAAGATAAAGAAGAGGCAATGGTTGGTATATAGAATTGGATCTTAGGACTATCCAATTTTATGTATGCTGATTTCCAAAGGAAATAAACTGCTGGCGTTAACAAGGTGATTCTGAGAGGAGGCCTGTTGGACGTAAAAAAGGCTGATGATGATGTGATGATGATGAACAAGGAGAGAGCGTTTTATAATACGGCAGATAAGTTTGTGATACTGTAACTTGTTTTATTCAATGTTCTCCAATATATTTGACAGTGTGTCACGCTGTAATCGAGGTAAGCTAGAGTAGGGAGTATCGATTCACTGCTCGATTGAATCTAGTTTCCGAACTGGAATAACTATTTTCAGTTCAGGAACGTGTGAAGCGGTATTTGAAGACTCACAATGTAGAAGACATAAAATTGGGAAAGTTCAGGCTTCGTAGGAAATTGATTAAAGGATTTTGGGAGGGAAAATAGAACGGTTTTCCAAAGGGCTGACGCAGAAACATGCAGAGTAAGTATTGTGTATTCTAGGAAGATGAAATTTTTAAAAAGGTAGCAGAAACGAAATTGCCTTTATCCCCGAAAATCTTGTTTTAGCTTGGATATAAATTTATCAGAAAGTGAACTCTCCTTTAAAACATTTTTGAAGCACATTTATCACTAAACAATTTTTTTTGTGTTTTGAAAGATAAAGCTAAAGCTAGGAGTTCATGAAAAGAAATCTGTTTTACTTCTCCTATTGACCAGGGCCAGGAAAATATACGACTTAAAAAATAATAAGCAATAAAAGCATAATCTAACTAGCCTATCATAGACACATTACCCCTGATTGATGTATCACTTCGACACTTGTCAAGTGCGAGAACTAGGCTGTACCTATTCACACAACTTCCAATTCTTCACAACTCGTCCTAATTTTTGACACATCACTCTCAACCTAGGCCATAATAACAAAGCAATAATAACAAGAGATGGTAACGCCCACTTTCCTCTCTGCTATAAGATTATGACAGGTATCAACCAAATTGGACATGGGCACTGTTTAGTTGTGTGCGTGTTTCCTATTTGTGTAATTTGTATCTTTAATAAATTAATTGCCTCAACATACAGGCTGAATACACTGTTAACCTCATGCAAGGCCTTAATGTATTGTATTCTGGCAAATAAATACTTTTGCCTTTGTCTAACAATTTATTTTGGCATGCTTAAGCGGGTTTTGTGAAGTGTGTCTCGTCTCCCGCTAAAAGTGGCAGAAAAGGGTAATGTTAGACTCTATTACGCGATTCCAGAAAAATCGAGCTGGTAGCGTTTCATTGCAGGGCCGCGGGACGAAAGAGTCACTAGTGTTCGATCTCGCGTCGCAGTGTAATGCTACTTGCCAGATTTTACTGTAAATAAATAAGGTCTAAATAATTATAAGCCAAAGGCTACTCTCGTCATATGTGTCTTGTGACCTAGGCCGTTCACTATAAATATTAGGTCCATTACTCATGTCACATGCTCCTATGACGTGCCATGAATTTATATAAGAGCCAACAGATGGCCCTGTTACTCTGATTTATATGGCCGTTTTGTTTTTGTAAATAGAAAGCAAACATTTTATGGAGTGAAAGTTTATTTGAGGGCTGATGTAAGTTGGGAGATTTGGTAGATAATAAATCATCACATTCGTGCGGTATTTTGTTTTAGTGGATTGAATTTATCTCTTTTTGGCGAGGTTAGTTAGTAGGAGTAGATACGGTAAATACTTCAGGTCATTTACGACCTCTGTACAGCGAAACTAGATACAGCAGGCTTATTATTTTAAAAGATCGCGACATTGTGAATGCCTAAAATTATTAAAGTTAAAATGTTGATATAGATAAGTACTTACAGCTAAACTCTATAAAGGTAACGCCAACTCATTTAACACATAAAATCGAATCCGAACGGGGGAGGCCTATGTCCACTACTGGACATAGGCCTCCCCAAGGCTCTCCACGGCTCTCCACTGAGACCGGTCTTGAGCTTTCCGCAACCACCGCGATCCCGCAATCTTTACCAGGTCGTTGCTCCATCTTGGATAAGTACCTGCCTAAAATTATTAAAATTAAAATTGTTGATATAGATAAGTACGAGTACTTAAGCTAAACGGTAACCCCAACCCATTCAACACATAAAATCGACACAATTAATCCAAAACAGTATCGAAGGATCATCTAAAGCTAAATGGACACCGTGTAAATCCGTTTACCTATTACTCACCAATATTGCTGTGACCAGAAGTCTCCACTTTTTACAAGCTCGACATTTCCGTTGAAATTTAAACTTCGTGCTCCCGAGAGTCAATTTTGCCAAAACAAAAAACAAGGTTTTCGCAAACTTACACAAGTTAGAAAATTACTGAAATTTGCGTTACATTGCGTCACTTGATCGACTACTTTTGACTCATTCGCTTCACGGCCTCGTATTGTACAGCATCTTCGACAATTTTTTTACCAGTGCGAACTCGGGGTACAGACAGAAAATGGCAAACCGGTACCAAAAGGGGAAACCGCGGCTCTCACCGAATTCAATAAAAAGTAACTAATGCAGCCCTTAAAACTTCGACTGTATTCTGTTTTTACCCGACTGCCTAAGGAGGGTTATGTTTTTCGAGCGTATGTATGTATGTCTAATTCTTTGGCACGCTCTACAGCTTAAACCGTTTGCCGGATTTCTAGGTATGAGGTGTCATTGGATTCGTCTCAGTAGTAGGAGTGGCAAAGGGTATATTTTTTCCCAGAATGGCAGTCGGGTTTTCTGTTTTTAATTTTAAGTTAGTTAGGTTATTACAGTTAGTTAAGTATTGTTCATTTTACTGGCACGACTTAATTGACCAGTCGGCTCGAGTATGAATATTCGAATCCTTCGTAACGTAATCGAGTATAACGTTATCGAGAAATTTGTACGACGTTTGGATCAGCGCGCGCCCGTGAGCGTATTCAGATACTAAGATGTAGTCTGAAGTTTCTCTCTTCTACACGTTACGTTACGCAGGATTCGAACATTCTTAGTCGGGCGTCGGGCCCGATTTTTCGAATTGTTCTCGAGTCCTGAAACGTTCCAAAGCCTGTCCACCGTACCTTAACGTCCCAAAATTAGTTTGCGGTGGCCATTGGACGGGTTCCGTTCCCGGCTTAATTAACGGTCCGACAAGCAAACAAACAACATTACGCGACGGACAACGGAAGCTACATTTTACGCATCCTTAATTGGACGGCAAAATGTTTTACAAGTTTCATCGACGGGAAAGTAATGTACTATTGTGAGGCTGTTTTTTGGCTTTATGGTTATCAGCTTATTTAAGGTCGTATTGGTTTTTTGTTCATATTCGATTGAATTAACAAAAGTTAAAAAATGGTTTACGATCTCTTAAAAACAGGAGTAAAGAGATTGACTTAATTTTTTCCTTTAATACTGTCTTGTATTTTTTAACTGAGTGAGAAAAAATAACATTATTGTACATTTTAGTAATTTTCATAGGCATTACGAAGTCGGGATTTTGAGTTGAGTCAAAATGCCTTTGTCGGGATTTTTTGAACTGGTTTAATTCTCTTACGTGCTAGCTTATATAACTGGGTGGATTTCCAAACTGGAGACACCTGGTGTAATTTGCGTGGCCGTATTTTTGTATGAAAAAGTGCCAAACAAATTACACCAGAGTAATTTTTGTGGCACTTTTTCATACAAAAATACGGCTACGCAAGTTATATCAGGGTGACCAGAGGTCTAAAGTTCGAAAATCCACTCAACTACAGTTTTGAAATTCTTAACCATCCTATACCTATTCCAATTTATCTTATGGTAACATTACACTTGTAGAATTCAAGCCATGTCCTAACTGACCAACCACAGACGTACTATCGAGATAGACTGTACATGCTCTAGTCCGTTATAAAAATACTAATGCTTAACAATAACGTCTTATAGGTAAGCACAACCTTTCCTATTAGTGTTCTAGTTTGCTCGAAGCAATTGCAATACAAGCAGGGATACAAAATATAAATAAATAAATGATGTTCAATCATCATCATATACTTAGTGTTAAACTAATTTACAATTCATTGACATCAACATCATCATCAGCCGAAAGACGTCCTTTGTTGGACATAGAACTATCTACCACACCGATCTGCAGTAAAAATGACCTCAGAGCCACTTTGACCAAGTCGTTTTGTTAGCGTTTAGTATAGTGGTGGTGGTTATAGTTGGGTCTGTGTGGCATGTGTTGATTCGTGTAGCAGTGAAGGCGGAGGTGTTGCATGGAAACATATATTTGCCGCTCAGATATAACTATTTTTATTTGTGGTCGCGGGTGATCAAAGTAATTGTTTTTTAACCCCCGACGAAAAAGAGGGGTGTTATAAGTTTGACCTGTGTATCTGTCTGTGGCATCATAGCTCCCAAACGGGTGGATCGATTTAGATGCGGTTTTTTCAATCGAAAGTTAGTGTAATCAAAATGGTTCTTAGCCAAATTTCATTAAAATCGGTTCACCCGTTTCTGAAATATTGAACTTTGAAATGAGAATGTCGGGGGTTTTTAGTTTAATTTGTCCTCTATACTCGGGGCACGAAATTCCGTCTAACGACTAGGTATTTAAATATAATTGACAAATTAAAAATAACGGTTTCAGACTCACTAACCTAACTAACAGTTTAGACGGGTATTAACTGTCACGAAAGCAGCCAAATGTAGCGAAATAACTAATGTAAAAGTGCAATTTTTGTCCTTTAATGCACCACCCAAATTGGGTGTAACCTCGCTCTGTCTACACCAATTATGTGTCTATGTCCACCCGTAGCCAATCTGGATAACGACTAGTCTTTGCACGCTGGCTGGCACCAAACACCCGGGCCGCAAGGCTTACCGAGGGTCAAGCACGACTTTACGAATGCTGCGTAACGTAAAATCGAATAGTAAACGTTGTAGAGTTTGTATGTCGTTTGGAACAGCGCCCGCCCGTTAGCGCATTTGGAACTAAAATTTAGTATGAGGTTTCTCGATCTCGATGCTACAACCGTAACGTTACGCAGCATTCGTAAAGTCGTGCTCGACCCTCAGATATCCTATCTATGAAATACACTGACTTGATTAGTTTGAGAGTTTGTACGTGGAGTTATGCAAAGGATACCTGGAAAATGTGGTCAAAGATGAGTTGTATGAGAGGGGTGTCAACTTGTATAGCATACTTGATTTATACGCATATATTTTACAAAGACGGGCAGCCTTTAGCTTATCGTAGCACTACTTTTTTATGTCGCAACAAACGGTATAATAAAATAAAACTGTTTTCTTTCTTTTGAACATCAAATGGCCGTAACATCATTCTGTCTATGATTGGCGATAGATATGAATATGACTGTCCTTACATGAATCTTAAATCTTCTACAATATAAAAATTAATCGCAAAATGTGTTGGTAAGCGTATAACTCAACAACGCCTGGACCAATTTTACCAATTCTTTTTTTTAAATGTTCGTTGAAGTCCAAGGATGGTTTTTACGGCGAGATAAATTCGAATAATTTCCGTGAAAACCCTAAAGACAGCCCTTTTATTTTTTCCATACAAACGTTTTCTAACTAAAATGTAGAGTCAATTTGAACTTTATTGCTATTCAATGGTTAGGAACAAAAAACTGCCACATTACAAATCTTTTTGACAAAACAAAGTCTTTCGGGTCCGCTAGTTTAATGATAATTATTATTGTCTTTTTTAAATAATTTATGTTTGCAAAGATTTATCTTTCGTCTGTATATTTTTTGTATTTCAATTGTGTTTTAATGTAATTTGGACTTAAGTTGTATTCATAAATAAATAATTATTATTATTGTATGTCGCCCCATTCACGGGGCAACAGTGTCCCGGACCTTTGGGAGGCATGCGCGGAGCCGAAGCCAACGCGTAGAGGCCCTTATGACAATTTAATAAAAAGTGAGGGATGCATCGAGCGGACGCTGTCCCTGATCGCGCCATAGGGACACACTCTATTATTATTACTATAGCATTTGACAGATTAGTAAACCTAAGTAAAGAACACTCTTATGTGATATTTCAAAGCCGTTCCGTCACGTAACCAGAAAAGGGCCAGATGAAACACGAATTCATTCGTTCAAATTACAATTTCCAGAATACCAAACTTAATTTAACTGCATCGTAAAGGTGTAGTTTCTATTTAACATGAAACAGGGAGCTTTTGCGTAGCAGAGAAATAAATAAAAAGTGGCACGTAGCCTGTTTTGAATTTTCAGCAGCGAATATAAAGGTAAATAAAAGAACGAACCTCGTTAAAACTTAATAAATGCTAGCAGTGTTCGTACACATTTTCGTTAAAGGTCACAATTTAAAAATGAAATACAGATAGTGCTCACGCGTCAGTAAATGACAGACACTGCTATGATGCAACCATTTGATTAATAACTCTTTTTGTAACAGAAATAACACATTAATATAAACATCAACACATTATATACACATTTTTTTAAAGAAGTGGGGCGCCGTTTGCTTGAACGGGGCTTTGACTCTCGCTCCGAATCGTTCCTGTGCCCTAAGCACGACTTGTCGAATCCTGCGTTACGTTACGGTTATCGTATCGAGATCGAGAAATCTCATACTAAATTTTAGTTCCAAATACGCTCACGGGCGGGCGCAGTGCCCTAAGCACGACTTGTCGAATCCTGCGTCACGTAAAATCGAATAGTAAACTATAACGAGTTTGTATGATGTTTGGAACAGCGCCCGCCCGTGAGCGTATTTGGAACTAAAATTTAGTATGAGATTTCTCGATCTCGATACGATAACCGTAACGTAACGCAGGATTCGACAAGTCGTGCTTAGGGCACTGTTCCAAACGTCATACAAACTCGTTATAGTTTACTATTCGATTTTACGAGACGCAGGATTCGACAAGTCGTGCTTAGGGCACTGGTCCAAAGGCCGCCTATCGTCGTCCAGCGCGGCAACGCGGCAAGCTTGTTGGGCACCTTTGCGCCAGGAATGTTGCGGGGTGGTTTATTTATTTAGTAAATTTTTTATTTACATTTATTTAAATTTAGGTTATTTGTTTTTATTATTCTTTATTACTCATTTAAGTTTTGTGCAATAAAGAGATGGTTTTTATAAACCATGCAGATTATTTATTTACAATATCGAACCATCTAGTTAGTTACATAAGTCCTAAGTAATTACATATACACATTAAATTAAATTAAACAATAATATCAGTACAACACACTCTACGCAGACCTAAATAAAAACGTCATTCTAATACCTAAAAACCTGCGTACCCTGACCTAACCCTAAGCATAATTTATATTATTCATTTTTGCCATCGATCCTATTGACAAAGCCTAATGCTGATCTATAGTTTGTTAATTTGCAATATTTTTTTGTGATTGGTTATTTTTATTGAATAAAGATTTGTAATCATATATCTTGCAACAGAAACGGTGTTGGCGAGCCCGCTGGCAGGAGCGGTGCGCGGCCGGCGGCGCCCGTGCGGACGTGCTCGCGGCTCATTTCACTGACACTACTAAACTTGTAGTCTCACAAAATTTATTTATGAAAAAAAAAAAAAACTAATTGTGACAGGTTTATTATGTCTTCGGCTTCTGAACCCATCTTAGAGTACTTATAATATGTGTGGAGCCTTTTATACACTCGTGTTTTAAGGCCCCTCATTATGTTACTACTTGTACTGTTTATGGTTTTCAATAAAGAACATTTATTGTATTGTATTATATGTAACAGTTGCTTAAATTACTATTATAATAAACAATTAATGCACATACCAGTTTACCAAAACTCATAATAATATAAATACAATTATTTCCACTGGCGTATTCTGTCTGTCTTTCGGCTTAATCTCTGTTGGAATACAGATCAATTACAGCGACCAGAGAGAAATCGTCATGCTAGTGAATTCTGATTGGTGTTAGATTTTGTATTTGTACGTCTGTCTTTACCTAACTCGTCGTATCGTCGTTTGTAACATCCAACCTTAACAACCTCAACAACCTCAGAATCCTAACTAATGTTATAAATGCGGAAGTAACTCTGTCTCCCTGTCTGTCTGTTTGTTACCTCTTCACGGGAAACCGCTGCACCAATCTTGATGAAATTTGGTAAGGAGATAGTTTGAATATTGAGGAATAACATAGGCTGCTTTTTATCCGGGAAAATTATATAGTTCCCGCGGGATACTAGTACAGAATAAACCAGAACCAGCGAACGCGCCTAAAATAAAAGTCACCAATATCAACCAATATTACACTTAAGTGAAGGGTACGCCGAAAGAACATGTCTAGACACCTTAGCAACTTTTTGAGTTATCGCGATTTGGAAGTTTGGAACGATGTAATCTTTTATCTATACCTATAAAACAGTACCGTGACTAACTGACTGACAGACAACGCACAGCCTAAACCACTGGACCTAGAGACTTGAAATTTGGTAAACATATAAATACCTTGAGTATCCTAGAGGTGCACTAAGAAGGGATATTTCAAAATTCCCGCGGGATAGGGAACTAGCCCTTTTTGAAATATTTCACGGGGGCAAAGCCGCGGGGTATATAAGCTAGTTATCCATATAATTTCCGTATACATATTTTTTTAAGTGACAATAAAAACAAGTTACATAAATTTGTATCTGTAACTGAGTGGTAACTTATAGTCTATTGAGTGCTCTACATTTTGGGATAAAAATCTCGTTAAAAAAAAACGGCCAAGTGCGAGCCGGACTCGCGTATAAACCCGACCTAAAAACAATGAACTTATCAAACGGCTAACAAAAACGCAAATGGGCGTCTGAGCTTTTTTCTTCAGCAAACTGTTATTTTTCGGGTTTTCCGTTTTATCGAAGCAATTAATGGGTTAGATTAAAACGGGAACAAAAGAGGAACACAATCCCATTTCGACGTTATTTCAACCCTTTTTCAGCCGATTTGAAACAAGACACCGGCCACGGGGGTGGGAAACGTGCGGAATTGAAACGGTCGATAAAAGAGCCCAACACTCAAGCACGTATGCACGTCTTAGCAATGAAAACCGGTTTCATTCCATATAAATCCGTACCACACGCGTTTTCATTGGTCTTGAACGCGTAAAGATCACAGGGTAGGTACTTTTTTATATAGGTACTAGTTTATTTAGGAGCAGAGAGCAAAGGAGAGACTCTACACGATTCGTGTAGGTTACCCATTGCAAGTCTAAAAGAGAATAAATATTAACGTAATAAAGACTTACAACTATCTTTATTTTGCATACTTACTAATGTCACCAACATGTTTTTTGTAAATCAAGGAATGCTTTGACAATACATACTTAGACCAACAAACGGGGCGATTAATTATGCCAAGACATATCTTCGTAATCATGCTCGAATTAACATAAAAAAATTAACTTGCAATATCAAATTTGGCAAAATTTACGTTACACCTCCGATCGCGTAAATACCTGATGGCGATCCCTTTCCAAAAGATAATGATAACGTACAGCTGAGTTTACGAAATAAAAATGGAAATCCATCCATCTTTACAAAATGTGAAACAAGGAAATTAGACACAACACCACAGACTGATGGCCGTAAGGTTATAAAAATGCGACCGCGTACTGGAAGGCGACATGTTGGTAGACCTCCCGCAAAGTGGACAGACCGACGTTCCCTAAGAATAAGCCCATAAGTGAAAATAGCGTTATTAGCAGGAAAGCAGATTTTAATTTTGAACGTGTATAAAATTTTAAGTAACAAAAATAAAACAGTGTAATTTTTGGACAACTTATATTTCAGTATAATTCAAATAATCAGTTCGTAATTTTGCATAAATGTTTATTACTTGTAGTTTTATTGCATTTATGTTGATTTCCTACACTAAAAGGAAAATACGT
The DNA here is from genome assembly GCA_963691665.1 of Clepsis dumicolana. Taxonomy (NCBI): domain Eukaryota; kingdom Metazoa; phylum Arthropoda; class Insecta; order Lepidoptera; family Tortricidae; genus Clepsis; species Clepsis dumicolana. The sequence continues at coordinate 3,400,037 of OY829523.1, read as the reverse complement.
TTGTGTGTAAGTACCACTAGCGAAAGTTTACATTGGAAATTTTGTACAAAAAAATCACTTAACTACCACATAGTATATTATAAGCCCGTCTTTATTAAATCTTAGATAAGTATCTATCTAATGACATTATTCATAAACGTCACTAAAGCCTCCATTAGTTACAATAAGTTTTTGTCTTTTTCTTACCAACAGAATCGTCAATGTGACAAAATAGAACAAACGAACTTTAACGGCATTTTACTTAAAATAGGTTTATGAATAATAGGGTTATACTATCCTATACTATTTACCTTATTTATTCATTCTTCATCAGAAATATTGCCATCTGCCGATTGAAGTGTTGAGAAAAAATTATGATATTGCTGAGGAATAACGTTATGTTCGCAAAGATACATAAGATCCTTAAATTTTGCAGTTGGAATTGGTATCGGTCCGTTATATGCCAGTGGTAGTTCATCGTTACCTGCATTGAGACGCCTTCTGCTATGACTTCGGCTTACAATCAATCGCGTTGGAGTGTCTTCAAATTTTATTTTGTAGTATACTACATCCTCTTCCGTAGAAATAATTTTTACTTCTCTAATTTTAGATAAGTATACCTTTTGATTTTGATAATTTTTTGCCCAATTTTTACCAGTAAGTAAAACTTTAAAGTCGTAGAATCTGTCCCTGGACATTTCATGTACGATGTACGGATCACCCGTTTGCTTAGCCCATCTAACTAAAGCAAACCATTGTTCTGGTGTATAAACAGTTTTGTTTCTAGCACATCGTTCAATCAGAGCATGAATACTATCATTCTCATTCTGAGTATGTCCTTTCTCAAAAAAACGATGTGTAATGTTGACTTCAAATTTCTTTGATGCATAAAGAAACATTGCAAAAACGATCCTATTCCTGTTTTGACCTCCGCAGTTATCGGAGTAGAACATGAAATTTTTGATACCTAATTCTTTTTCAGATTTAATAAAGTCAAAAAGACAACTAGATACCTCATTAGCACCTCTTTTGGCTATTCCTTCGTGCCACATATAACATTTTCCTCTTCTTTTTCCCATGTCAAATATTGTAAAGTTGAACACATTCAATTTTCTTTTATAGTACAGGATACTAGTATCAGCATGAGGTGCGTTGTGAACTTTTTGAAAGTCGAAAGCTGCAGTAATAGTATCGTGTGTAGCATTCATGGCAATTAATTTATCTTCATTTTTTAATAATCGAGCCAAATCCTTGTTTTTAATATGAGTGTCATATTTTTCTTGCAAATCTTGAGTCACCGGCTTTGCTAAATTTTTAAAAGATATGCATTCGTCACATTGGTCTTTTTTCGGTCTATGGAATCCTATATTGAAATTTTCGTTAACGATATCTTGATACTGTCTGAGTGTTTTTGCAGGATTACTGTATAAGTTCAGAGTATCTTCACCAGTTATCCACTCATTATAAAGGTTAAACATTTTCATCATGGTAAGGTTGCCTTCCAAGTATAGTTTTGAAGACTCTTTTCGGGTATAATGAGACTCAACCGGCGAAAATGATTTTACGTGGTCCACTACGCTCCTAATCATTTCAGAGTCTTTAATAACTTTGTGATGAGTGTGACGTCCTCTGCCGTCAGCAGATACCACGAGATCATCTCCTTCATTATATTTATTTAAAGCAGTTCTCACGATACCTTCTCCTATTGCAAATGTATTAAGGAACATGGTTCGACATACAGTCTTTCGATTCTTTTCTGAATTGCATTCAAGAACCGTAGGTAAATAGTATCTCACAGTGAAATTTCTTTTAGATGGTCCTTCTGTTGTGATTCGTCGTTTTGTTATTCTTTCAGTCCACCGAGTTATAAATTCCCACTGTCGTACACGATCACCCAGAGCCCAGAATTTATCAAAAATGTCCTGCCTGACTTCTGCACTAATGCTTTGATTGCATTTAATTCTACAGTTTTCATTACAAGCTGGTAAAAGTGACTTTGCATTTCTTTTGTTGCCATCTCTGCTTTCATAAGCTAAGCCTTGATTTTTTAGAATTTTTCTTTTAATATCCTTCCATTCCGAATGTCTTACTTTACGTTTTTTTCCAGGTTCACTTTTTTTCTTAGTAACCCGTTTTCTTTTCTTTGGAGTTGGTGTCCCAGCATCTTCACTAGGTGATTCCGACTCTATTACGTAATCAGAATTGTTGAGAGATGATCTCATGCTTAAGGTGAACAAATTTGGTGAATAAACTGCACTGCCGGAAGGACCTGCGGTGTCTGCTGGGATCAATGGAGATTCCAAATTTACTATAGTCCCTGATGGTGTATTAATACGCGACAAGCTCAAATCAGAATCCAAATTTTGTATTATGAGAGAAGTGCTAGGTGAGGCTAATGAAACACAGGTCCTTAAATTTTGATGGGAAGGATCCGTGTCATTTTCATTAGGATTGTCACTGAAAAGATCTGAAATATAAAGAAATATATAAAAATAGGTCCTAATGTTACTTAATTAAAATTTAAACTAAATAATTAGTGCCACAAATACCTTCTCCTGGATGCTCTTCAAGCATTGCATCAAAATCTTCCATTTGTTTATCAGTATAAAGCTCTGCTCCGGGCGGCAAAGGTGATTCTATAAGTTGGATGTCCCTCAAAAGTTCTGAAATGTAACAAAAAAGCATTAATTTCTTTATAAATTAAAATTGTTAATTAACCAAGAACATACACTTTGATAAATACCTTTGTCCATATTTTCTCCATTCACCCCTCTCATTTGATTTTCGGAACATGGTTCTGGTCTTTGTGATGATTCTGTAACGTATGTGTCAAGGATTAACCGTGGTTCTATTGTATACTAATGTAACTGACAGTTCTGAAGTCAATTCAAATACAAACAGCAGAGTAAAACGCACCAACTGACACATAGTTATAAAACTTATAAATGTTCCCATGTAGAACTCTTTTAGTGCTTGATACGAATTACTTCGTGGGAACGGAAAGTATTAAAAAATTAAATTTCAAAACAGGCTTTTTATAAGTTATATTTAGTTTATTATTAAAGAAAACCAAAGTTATTTATGACAAATAATTTAATTGAAACAATTAACTTAAAATTATAATAAATAAATGACTGTGTACTTACTAACCTGTTACAGTCCGATTTGCTTTCAAATTACAATCCCAAGATCCTTTAACATTTTCTTCACTAGATCGATTCATTACTAAATTGTATAATTTTTTACCCCTATTCATGGTTGTTAAGAATAAGAAACTCAAAATCTTAAACCACTCCACTACCGATCACACGTGAATACTAAAATCTACCCGCAACTGTCACCTATGTTGTGCTTAAAAAATACCCTGATTAAAATTACAACGAATAAGCACGGAAGTGGTAAATATGAAACTTTAATAGGGAGAAATAAATTGAAAATGTAGTAACGTTGTTTGTAACTTCGTGTAACTTCTTTATTTTGATAGATATTTTATTTTTTCTTTTACTGTATTGTAGCTTATGAAGATTCAAACGCATTTTCATTAAAAACAGCAAATCACACATTTGCCACATATGGGACTTTTCTTAGGGACCGTCGAGACGATCTAGTAAAGATCGCGGGAAGCCATTCGCTGCGGGTAGCACAAGACCGATCGTCGTGGAGATCCTTGGGGAAGGCCTACGTCTAGCAGTGGACGTCTTCGTCTGATTATGTGATAATGATGTACCAAATAACCTAACCAACTTAGAAGAGTTGAAAAAACCCCCGACATTGTCATTTCAAAATTCTATATTTCAAAAACGGGTGAACAGATTTTAGTGACACTTAGCTAAGACCCATCTCGATTAAACTAGCTTTCGATCAAAAAAAACTGCGTCTAAATCGGTCCATCCGTTTGGGAGCTATGATGCCAAAGACAGATAGATAAAACTTATAACACCCCCCTTTTTCGTTGGGGGTTAAAAATACATGTGACCATTAACGTATTGCGCTAGCACTGTTAGCTAGCTTATTCTGGCTATCCGTAATACGCGACGAATCGACAATGTTCTGCAAATGTGTCTGTGGCAAATCCAGTGTCTATTTCGATTCGTCGTTTCTCGAGCCGGATTTAGCTGACGCTTCTAGCCTAAGTAGGTAACTTATTTTTAAACCAACCTCGTAGAGCGGAAATTCTCTTCATGTCATCACTTAGCTTTGTACGTGAAAGTTTTATATTTGGCATTACATTAATTAGTAAGAAACGGTGTTCATTTATTTTTGGAGATTTTTATTTATCTTCCAACATGTTTTTTCTAAAATTATTGTTTGTCGTTCCTCAGTTCTAAATTTAGGATTATAAGTCAATTTTTGCAAGCGTTTATATAATAAGTTTCCCCTGTCCCGATGTCATCTGTTTCCCAGTCAAATCCTGTAAGTTAAATTGGACCCAGTGGTTGGATTTTAAAAAAGAAACACGCATTGCCTTTTTGTAAAACATAAATAATACTTAGTGGTAAAAATCGGTGTAAGCGTAGACATACGCGTTATGTTTGCGGGTGGTAGGACCTTGTGCAAAGTCCGTCCGGATCGCTAACACCATCTTACTCGCTAATCCTGCCGCTAAGCAGCAGTGCTTGGACTGTTGTGTTCCGGTACGGAGAGTAAGACAGCCGGTGTAATTACGGGCACAAGAGGCATTTCATCTTAGCTCTCTAGGTTGGCAACGCATCTGCAAACCCTCCGGGGTTGCGGGTGTCTATGGGCAGTGGTGATCACTTACCATCAGGTGACCCACTTGCTCGTTTGCCTTCCTCGTCGTATAAAAAAAAACACTGGGTCAAATTTAGTGCCTTTTTCAATCTTTGTCTGAAAACGAAATGTCCACATTTGTATCTAAGTTCGCTGCCAGAATTTCGATGGTTAAATTTACATTCAAAAGCAAATGATAACTGGAATATGAAACGGAATTAGCGGAGGTTTGGCAAGCGTCAGGCACATTGCACATGACGCCAATTCGCATTAGGCCATGCTCTGTGTAAAATGCACATCCTGCCACAATTATACAATCTGGAGAGTTGGCACAGTATGTTGTTTGATGACTGTACTCTGCCGTTTTGTTCAGTCGAAGTCAAGAGCATGTTTACATTTGAGAGTAACAAAAATACAAACTTTGTTTTTATTCAAATGGAGGCCAACGAGCCAACGATCACCTGATGGTAAGTGATCACCGCCTTTCATGAGAACCAGCAACCCCAAGAGAATCCGCTGCCGGCCTTCAAGGGAACAATACACTCTTTTCTTGAAAGTCCCAATGTTATAGTTAGTTGAGAAGACCGCTGACGACAGTTGATTCCACAATTTCACTGTACGTGGTAGAAAATGCCGACGGAAACATACAGAAAATAATAGACCGCTCCTCATCAAGGTGACGATGGAACTCGGACTTACGGCGTGAGGTGCGATAGTGGAAACCAGTCATCATCATCACTATCAGCCTATTGACGTCCCACTGCTGGGCACAGGCCTCCTCTCAGAATGAGAGGGCTTGGGCTATATAGTTCCTACGCGGGCCCAGTGCGGATTGGGAACTTCACACACGCCATTGAATTGCCTCGCAGGAGTGTGCAGGTTTCCTCGCGATGATTTTCCTTCACCGAAAAGCTCATGGTAAATTACAAATGTAATTTCGCACATAAATTTCGAAAAACTCACGAGGTTTGAACCCACGACCCTCTGCTTGAGAGGCGATAGATCAAACCACTAGGCTATCACGGCTTCTTCACTGAAACCAGTGGCTGGTATTAATTTGAAAAATTCATCGGAGCACTCCCCGTGGTAGAGCCTGTAGAGCACACAAAGATACCCTACGTCTCTTCGCAGGGATAGAGGATCCAGACGACCGTAAATCAGTGCCCTAAGCACGACTTGTCGAATCCTGCGTTACGTTACGGTTATCGTATCGAGATCGAGAAATCTCATACTAAATTTTAGTTCCAAATACGCTCACGGGCGGGCGCTGTTCCATACGTCATACAAACTCGTTATAGTTTACTATTCGATTTTACGTGACGCAGAATTCGACAAGTCGTGCTTAGGGCACAGCAGGTCGTCGACAAATCGAACTGCACGACGTTGGATACGGTCAAAAGGAAGGAAAAACCAATGGGGCGCTCCAATCAAGTTTGTTTTTTAACCCCCGACGAAAAAAGAGGGGTGTTATAAGTTTGACCTGTGTATCTGTCTGTGGCATCGTAGCTCGCAAGCGGATATACCGATTTCGTTGCAGTTTTTTTGTTCGAAAGCTAGTTTAATCGAGATGGTTCTTAGCTAAGTTTCATTAAAATCGGTTCACTGGTTTTTGAAATATTGAACTTTGAAATGACAATGTAAATAAATAAATAAAATAAATATCGTGGGACAATTTGACACCAATTGACCTAGTCCCATACTAGGCAAAGCCTGTACTATGGGTACTAGACAACGGATAAACATACTTATATAGATAAATACATACTTATATACATATTAAACATCCAAGACCCGAGAACAAACATTCATATTCATCATACAAACATCTGCCCCGACCGGGATTTGAACCCGGGACCGGGTCCGACCGGGATCCGGTCGTCAAACCGGTCGTATGTCGGGGGTTTTCAACTTTTCTAAGTGTTAGGTTATCTAGATTAATACTTTACAGGGGTGTCCACTGAGACTTATTCAAACCCTGGCTGAATTCTTGACGGTTCATTAATACGTACCTTAGACAACCGGATAGCCTAGTGGTTAGAGACCCTGACTATGAAGCTTGAGGTCCCGGGTTCGATCCCCGGTCGGGACGGATTTCTATGATGAATACGAATGTTTGTTCTCGGGTCTTGGATGTTTAAATATGCATATATATGTATTTATCTATATAGGTATGTTTATCTGTTGTCTAGTACCCATAGTACAGGCTTTGCCTAGTTTGGGGATTAGGTCAATTGGTGTAAATTGTCCCATGATATATATATTTTTTAATAATACGTACCTACCCTGTATGTATATATACCTAAGTACCACTACCACGTCAATAAAGTTGATGTACACATGTTTTTGCATCTTTGTGATCATCCCCCATGCGGTAATCATGCAATTTTCCGGTAGAAACAAAAAGTTTTTTGAGTTTTTCTGAGCTAGAAACTTCATTAAAATCCACTTCCGCTTCAGTAAAATGTAATTTGCGTGAAAGAGTATCAAACATCCGGATGTTTGGATGTTTGTTACTATTTCACGCAAACACTACTGAATTGATTCTGATGCAGCTTCTACCTCAGAAAAACACATAAGCTGTACTTTTCATCCCGGAATAGAGCATGATGCCCACGGGAAAGTGATAAACGAATTCTATGCAGACAAAGTCGCGGGCAACAGCTAGTTACATAATAAACGTAAAAGTAAATAAAGGACCTTCCGGGAAAATGGGAAATCTCATTTTCCCGAAAAGCCTTTAAGTTGAGAAACAGTTTTAGGTTAAAGCTGTATAAGTAAATAAAATGCGATTCTACGGCGAGCCGAGAATAAACGCATTACTAATTAAACCCGAATTACTGCGCAATGGTTTGAGTGTATTGTTATTTTTAACATTCACCTAAAAGCAACGTATGTTGTTTCTGTTACACTAGTCAGGTCACCTGATATTTCTGTACGATCACTACGATCAGAGGGTCAAGCACGAGTTGTCGAATCCTGCGTAACGTTACGGTTATCGTATGTAATTTATCGTATAATTTTTTGTTCCAAATACGCTCACGGGCGGGCGCTGTTCCAAACGTCATACAAACTCGACAACGTTTACTATTCGATTTTACGTGACGCAGGATTCGAAAAGTCGTGCTCGACCCTCAGGCCCTTATTTCACCAACGTTACAAGTGTCAGTTTACAACTACGAATAATATTTATGGAAGCGTAACTAAGCCCAAAAAATGGCTCCGCGACATAGGTACCGTAATAGGCGTAAAAAAAAATTAAGAACAAAACAAATCATTCACTAAGTTATCAATAAATCATCAGTTCAGTAAAATTTGCAGTCACTTTCTATGCAGTGCACTGCTATCAATTATCATCTAAGGCTCGTACGAGAATACGGTCCCGTATACAGTAGGATAGGAGATAGCTTTCTGTCAGCAAAGCAATCGGTGTAACTTGAAGATTGCCCGTCTAAGTACTACTTGTTTTTCGTAATTTTGATTACAGTTCGGCAATTAGAGAACTCAAAACCTCACAAACTCGAAAGTCGATGATTGAAATTATTCCCGGCAGCACCCTTTTCAAATTATTCCAACGCCACGATAATTAATTTTCATTAGAAGTTTAATCAAGTATGACCTAAGTGAGCTGTAGAACATGCGACCACATTTTTGAACTTTTTCTTTTTTACATTAAAAAAAAATGATTATCAAACCTGATCACAAAACTTCACGAAGATTTTTCGTTTTTTTTTTCTTTCAAAATTTTTCTAAGAAGTGAATCGACAAAAAAAATCTACATAATTAGCGAACCTACTCACAAAACTTCATGAGAATCTATTGATAAATACGACCTGTAGCTAGGACAGCCGGACAGACGATACGGACGAAAGTATTTTCGTCCAAGCTGCCAAGTTCTCGCATTCAATTATATTTTTAAACTCTTGCACTGCCTAGAGATAAGGATAAAATTGCAATGATAAACCGTGAACCTTCGAGTGAGTTATAGCGCGAGTTAATTAACAAAGGCTTATCATAATAATTAAAAGGCGTTTAGCGAGGTGCTTTAGCTTAATGCCACATGTGCGAGCGGCGAAAGAGTCAAGCTGGATATGCCTCTTGTTATAAGAATAACAAAGAAATTTCATAACAATAATAATAAATGGACACGGCTCGGATAGTCAGGAGGTTCCTCTCTCTGTCGCCCTGACCACCGGTAGCTTAGGCCCCGCCTCGCTGCCGGTGGCACCCTAGGTTAGGTTTTTATAATGTTTTTATATTTTGTATTAATATTGTTTTATTACTTTTTATATGAATATTGTGAAAACCTAGCCTAAGATTGTAATAAATATACGGGAATAATAAATATAATATAATTTAATAATGTTGTTTGTTTAAACTTTATTACAACAAAAGTAACGATAACCTAACCAAATTAGAAAATAGTGAAATAAAAACGGATCACTCACGTATGTAAGTCGAGTTTAGCCCGACATGTTTCGGACTAATTCACAAACAGCAGTGTGCGTCTCGCCGCTGGGTCGTGCGCTCCCAGAGGAAGGACTACGAATTAGTCCGAAACATGTCGGCTAAACTCGACTTATATACGTGAGTGATCCGTTTTTATTTCACTATGATTGAGTCTCACGGTAGTTTCATGTTAAAAGCAACTTAGAAAAGTTGAAAAACCCCCGACATTGTCATTTCAAAGTTCAATATTTCAAAAACGGGTAAACCGATTTTAGTGAAACTTAGCTAAGAACCATCTCGATTAAACTAGCTTTTGAATAAAAAAAACCGCATCGAAATCGGTCCATCCGCTTGCGAGCTACGATGCCACAGACAGATACACAGGTCAAACTTATAACACCCTCTTTTTCGTCGGGGGTTAAATCCAAAATAAATAATAATAATTAAAACTAAAACAAAACATTAAAAACGTCCCTGAGGCCGCTACCTTGCACGAGCGCGCCAGCCCTTTGGTCGCCTACAATTAGTTTTTTTTTCTTAAAGTACAAAAAAAATTGTCACCGGCTGTTTCAACTGAAGTTGATTTGAGCCTAGAATATATTTTATGTAAGGATTGTCTGCATGTTACAGATTAATGAAGATATGGCGCGGGTTTTTTAATTACAAAAGGTTTGTGAAATATAATACCTACTAAATCGATTTTATACAAAGTTGTACATTTTGATTTTCAGAGTCATGACGTCACACCCAGTCCGTGAACAGCAAAATAGAAAAGAGGAAAAGGCTAAAAAAACTATTTCACTGAAACTATCTTGCTGAAAATCTTAAAAAATAAGCTCAGGCGAAATTTTATTCATCACAATTTTTTTCAAACAGCCTCAACCGACAATTACAACGCGCTTCCCACCAAAACACATCTTCGACCAGCAGCTGGAAGTTTTTCATGGCCATCACAGCGCCGAAACACTTTATGCGGGTATTAAGGTTAATGAACCGTAAATATAATCATGACATATTAGCTAAATACCCCCGAGGGTTCACTACCTTATTGGCTTGAAGCTAATAAACGTAAACTAACTAGCTTAATGCGTCCTTGATGTTTTTCGATAGCGAGACGAAATAAGCTACCCCCTAGGGCCAACAGCCAACGCGTGATTAAGACAGGGTATAATATTATTATTGCCTCCAAGTTTCGCGTAGGTAGTAAAATAATAACGATGGAAACTTACTAGGCTAAGAAACGCTAGCTTTTTATGTCACGTTTTGCGAAGCCCTTAATCGAATCTCAGGTATTTTTTGCCGGTGTATTTTTTTGTTATACGGCCGAGGATTGATGGAGTGGTAGGCAAAAACCTATTGGCTTTACGACTTGGAAACGAACGGGAGATAACTAGGTTTGTTGTAGCAAGGTTGCCAAATACACTAACAAAGGATTTGATGTCTTTTTTTACATGCAGACTAGAATGAATAAATCTGTTTATTTGATTTCTTTTTACTATTTGTGGACATTTGAGGTCAAGATAGTTTGCGTTTCTTCTAGCCTATATCACTCTTACACTGTTGCTGAGCAAATCTGCTTTTCAGCGGAGCACATAAAATAAACGTTGAACTTGGTCATGAATTTAACTGTGAAACTATTTTCTTGGATCGCACACAGATTGCAAACTCTAGTAGCATAAAAATATTTAAATAGCGGGTATTTCGGTTAACTTACGCCGTCGTTTTCTGTAACTTGATACTTCGAGAAAGCTTTCAGCGGGAGGAAAGTTTCTCGATATGAAAATGTGATTCGAAAGAATGGTTGAATATTTTTAGAACCGTTTCGGTTTTCTTAGTTTATCGGAAACAGTTCTGTTTGCTTCCGTTGCTTCATGGTTTGACTTCTCTTTAGCGTGACGTTTCGAATACTGTGAGATACTATGAGACACGGTATAGGATGTTCTATAGAGCATACATCTATCATCTACCTAACTGCCTGACAAAAAAATATTTCTTTCCAATAAAAATGTATGGTATGCAAATTGATAAATACCTATGTAACCAAATCACAAGCTTACAAGAGACAATCGAGAGCAGCCTTTGGTTTAACTTTGGACTAAATTTTCTGCTAATTTTAGAGGGGACGAGATACCTTCACACGTACAGCACACGTCTACGCTCATATCAAAATTAACTACATCTGTCGCCTGCACTTCGCAATACATGCATTCGTTGATTACCTTTTAGCAAGTAGATAATTAGTAACGCTGATTAACTGTGAAAACCAAAAACTCGCAATAGAAGTCAAGTTCTGCCACTATAATTATTCATAGCTAATTTAATTTATTTAAATCACATTTCTTAAAATCTAGTGAAGTGTTTCCCCGAGACGGGGAGCAAGCTTGGGGTCTCGCACTGAAGGTGCGCTAGAGGCGAGCACTACAGCAACCCTGCCCAGAACTACCGATCCGGTACCTTCCACCGAGACTCCGGGGTTCCAGATTTTTCTCCCCCACAATTCCCACCGTCGGCGGCGAGTTCTTCGTGCAGGGAAGTGAACCCCTTCCGGGTTCTGTACCCCTGGTCTAAATTCAGTGTGCTCAATCCGTTTCAAAATTTAACTTACCCGCGACCTAGCCGGTGCTCTAATTTATTTAAATAAATTGTTTAATTTCGTATTTGAAGTTACTCTTATTTGTCTCCAACTTAATTCTAAATTACTTGTGCGACGCTAAACGTCACAGTCATCATCATCTAAAAGTCCCTAAGCTTCATAAACGAACTCTTCAATTTGACTGGAAGCGATTAGATTTTCATAATATTATTATAATTGCTTGCGCCAATTGTAGGTAATTTTGTTTACTTCAAATAAAACTGCATGAGAGTGTCCTTTCCCATCCCTTTCTTACATGCGCACATGTATATGGATGATCTTGCTCGCTCATTCGATGCGAGAGATGGACGATCCCTTACATTTTCGCTCACCGTCGCCGTGGCAGCAGCTATTGCCTTCAAATCTTCAAAAAACTATAAAAATAATATCCATCCGAGCTAATTTGGACAATTAGATATATCGGAGAGCTTCCGTGTTTATGTGGGTGACTTTATTTTGTGTATAAACTTAATTTAGAGCAGAGATCTGTGCTTGTGGATCTGAGCCGTGCTCATCTCGTGCTATTAAAGTGAAGTGAATCTCTCCTTGGACTACCGGTGGATTTATCAGCCAAGGTACTGGAGCTGGAGGAGCAAAAGGAAGCAGACCCTGTAAGTGCGCGTGTGTTTTTTCCCAATCCTTTGCTCTCATGCAGTCCAGTAGGTCTCTGTAACCGTGGTTCTTGCTTACCAGACGTCTTTGGCCATTTTCCCACGGATATTTCATCATCAGGGGTATTTTTGGGTGTCCCTTGCTAAAAGTGGCATAAGTAAAAGAAAAACCTCCCCAATAATGTTGCCATGACGTCGTTCTGTATTTAACAATATTCCAATATTCCATTACATCGTTGCCTTCTGACATAAATTTTAATAAGCCAAAATCAAAGTCACGAGATTACCGCAATCAAATTATTACAACAGGAAAAACCACATTTCGCTAGCCAATATAAACAAATGGAGGCGGAAATGACGTTCAAAGCAATAAATATGGCGGAAGATCCGAATAAAGCGAATAATTAATTCAAAATAAATTGAGATGTAGGAAGGCAGATAAATTCGGTCTTTGACTCGATCGCGGGGACGTCGTTTGCCGTGTAAGTTGAGGTTTGAACGCACTGTGCTTCTAAAAGTCTAGTCAATGCTTGATTTGTTAACGATTAGATAATTATAATGAGAACAGGATATTGACCGCGATTACCGATCGACCGACCGCGATTAGGTTATGTAATTAATCGCGAATCATTTTTAACGATTTTTGCACGTCATCCCACTTAATACTTTAAACGAGCTCAATTGTTTAGCCTTCAAGTTGATTTAGATAGATTTTACAGCGAAAGAGATAACTGTTCCTAAAAATATATAAAGACGCTGAGCCAAGCTCAGTCGCGCTAACATACTTTGTTTGAAAGCATAATAATAGATAACCTAACCAAGTAAGAATAGTTGAAAAGTTTAAAATTTTTTATTCCAGAGTTCCATATCCCAAAAACGGCTGAACCAATTTTGATAAAACTTATCTGTGAACCCTATCTACTGAACTAGCTTTCTATTAAAATAGTGGTCTCCACATCAGCCCATCCGTTTAAGAGCTAAGGTGTCACCGACGATGCACACTTCAAACTTATAACACCTCTCTCTTTGATACGAAGAAATTACGAAGAAAAAAGTAGGTTTAAGACATATTTAAATCGCAGCGTTTCTGCTACAGTGCGTCGCTCTTGAAGGAAATTTGCGGATAGGTATTTTCAATTAACACTTTCGTTTGTGTTCGACTACTCAATTTCTCGGTCGGTTGGTCGAACCCTCCAATGAAGCCCTCCGCCACAGTATAACCCAGCACGTTAGCTTTTAACAACGCGCCGTATTCACAGTCCGTACATAAAGTAAATTTCTTGTCTTTTTTAGTAAATAAATTGAGTAGGTACAGTGAGCATTAATTTAATTTTAAGTTAACTTTACATTACTATATTGTTGTTGCGAAATAAAGATTTCTTATTCTTATTCTTATTCATTAAAAGTAACTTAGCATTTTTGTACATTTTACTGACATGACATTGACATTTTGAAAACTATGTAGGGCGTATTGTAGCTGGTTCTAAATCGATATCGTACAAAATAGTGACAACAGTGCCCTAAGCACGACTTGTCGAATCCTGCGTCACGTAAAATCGAATAGTAAACTATAACGAGTTTGTATGACGTTTGGAACAGCGCCCGCCCGTGAGCGTATTTGGAACTAAAATTTAGTATGAGATTTCTCGATCTCGGTACGATAACCGTAACGTAACGCAGGATTCGACAAGTCGTGCTTAGGGCACTGCAGTCTTAACGTACTTGGACTTTCAGAAGCGTCAGTAGCGTAAAAAAACAATATATTGCGTTGTCTTAGCAGAAATAAGGTAAACGTTCCGATTGATTCCAATAATAGACACCGTGCTTTATTGCTACGTATTCAGAGGCTCCCCAAAATACCGTTAACAACACCATCATTATTAAAAACGTAAATAAAGTAAAAAGAAAATTGTGATCACCGTAGTACGCAGTCAGTCACGTCAGTCACACAATCAAATTTTACGTCGTAACAAAAGTTTCGATATTTAACGTGTCAAATACTATGGTAAAAGTTCGTTGCCAACACGTACCGCTAGATGGGCTGCCGATTTGCCCATTATAATTGAGACGTTAAGGCGAACGCGATAGAGACGTCTAGACTCTCTCACCCACGAAAACGTTGTTGTTGTCTTTGTCGCTTTACTGTTTTACGTATACTGTAAAACCGCCGTTCAGCTTTTAATATCTTAGCATTATTATGAAAATATTTTGAGGCGCTGAGTGTCTAGGCTGGCTTTTCCAAGAACTGTTGACCTGAAAATCTTTGATTTTGGGAGGCATTAAAATATTTACATAAAATTATTATTTGCTATAAAATTAAATTACAAGTACTGAAGCGCAACAATAGTAAAAATAATAATAACTGGACATTTATTTCCATATAATTAATAGTGTACAATCTTACGCGTGCTACGAGTATGAACAAGCTAGATAACTAAAACCACATATATAATGTAACTAGCATATGCCCCGCGGCTTTGCCCCGTGAAATATTTCAAAACGGGCTAGTTCTCTATCCCGTGGGAATTTCGAAAAATCCCTTCTTAGCACGTTGAGTGCGGTACAAGTCAATTTTGAATCGTATTGGACTTTCGCTTGGTGCGACGTTAGAAAATAGGTTGTCTCTGTCTGGTGCGGGGACGATTTAACTATGAAATCCTGTTGGCCGGAAAGAGTCAAGTATACATTATTTGTTATTACTTTAAATACTATCCAATAGAAGTCTTAAAAATATACAAGACGAATACGACTCGTACCGCACTGGACGACAAAAAAATACAATCAGTGCGGTACTGGTCAAAAACGTCTTGTATCGCACCGCGGGAACTTGTCAGTGCAGGCTAGTGCGGTGATCAAAATTACGTTCGTTGTTTGTTAAGTTTCGTGGTAAAATGAACGCGCCAAGGAAGAGATCGCGTAAAATGCTACAAAAAGTGTTTGATGAGATGGAGAAAAATGTAAAATCTGATGACCGAAATTTCACAATTTCTGGGCGAAGCCAAGCGAAGCACAGGTGAGAGCGATTAAATAATATGCGTTTTAGAAGATGTTAACCTGCCACAAATATCAAGTTCCGGTACATGTAAACCACTACACTCCAAAAGATAACCACTTTACAGCAAAATCGGCCATTCAAGCCACATACGCCTACTTTAGCTAAAGTTGGAGATGAATCACAATAAAAAAAAAACAGTTTGTAATAAATGTCACTTAAATTTGTAATTTTCGTTAGTTTTCAATAATTATAAGCATTGATCTCATTAAAAACTGTAATTGGCCTCAAATAAATAAAAAAACTCGATATTTTGTTGTACTATATTTCCCGTCCCTACCAAATTATCGATACAACTAACTTAGACCAGTTCCAGTGGTGCGGTACGAGTCAATTATGTATCGTTAATTAGATATCTTATAATTCCTAAACCAAAGCCACTAGTTCGTGGCGACAATAAATTTAGGTGATTCAATTCTTTAACTTCCTATTGCAAAACTTAAATTGATAATTTGTAGAACCAATTAAGATATATTAAGCAAAACTTTATCGTCTAATTACAAGCCTTTATAGCCTTGTACCGCACCAATAAAAAAATACGTTACAATTCCAAATTAATATGTATAGCACTGAGCGTATGTTTTAAAAATGGAGCCTCGCATTCAACGTGTTATTGCACCTCCAGGATACTCAAGGTACCTATTATGTTTGCAAAATTTCAAGTCCTTAGGTCCAGTGGTTTAGGCTGTGCGTTGTCTATCGGTCGGTCGTTCGATCGGTCGGTCGGTCGGTCAGTCAGTCACGGTACTGTTTTATAGGTATAGATAGACTACGAGACAGCTGAGCGCTGTCATTTGCATTTTTTGTAAAGGTCGCATTTTGCTCACCTCATCATTTTCCCTTTACAAAAACCTCGTCCTGTTTAGTTCCATAAAGGTTTCCATGTGGTTTTCATAAAGGCGCACTTTCAGGGGCAATTAATTGGTCAATTTTCAGTTACCTGCCTAATTGCCTGTAAATTGCCCGTGTAAGTGCACCTTTACGACGAGTATATTGTGTCGTCCGTTTACCAGCATGAGTGCTGTAGAGATAAGTTGCATTATAATGCAGGTCCAGGCCCAGAATTTACAACAATATTTTTTACAGGTTTTTTGTCGGGGATTTTGTTGTTACACTTGTTACATAAAACACACATGTCTAGGAACCACAGCTGGAAAACCTGCTTTTAAATGAAAAAAAGCATTCAAATCGGTTCAACCGTTTAAGAGCTACGGTGCCACAGAGACACAAACACACAGACACAAATACCTTAATACTCCTCTTTTTGCGATAGTTGAGCGCCGCCATCAGCTGCGGCAAGTAGCCGCACGAGCAGAGCGTCGGCGCGGAGTGTTCGTTTTGCTACCGCTACCGAGTGCTCCTAGACGAAGGACTACGGATCAGTCAAAACATTTCGTGCTATACTCGACTGACATACGCGAGTGATCCATTTATGTCACTATGCCACCAATAGTCTTTTGCACGTCACATAATAACACGGTTTCATTATGTTTTACGATACGGGGGCGCGAGGGACCAGCTTAGTCCCTCATTAACGCTTTTATTGTGGCCATGTTCGTCCCGATGCGACTAGCATGACGTACAAAGAATTCTGGTCACATTCTGGGCCGAAAAATGATTTTATGTGTACTTTGAACATTAAACTGCCATGAGGTTTGCGGGTGGTAGGACCTTGTGCTGGTCCGTCCGGATAGATACCACCATCTTACTCGCTAATCCTGCCGCTAAGCAACACTGCTTGCACTGTTGTGTTCCGGTGCGGAGAGTAAGACAGCCGGTGTAATTACGGCCACAAAGAGGTATTTCATCTTAGCTCTCTAGGTTGGCAACGCATTTACAAACCCCCCGGGGGTTGCTGGTGTCTATGGCTGTCTGGTGATCATTTACCATCAGGTGACCCACTTGCTCGTTTGCCTTTGTCGTATAAAAAAAAAAGACTCAATCGTAGTAGGTGTTCATAGTGGAATAAACTAATCACTCACGTAACTATGTAAGTCAAGTTTTTTTTTTTGTTTTGTTCGTAGCCCGCCTCGGCTCGTACGTTTTGTAGTGGGAGACACTGTAAAATTATTTGCTGCCGTACGAGTGGGCCGGCTCGTCCGGGGAAGTATCACCCTCTCGCAGAAAATCGGGGTAGAGAAACATCACCCCTGTTGCGTTTCGTTCGGTCGGTGAGAGTGCCGGAGGCCCCCTCCCCCCCCCTCCCCAGGGCCCCGGGGCCTTTTCTATCCCTTTTCCTCCTTCAAGGCCGGCAACGGACTAGCGGCTCTCCTGAGGTTGCTGGTTCTCATGGGTGGCGGTGATTGCTCACCATCAGGTGATACGCTTGCTAGTTTGCCTCGTTGTTTCATAAAATAAAAAAAAAGTGTTTCACTGACGCGCGTCACGAGTCGCCATTCTGTTTTTAACCTACTTCAAAAAGGAGGAGGTTCTACGTTCCACTGTATGTACCTATGTTTTTTGCAGTCTGTCCTAATAACGGTGTCCTATCACTTTGTCGCCAGTCATTTAGCAAATTTTCGTTTCACAACCAACAATTGACAAATGCATCATTCCTAAAATTATCTTTACACAACTACTGATTTCGAAAATAATTTATTTTAACGAATAATAACTTCACAAATTTTCATTTCGTATCGTATGATTTGTCAAATAGGTTATTTTATAACGATATCAAATAGTCAACTAACGTATCACCTACCAACGTTTGATATGTTACTTTGTCACTGGTTTTATTTTATTTAAATAAAATATATTAAATCGCCGTTACCTTTTAAAAGACTCAGCCCTTTTAAGGACGTTCGGGCGGACAGACAGACTTACTGACGGAGAGAATGAATAGGCTTACAATAGGTTTAGGTTAGGTTAGACTTACGTCAAGGCGCGAAGCGCCTCAAGTACGCGAAATAGGAGCTCCGCTGAAGCGGAGCTCCATCGACACCGTCCAGAAATTGGGGTTGAGTATAATATTTTTCAACACATTTGCTCAAAAATTTTAGAAGTCCGGCTTAGAAGTCCAATTCAGAAATCAATAAGCATTTCGTACCTACCGCCCTGCATTTCGTTTCGCAGAAAGTAATTTTTACGGAACGATGTTTACCAATTCACGTTTTGCAAAATAACCGATTTTAAAAACGATTTATTTGTGAAACGAACATTTTTAAAATAATAATTTGTCTTTCCATATGTTTGTCAAGTGTCAAAGTTTCTAAATGTATAGTTGTCGAGTAATTATTCATAAAATGAGCACTTTTTGCATCAACATGTTTGTGAAATGAACTTTTGTTAAACAAGTTTCGACAAAACATTAGTGAACCCCTAATAACACTATGGCATACACGCTAGCGAACACTTTCTATAATCTCAGGTTGTTCTTTCTTTTTTTTGCAAAAATAGTTTACGTTTGAAACAGTTGGTGTCAAAATTAATATCCCTTAATGATAATGATACCCCAACATCTTATAGGCGCATTTAAGTTTGAAGCGTACTATAACGCCGTGTATGCTAGTCCTACTGATAATATTTCGCGCTATGTTCGCACCAGCTGTTATTGGCAATGAAAGAATCATGCGGTGATGCTATTCGTTGTTTGATACGTGCTAATGCTATATTAAATTCGTGTTCGCCTTGTGGCGGCCATTTTGAATATTATGACCTTTTAAGCACACCCGTTACATCAATGCTCTGCGCAATGTTTGACTTTAATTAACTTTTTAGAGTACCTACCGTACCTAAAAGAACAAAGAAGGTAAAAGAAGATTAGATAGGTAAAAAAAAAACGTAATTTTGAATACTAATGTCCTGTCAACTTAATAAGGCACACTAGGCCAGAAAACTAAGCTACAGAAACTCTTCAATAAACAGTCTAAAGAAACTTAACAGTCGGATCCACATGGCCATAACATTCAGATCAGCTGTAAAACCCGTCAAGTGATTTATGGTGGCTCTTGTGGCACTTATCTGCGAAACTGCCGGGGAAGGGACTGTTTCACGACAGATTTTATAGTTTCGCGAACAACCCGGCCTTTTGGATCTGCATCACACACGGTTTTGTGTGTCACCTACAACGTGTGGAGGTGGATTGGTTTATATCTGTACCTCTAGTGTAACTTTTAATACAAGAGCTTCTAGTAATCAACGGCCAAAAATACATAATGTGCCACTTAGTGGCGCTACTAATGTGCCTATAACATAGACGTAATAATAATTATAGTGTATGGACGGGCCCTTCGCTAGTCCGTGTTTGTTGCTAATTTTCTTGTACTACAAGTAAGTAGTCTCAGTGATAATGAGTCGCGAGCACGTCGCGCCGCTCCCCGCCGCCAGACTCGGCAGCACCGTTCCTATTCCAAAATGTTCCAAAGGGCATATCCTGATGTTCATATGAATGCCTATAATAATTCAGACGTAAATGTCTCGATCGCGTTCGCGTTAACGACTCAATTACTTTGGACCTTATAGTTTCTGAGTTCACCATAATGACCCGCCTAAATGATCCATCCCGTATAGCGAGAAAATGTTGTATTATTATCTCAGCTTTAATTAAAAGAAGGTACTTTGAACGTTGTCGGAAGTCACTGGCTCGCGGCCAAATGACATTTTCACTGTTTACGGTTAAAGTTAGAACGATCAGTCATGATCCATCAATTCTTTTGTTACTGCGTTTCAGTTTGATGATATCAGATAAAGACGGCGCAAATTGTTAACACAAATTTTAATAATGAAATACAGACGAAAGCAAATGAAAAAATAATTAAGCCGCTGAAATAAGCCAAGTAGTTTCGCTTGGTCTTGGGTTATTTTGTTTTTTTTTTTAAGTTATTGTTTTTTTACTTATTATTTAAAGCTAGCTGGCAATATCCTGATGTGTACAGATATTGTATTATTTGACCACCAAGCTAATCTATTTGTGCTTCGACATAATACAGGTTAGGGAAACACATCAAAGAAACAAACATCGCTTTCCTCGCGGACAAACTGATTACCACTAGCAGTTATTCAATTTAGGTTCCATGTAAGTGATCCTTAACTTTTGCCATGTTCACAGGAAAGACGCGAGTTCAAATAAAACGTTTCTCAAAACCGTACAAAACACAATAACCCAGTTTAAATACGTCAACACAAAAGTTTTTATCGAGACAGTTAAGTCAACGTCCAAAGTGTCATTGCGGTAGGTATTTGAAAACTTTCCGATCGTAAGCTTGCAGCATCAAAGTCGTGCAACAAGTCTCCTTATCGGTAAAAGCTAAAATTATGGAACTGGGCTTAGGCAGGCTGCGTCTTGTCCATTTATAATGACGTGGAAAATGGCCTCAGAATACAGAACAAACCAGAACCTGCGAGCGCGCATAAATCCGAAGCAATTAAAATTATACTTAAATAGTGTAGTTTCCCCTAGTCATAGTAATCATCTCCGTGCACATCGCGGTTGTACGAATGACAATATTAATTAATCGCTTCTCGTGTAGTTCTTACACACAGAAATGCCGTTGGGTTTATAAAAAAACCGGCCAAGTGCGAGTCGGACTCGCGCACGAGGGTTCCGTAGAAAGATTTTAACGCTTTTCCCCAGTGTTTTAAGAAGTCAGAGCCCTACTCCTAAGCAAAATGTACGCAGTGTGGGGTCAACTTATATTGGTCTGTGAAATCTACAGACAGACATAAAATTTTAAGATTTTGAGTTTTTCGGAGTGGTTGTGCTATAAGAGCTACCTTCATACCAAATTTCAAGTTTCTAGGACAACTGGAAGTACCCTGTAGGTTATCCGATTTCGGAAATTTGTATGGAAGTAGATTTTTTGATGACTGTATCTTTTGATTGCGTTGACTTGGAAGGTTGATTTTTTTACGGCTTTAAGGGACCGCAGGCTTGAGTATTTGATATTAATTTCAGCATGATACCTCCACGCGTTCCAGAGAAAAGGGGTCTTGACAGACAGACGGACAACAAAGTGGTCCTATAAGGGTTCCGTTTTTTCCTTTTGAGGTACGGAACCCTAAAAACAGAATAGGATCAGGTGACTTGCTCGCTTGCCTTCCTTGTCGTATAAAAAAATATTTTAGATGTCAAAAGGAGTGAAATCCATAAAGGACACAGCGCGCGGGGTTCGGTTATGATTGAGCGCGGCTTTTGGTTTGTTCTGTACTTTTCTAAGAAAATGGCTGACGTTTTTTATATTAAAAGGAAGTCAAATACAAAAGTGGTTTTAAGGTTTCCGTACCTCAAAAGAAAAAAAAACGGAACCCTTATAGGTTCACTCGTCTCTCTGTCAATTACAAGTAAATCAAAACCTTCTCATTGACGTAGAATTATAATTTCTACTATGAATTCCTACTACTGGAAATAGGGATCAGGAAACGGTTTAATGATAACGCTATGAGAATAGAAGGCTATTGTTGGGATTCACACACGCTAACAAAATAGCGTTTATCTACACACATATCATAAGTCCTCTAAAATGCGTTCAGAAACCGTAGAAAATGACCAGCATTGCAGCACGTCGGCGCCTCCCCCGCCAACCACCTCCACCAGCAGGTCCTGCAGTAAAGTAATACTAGTACTTTTCGATATCGAATTCAATTTTTCGAATTTGACGACCAACGTAATTTACAATCATAGTGAAATGAAACGTATCACTCACGTATATAAGTCGAGTTCAGTCCGACATGTATAATTAATAATGTGATATTGATATATGTATTTTTTTTTTACATTTTACGAAACGTCAGCTCGGTATGTTTGTCTATGATAAAAAAAAAATTGTCAAGTTCGTGACAGGTATGGGTATGATATATGCATTCGGCTTCTGAACCCATCTTAGAGTACTTATAATATGTGTGTAGATAAAGTAATGTATGCAACTCCACATAATAGTCCTCCATATCGATTTCGATGACGGCGACCCGGACTATATTTTACATACTTACTTTTTTTTTTATATTTACAAGACTTAAAATAAAATAAAACTTATATCCTATTATGAGCCCTAACGTGGCTCGCTAGACCGAACTTAGTCTTAAAAACCCTATTGCAAGGGATGCAACAGAGCTGACTGCGCGATAGGTGTAGGTGTAGGAGGGCTTAGGTCTTTGGGTTTGGCGTTTAAGGTCTAGCGCTTCGAGCCGATTCTCCTCAAAAGCTTCAACTGCCTTATAAATCCACATAATTAGACCTTAAAACACTCATTATGTAGCAGTTGCATAAACTACTATTCTAAAAATCGGGACTCCTCTGCCACTTGTCTAGGCCCGCTAACGCCCTAATATAGGGGATCTATCACAACTCCGAAAACGTTTCACCTTCGCCTCGTTTCAACTTTTTTGCGTTTGTCTGAATGCATTGTTTTTAACTGTAAATATTTCAGGTTTTATTTCAGGACCACCGTATGACCAACTAAAGATTAGGTTGGTTATAAAAAGTCCTGAATTATACATTATATAGACAAACGAAAAACAGGTGCACGAGAAAATGGTGAAACGTTGTTCGAACAAACTATAGGTAACCCTTTTCAGTTGTAATAGAAGATCGACATTAGAGCAGCCGAAGTAAAGACACAGCTTTGCGTTGGAACAAATCAGCGTTATTTGCATCTCGCATAACTGCGTCTTTGGTTAAGCTCGGCCAAGTTTGATCGTCTATTACATCTATAGATAAGTAGTTTAGGTAATCTACATTAGGTAGGTACTATCGTAAGCGTTGAGGTTGCAGACTCATACGTCGTCTTAATAGAACTTGATTACGCGAATCAACCATTCGGTCATCGCGCGTTCGGATCCCATCGCACGACCGCCAATGAACACCCTGTTCGAGAACTATGTGTTTAATGGCAAATCCAACTAGTAAAGTTTGCGCGAACTAGCGATGATCGCGTAATCGCGTTCAATAAGACGACGTCTGCAGCATGAACCTTGAGAGTATCACTCTTTTCGATGCAGTTCCCTCCACTCTGTTCTCTTCACTGCGAGTTCTTTCACCTCACCCTACGACCGAACGTCTATCTACTATCCCATTCCTTTCATGTCTTTTATCTTTCCTTCTATAACTTTTCTTCCTATTTCTTCTGCTTACCTTGTGGTATATCTTCACACGTGCCGTCCTGTGTTGACATCTCGTTTATGGGAAATTTCGTTAACAGAAAAAATCAGTACCTACGCACAATTTTCGGCTTAATACAGTTGATTAATTTTATCAGATATTGGTGCGAGACGCCTTTGAGACGGCAGTAATCCCTCACGTAATTACATGAAACCTCCCCGAGCAAGCGGTGTTATTATAAATGTCAGTCAGTTTTGATGAACAATTAATTTGATTGTATGGTGTTTTGCCGACCCTTAGGTGCTTGTGTGCTCACAACCAAACAAGGATACGTATAGGAGCCACAGAATATCTAAAGCCTCTCCATCTTATGCGGCATAAGAAGATACACTTTGACATTTTCTTCAGGCCACATACACACACACACACGTACTTACAGCACGTCCACCGGTATTTTTAATCCCTGACACAAAGATAGAGTGGTGTTACAAGTTTGACCGCTATGTGTGATGTGTGTGTATCTGTCTGTGGCACCGTAGCTCTTAAACGAGTGAACCGATTTGGATGCGGTTTTTTTATTTGAAAGCAGGTTTTCTAGCGGTGGTCCTTAGCTAAGTTTCATAAAAATTGGTCTAGCGGTTTTTGAGACATTGAAGTTTGAAATGAAAATGTCTAGGGTTTTTCAACTTTTCGTATTTGGTTATGAAATGTATTGTATTTTTAACAGACTTCAAAAAAAGGAGGAGGTTAGTATGTCGTAGAAATTAAAGTAACTGACTTCAACTTTCGTACACATAAGTTTTCATTAAGTAAGACAACACAAATCATTATAATTACTTCAATATGCCAGAAAGCAAGTGCCAAATGATTCAAATTAACTGTATATTTCATCTCAAACTTGCTCCAAGATTTCAAATTTCTTTTCATTAACTAAGACTATAAATAAGGTCTTAACAGGGTAATGAAAATATAACTGAGTCCTAAAAGAAGTTAACTTAATGAAATCGTTAATAACCCTCCCTTCTCCACTTAATTCACTTCAGTGAAATAAATTTACAGATTTTAATTTCAACAGTTAAGACTCGTGACGACAGAAATATCTAAGCCGCCCGTCTTTATCTTTGTAAGATTATCTTTATTAGTGAGGAACTTACGGTTTGATTGTCAACTGTTTTTTGCAATTTGTTGGCTCAGGATGACTTCGTCCACAGTCCCTTTTCTTTACTTTCTTAAATCCTTCACAGTGCCATGTCGTCAGCCTACAATTCCTAAATTGTCACCTTCCTAACTTGTCCTCTTCATTCCTTTTTCGACCACAGTGCCACCCCGGGACCTCAAGCTTCATAGTCAGGGTCTCTAACCAATAGGCTATCCGGTCATCAAGTATTATTAAATTTTTCTTAGTACCTAAAGAAATACCCCTCACAATAATTTAATACTTAACCAAAAATACAAGCTTGAAAATTCATTACGAAAACTTGCATAAAGTGTCCCACAAATTTCGCCGCAGCGTCGAAAGAGTTCAAAAAGTTTGTTATTAAATTTTGTCTTAAGTAACAAAACGTCGAGTCACGGTTAATTCAATGTGACAAGGGTGTCAGTTTGGGCTAAGTTTACAACTGGGTTACAGCCAGCAGTGTGGGAAAAAGAAAATCTCGTTATGGTTTTACGGGTGGTAGGACCTTATGCGAAGTCCGTCCGGATCGCTACGACCATATTACTGGCTAATCTAATCTAAGTGCTTGCACTGTTGTGTTCCGGTGTGGAGAGTAAGACTGCCGGTGTAATTACGGGCACAAGAGGCATTTCATCTTAGCTCTCTAAGTTGGCAACGCATCGGCATACCCCTGAGGTTGTGGGTGTCTATGGGCAGTGGTGATCACTACCATAGTGACCCACTTGCTCGTTTGACTTCCTTGTCGTACTTATAAAAAAACTTTTTATTTTGTAAGTCAAACCCTTAGAGGTTTAACTTTGGTACTACCGATACCGCTCCCTATTATGCCACAGCCTATTCAGTCAGCTAACTAACGTAGGTCCCTTAGTCTTGCTTTAGCATATATTTTTTGAAAACAAGTTGACAACGGCAGATTCTGATTAAAAGCTGGATATCAGTTTCTTATTTTTTTTATTGAAAGAGGGAGGAAAACGTGCAAGCCGGTCACTGATGGTAAGTGATCACCGCCACCCATGCGACCCCAAGAGTCACTAGTTCGTTGCCGGCCTTTAAGGAGGAAAAGTTATAGAGGAAAGGGGGGGGGGGATCGGGCCTCCGGCGCTCTCACTGACCGAACGAAAGGTAACAGGGGTGC
This sequence comes from Clepsis dumicolana, assembly GCA_963691665.1. Classification (NCBI taxonomy): domain Eukaryota; kingdom Metazoa; phylum Arthropoda; class Insecta; order Lepidoptera; family Tortricidae; genus Clepsis; species Clepsis dumicolana. The sequence goes on along the minus strand of OY829523.1, from coordinate 3,374,239 downwards.
TGTTGCTCCACGCCGATTTTCTGCGAGAGGTTGGTATTTTCCCGGACGATACGGCCCATTCGTACGGCAGCAAATAGGTACAGTATGGCTCTCCCACTACAAAAATGGCTACATTCGCTTAACGAGGTGCAGTGTCCACTCTGCGGTATGTTTGTTAGAAAGACATATTTTTATAAGCTAGCGCAACTAAAGTACTACATCTAAAATAATTAACATTTTTCTCTTCATTGCATAACCAAGATAAATTCAACCAGGGTATGACGCCAGCTTTAGAGCAGGAAAGGAATGGAGATGTTAACACGCGGTTTCCCCTCTGGCAAAAAATCTAACAAGTCTGTGCAAAATGCACAGGGACTCTTGAGTGTGTGCGTGGTATTGCCATTTGTGTGACTGTTTTGTTTTAGTGTGGGTTTGTAGGAACGTAACTTTCTACTCTCGAAAAGTGGCAGAAAAGTTTTAGTGAATAAATAAGCCAAAGGCGCCTCTCGTCTGTCCGCTTTTTTTATAGCAGCTCGGCAAAGTGACTACATGTCGCTTGATGGTAAGCACACAATGCAGTCCAGAAAACGATGTTGACGGAAGTGGGACATAATATCCCCCCATCCGTCAGCACCGTTATGCCGGCTTGGTAAAGTGCCTCTTCACACTTATCTTGAAGGAACCGAAGTTGTACGAGGGAGGGAACACCCAAGCTGGGAGGTCATTCCACATTTTGCCAGTTCTACTTAGAAATGTACTACCGAACTTTTTGGTTCGGGATCCGAATGGCTGGATCGTGTGGTGATGACGTCGGAGGCCAGCACGGGTGGTCCTGTAAAGGAAAAAAGAGGGAGAAATGAGTTGGAATAGCTCTGCAGAGCATTCCCCGTAATAAAGGCGATAAAAGACGCTAAGTGAAGCTATTTCTCGCCTTAGCTCTAGTGATTCGAGATGTTTGGTAACCTCTACGTCGTTAACGATGCGTACAGCTCGACGCTGCAATCGATCCAGGGAATCGAGAAGGTACTTTGCGGAACCACCCGAAAGATGCGAGCAGTACTCCACGCCTGAGCGGACTTGGGCCTTATAAAGAAGACTTCTCTGCTCAGGCGTGAAGAACCGACACACCCTGTTCAGGATTCCGAGTTTCCGTGTAGCTGTTGTTATGACGTTTTCGATGTAATCCCTAGGATTAAGATCGCAGCGAATATCCATGCCTAAGATATTAAGGCTGCCCTGCATCGTCAACGGGACGCCCTGAAGAGAAGGAAGTAGGGAAAAGGGGGATTTTTTGCAGCTGAACGCGCAGACCTGTGTTTTCTTGGCGTTGAACTCAACCAAGTTATTGGTACCCCATGAAGATATGAGGTCCAGAACATGGTTCAGTTCAACGACAAGATCCTCCCGCTTTCTATCGGTCTCAACCCGGGCAGTGGACGGGTGGCTAAGATAGCGTCCACGTACTTTAGTAGTTTGTAGTCCATGTAGCTTTTGACGGCAGCTCGAAACTTTGTTCTAAAACGGCGAAATGACGGCGAAACTAACGGTCATAAGTTCACAAGAGTCCCTGGGGTGGTGATACTCCAGGTCAAAGACCTGAGCATTGTTATCCGTGAAACGTTAACTACTTAGAGTAGTTACGTGTCTTCGTTGTGAAAAGCAATATGTTGTATCGTCAAAACTGCTATTTATGACTCGCTTTAAGATTTGATATTTAAAGTATGTTGACAAGATACATGAGACTGATTTTCGTGTACTCCGTTTTTTTAGCATTAAAAAGATCAAACAATTTTGACATGTCTTTTTATTGTAAAACGATGTTTAAAAATAATGTACTTATAAAACCATAACAACATAAATACTTAAGTTTCATTGTTATTTAATTGTTACTTGCTGTTAATTATTTTTAAAAAGCGTTTTTCAATAAAAATACATGTCAAGATTGTTTACCTTCTGTCTGATGCTAAAAAAAACGAAGTTCGTTGGTAATTTTTGACATTATCGCGTCCAGATAGAAGACCATCAGACTGACACGGTGGAAGCACTTTGTTTTAAAACATGAAATGGTAAAAATGCAGTGATGATCTGATGATATAGGTAGTGATAGTGATTAGCTAAAAGATCACAACTACTGCAAAGCGCTCCTAAAATCTATTGCCAATAGGCGTATTTATGACAAGTAAATGTGAGGAAAGCGAAAAAGAAAAATGTGTTCTGGGAAAAATGATTTGTAGATAAGTAGGCCGATTTAGGTTTCCCTTTTCGACAGAAAAATGACAAACGCTGACTTGTTTTCAGCCCAATCATGCGAGAAATGGCAAAAACCGAAAGTTCTTTCGTGTTCGAGGTTTTTGTTTAATGAGCTGTGAGGGGAAGAGGTTTCAATGATACGGAATACTTAGCTGCCTTACACACTGTGATTTATTTTCAGTTGTATTCGTTTACTTTTAACATATTCTTATTGTGTTGGTGTTGTGTTGTTGTTGTTGTTGTTGTTTATGTTTATTTGGTACTTATTAATAAGAATATCATCATCGTCGTCCACACCGTGTCCGGTGACAGCGACTCCCAACATGTTCAATCAACCGAGCCACTGTTATTACTTACTGGCTATAACCCCTATTTCACCAACGTTATGAATGTCAGTTTTCTATGACGATTCGATGTCAGTTGCTGACTTGAAGATCTTTTGTTTTAGCGCGCTTCATATTGGCAAAGAAATGTAGTTCGAATTGTCATTGTAAACTTACAATTGTAAAATTCACCATTAGGGGCCTGATGTCACTTGCGAAACCGAACTTGGTTTCGAAAATTCGGTCACATGGCGCGCAGTAAAGTTGGCCTGCCGGATTATACGTGTAGGATGGCTTTGGTCACTCCTTCCTTTTATAACGTAGTGCTAACTAATATTATAAATGCGAAAGGAACTCTGTCTCTCTGTCGCTCTGCGTCTGTCTGTTTGTTACCTCTTCACGGAAAAACTGCTGCACCGATCTAGAAGAAATTCACATTATGGCATAATTTAACTTTTTTCGTGTTTTTTTAGGGTTCCTTACCTCAAAAAGAAAAACTGAACCCTTATGGGATCCCTTTGTTGTCCGTCTGTCTGTCAAGACCCTTTTTCTCTGGAACGCGTGAAGGTAGGATGCTGAAATTGATATCAAATACTAGAACCTGCGATCCCTTGAAGCTGTAAAAAAATCAAGCATCTAAGTCAACGCAATCAAAAGATACAGTCATTAAAAAAGTCGTTTCCATACAAATTGCCGTATTTTGAAAACCTAATGGGTACCTACTTCCAGTTGTCCTAGAAACTTGAAATTTGGTATGAAGGTAGCTCTTATAGTACAACCACTCGGAAAACTCTCAAAATCTTAATTTTTTATGTCTGTCCGTAGGTTTCGCAGACCAATATAAGTTGACCCCACACTGCGTACATTTTGCTTAGGAGCAGGGTTCTGCTTACACCGGACTTCTTAAAACACTGGGGAAAAGCGTTAAAATCTTTCTACGGAACCCTCGAGTCCGACTCGCACTTGGCCGGTTTTTTTCTTGACATGTGTTGTAAGACCTTGCTTCGTGCAAAACTTCCGTAGCTTATAGATTTTTGATTTACTTGGGAATGACAGACAGACAGATGGACAACAAAGTGATTATATAATATATAAGTGATTATTAATGTGCAAAACTCTGCAAGTTACAATAAAAAACAGACAAAAACTTCACGGTGTGACAAACGGCCCTTTAATTTTTAAACTTGAGTGACGTTCTTGTTTGCTTTTCTTTGCAAGTCCTTGAATGAAATGACAATCACGTATCTTTTGTCATGTCGTGCCATGTGACAGACATGAAATATTTACAGTGCTTGAGATTCCAACCCCCTTGCTCGCTTCTCTCCGATAAGAAGTACCTAGAAGCTGTCTGAGGCTAAACTGCAAAATTCCGTCAAATATAAAATTCGAACCAATTTCATTGGAATCATCACATTTTTTTTTATACGACGAGGAAGGCAAACAAGCAAGTGGGTCACCTGATGGTAAGTGATCACCACTGCCCATAGACACCCACAACCCCGGAGGGTTTGCAGATGCGTTGCCAACCTAGAGAGCTAAGATGAAATGTCTCTTGTGCCCGCAATTAAACCGGCTGTCTTACTCTCCACACCGGAACACAACAGTGCAAGTACTGCTGCTAAGCGGCAGGATTAGCGAGTAAGATGGTGGTAGCGATCCGGACGGACCTTGCACAAGGTCCTACCACCCGCAAAATGACCTAGAAGGTTAAAATTTGCCATCCAGCTGGACAACTGTGTCGTATTCAATACATACAAGGTATCAGAAAATAGTGAATTTTTACGGTTTGAAATGTTTTTCATCAGAAGAGCCTATGGAAATTATAATAGCAAAGACTTTTTCTTTCCCAGGAAAATAGGTTCCATGATAAAAAGTCGCCTGGCAAAAGATAATGTTATCCCGCCATAACAAAAAAGCAAAATCGCCTTCAAAAAAAAAACCTTAAAAAAAAACGTAAAATAATGGTAAATAAATAAAATAAAATGCGTTTATTTCGGACAACAGAAACTAAAGCTTAAAGTTTTATGGTCTAGCACTAAGCAGCAGAAATATGAAGTCGGTGCTACATTCAAAGAATATTCCGCTCGCACCGCACCGACTTCATATTTCTGCTGCTTAGTGCTAGGCCATAAAACTTTAAGCTTTAGTTTCTGTTGTCCGAAATAAACGCATTTAATTTAATTTTATTTATTTACCATTATTTTAGAGGATTAATTTACGTTTTTTTAAGGTTTTTTTTTTGAAGGCGGATTTACTTTTTTGTTAAAAGGTTTTTATTTCACAATTTTACGTTGATTTAACATTTTCAAAATTATCCTCCAACTCCTAACCATTAAGGAGTTGTACCTTCCATCATTAGCTCATCAACATAAGATGATGACTACCGGACGCAAATACTTGAATAGCCTTAGAAAATATATGATACACATGATACGTGCCTATAAAATTTGAGGGTTGCCCTCGATTTCCCTGAGATCCCATCATCAGATCATGACTTGGTGACAGTGGGACCACCTCAGGAGTATACCCTTTCGAATAATGATTTAACGTTTTCAGAATTATCCTCCAACTCCTAACCGCTAAGGAGTTGTACCTTCCATCATCAGCTCATCATCATGAGATGTTAACTACCAGACGCAAATACTTGAATAACCTTAGAAAATATATGAAACACATAGTACGTGCCCGTAAAATTTGAGGGTTGCCCTCGATTTCCCTGGGATCCCATCATCAGATCATGACTTGGTGACAATGGGACCACCTCAGGAGTATACCCTTTCAAATAAAAAAAAATTGAAAATCGGTCAACACTTGACGGAGTAATCGATGTACATACATAAAAAAAAAATACATACAGTGGAACGTAGAACTTTAGATTTCACCTCTTTTGTTCAGCATGAACTTGGCTCTCTTTTCATTCCTATTTGTTTTTTAACCAACTTCAAAAAAAGGAGGAGTCCTGAACAAAAGAGGTGAAATCTAAAGGTGTGCCAAGTTTTATTCTAGAGGCTTTCCATCTTAGTCATTGCAACTTGGCTAATTGTAATGGTCAAATATTTGTATGAGAAAGACATTCATTGAAAAGTACACAATAAGTAGAGTATAAACTAATTAAAATAATACAAATACTAGAACTATATACAAACTAAAACTATACCTAAATAAAAAAGCTGTCCCAAATCGCTGATGGGCGGTAAGGTGCCCAGAAGGCTGAATGCCGCGCTGAATAGCAATACTTAACCTTAATATTTTTGTACTAAATTTTGCTAACTCACTTAGCGCTCCATCGGTCAATACTCTGACGAATTTCTCACAAGTTTATTCAACTTCATACATTATAAACCTCACCTCGCCATTAAATACCACTTTAAGCCAGCTAGTTCTCACTTCATAGGCTGATCAAACGTAAAAATCGGCAAACCCTTACTTTGCAAATGAATTAATTACTTAGCCGGGAGCCTAAAGAATTCAATTAACCGACGCTTATTAAGTGAAGGTTCGCGTTTGCTAACAAAGTTCCAGTAATTACTGCTTTTACAAAAATCCGCAAGTGCGAGTCGGACCATTCCACCGAGGGTTGCTTTCCTAAGCGAACTGACTGGGGATTCGCCGTTGTCGAAGAAAGTGTATCCAACTCCACATCATCATCATCAAACTTATCTTTCTGTTCTTGTCGGTAGAGACAGTGCCTTCAATCTTCTCTCCTATAAGCAAACTCCTTGACCTCCTGATACGACACCAATACCCTTCTCCTTTATCTGGTCCACGTAGCTTTGCCTAGGTCGACTGCTTCCTCTCTTTCTTTTTCTTGTTTGATCTTAGCTAAGGTTCATTAAAATCGGTTCACCCGTTTTTGAAATATTGAACTTTAAACTGACAATGTCGGGGTTTTTCAACTTTTCCAAGTTGGTTATTATCCTTGTTCATCGATATCCAAAGAAACGGAAGGCCTTGTTAGCCAGGGGGACTAACCCCAGAAAAATTGTAATTTTTTCCTCTCTTAAAATCTGTCCTCTTATGCCAGGGGCGCTATGAGAGAGCCTCGCAAAATAAATCTCCCTTAGTGACATCAAACTTAGTTCTAGCGCAGCCACTATCAATATCTGTCAGTTAATCGTAAGTAAAACTAAACCTAGAATCATAATGGTGCAGAGCAAGAATCCTAATCATAGAATCATTATGTTGTGAGAACAGCACAATATCACACGATATAATAGCTTTTTGCATACCCTGATTATGTTCATGATACTACGTTAATAGAAAATACTAAATGGCCTTATAATTTACTTGCGATTGGGAGATCGACAGACAAACAGATGGACATACCGACAGATGGACAGTGAAATTATCTTTTAAGGGTTCTGTGTTCCATTTTGAAGTACCGAACCTTAAATACGGGATTGTTCTTACGTCTCGTTACCGGGATGGGTTTAAAAGGTTTATCCTGGGGTTTTATTAAAAATTTAGTTCGCATACTTTGTTGCTTGAGTGCCTGAACGGGTTTATTTTGTTATGAGGTAAGTGCATTTTTTTTTGCTCTTTTTCATTTTAGACTTTAATAGGTTTAAGTACGGGCTGTACTAATCTTGGTAACAATAACCAGTTAGGAATCGGCCTTAGAATGTGTGAAACAAGACTCAAATGACAGCAGTATAAGATATGAAAGTCATTAGTAAATCGATGACTAGAAAATTACTAAAATGGAATGACTAATTTCGCTAAGACAACACAAAGCAATTTGTACTTACAGATTGTCAGCACACAACATTACTAAGGCTGGTTAAGACATATTTATTGATTAATTAATAACAGAAATGAATATGATAATCGCGGTCAACATCCGATTATTATGTCTTAACCGCGTATCATTTCAAACTATTACCATTGGTTTAGTCAACATGAATGGTACTTTTGCAGGCTAAAACTTGTTATGCTAATCGCCACGCCGGTGGCGAGTGCTCCTAGAGAAAGGACTACGGCTTAGTCGGAAACATGTCGAGCTATACTCCACTGACATACGTGCGTGATCCGTTTATTTCACTATAATTGAATCTCACGGTAGTTTCATGTTAAAAATAAAACTTGTTAGTGAAATAAAATGGATCACTCACGTATGTAAGCCGACATGATTCATGCCGAAACATGTTGGGCTAAACTCGACTTATATACGTGAGAGATCCGTTTTATTTATCTACTAGCTATTGCCCGCGACTTCGTCCGCGTAGATTTCCGTTATCGCTATCCCTCGGGAACTATACGATTTTCCCGAATAGAAAGTAGCTTATGTTATTCCTCAATATTCAAACTATCTTCTTACCAAATTTCATCTAGATTGGTGCAGCGGTTTTTCCGTGAAGAGGTAACAAACAGACAGACAGAGAGACAGAGCTACTTTCGCATTTATGATATTAGTTAGGATTAGGATTAGGATAGGATGATTGAGTCTCACGGTAGTTACATGATAAAAATTGTTGCGTGTGCTCCCAGAGGAAGGACTACGGATTAGATTGAGCTATACTTGACTGACATACGTGAGTGATCCGTTTAATTCACTATAAAAATTGTTCTTTATCAATCATGTAATTGAAACTGTGACCCACTCTCTGATGACTGTGTGTCGTATTGTGATACCCTGTTGACTTAGCAAGTCTCCGGAACGGCCGCCGGATGCCCTTCCGGTCGCGTAGAGGCGGCAAAACGTCGGAAAACCGTGAATCCTGCCGGCAGTTGACGTTCTGTGGAGAAAACTAGACCGGGCCATATCTAGATTCTTTCTGTCTTAAGCTTTACAATGTGTGAGAATGGGTAGGTACTCTAGATTTTATTAATGAGGCAAATTAAGCTGAAAATTTTATTATATAGGTACTTTATTTAACCAAATAAAATAACAATGATGAATTTATGCATTTGTTAAAAAAAATAACATCATTTGGTTAATCGATAGGGCAATGAAACATAACGCATTAACAATTAAGGCTCTGAGTCTTGTATTTGTCCATAATATCCACTTGTCGCTTCAAGAAACTTCATCATCATCATCATCATCATGTCAGCCGAAAGACGTCCACTGCTGGACATAGGCCTCCCCCAAGGCTCTCCACTCAGACCGGTCTTGTGCTTTCCGCATCCACCGATGTCCCGCGATCTTTACCAGGTCGTCGCTCCATCTTGTTGGAGGCCTACCGACAACTCGTCTCCCGGTCCGTGGAGAACCTTCTGACCCCATCGGCCATCAGTTCTGCGAGCTATGTGCCCCGCCCACTGCCACTTAAATTTCGCAATTCTTCGGGCTATGTCGGTAACCTTAGTTCTACTGCGGATATCATCATTTCTGATTCTTGGCATAAATTAACTATTTCTAAAAACAAGTTACATTCTTACAATATGCTTAACCACAGTTAATTATATGAAGAAAAAACTCTAGTCATCATTGGAAAAATAAATACTCCAAGTATTATAGGAATAATAAACTGTGAAGTAATCTACACTTCCTACACCTTTAGTATGCCTTTAACCCACGTACTATTACCAGTATAATACTGCCTCGATACTATTTGTTAGAAAACTACGCAAAGCGCACTAGGGTTCCATTTTACTAAGTAAACATAAACATCTTGCAAGTACGAAGCATATTAAACCAGTGGCTTTAATGCTTTGAACAAAGAAACGGCTTTAAGTAAATAAGAGAAGAGATAATCTAGGTATGTTTGTTGTTGCTATAAGGAACTTTGTGAATTTTCTATCGCATGCACCTACGTTTTTATTAAGTTCTCAAGTTTGTACTGAAAGAAGAAACATGGGATCCAGTGCCCTAAGCACGACTTGTCGAATCCTGCGTTACGTTACGGTTATCGTATAGAGATCGAGAAATCTCATACAAAATTTTAGTTCCAAATACGCTCACGGGCGGGCGCTGTTCCAAACGTCATACAAACTCGTTATAGTATTCGAGTTTACGTGACGCAGGATTCGACAAGTCGTGCTTAGGGCACTGGAGAAATAATTGCATACTTATTCATACTTCAGTGACAATGTTTTAATTGGACGACCGGATAGCAGTGGTTAGATATCCTGACTATGAAGCTTGAGGTCCCGGGTTCGATCCCCGGTCAGGGCAGATGTTTGTCTGATGAATACGAATGTTTGGTCTCGGGTCTTGGATGTTTAATATGTATTTAAGTATGTATAATATCCCTTGTCTAGTACCCATAGTTTGGGACTAGGTCTATTGTCCCCATGATATTAATATTTATTTATTTAAAAGTATTTTAAGGCAGTTTCATCTTATTACCTCGTATCTTTCCTCCGCTTGTGTCTGATGACCGGTTAGATTAAAACTTAAAGGACAAAATAAAGACACGAAAACGAAAAAAAACTGAACATGAATACTTAACTTTTTTATATTAAGGACACACGTATAGACTTGCGTTTGACTATTATCACGCCTGTTGCTAAGCAAAGACGTGGTGGTCTATGATGTATCACACTGCCTTAAATTTTGAAGACTGCCGGATTGTAAAATTGTAATGTTAGGTTGACTGCCAATATTTATGTACTTTAGGTGGTCGTTTTCCGAAAACTGATCTAACAAGTTACACTTGAAGAACCAATTTTCACAGTAAATTTTCGCGCCGGACGCCTACAAATCAGACTGGTCTAGAACAGGCCACAGTTTAAGAGGCTAACGTTCTTTTGATGAGTCTTACCCATCGACGGCTATTTTTAACCGACTTCAAAGAAGGACAGGTTCTCAATTCGTCGGAATATTCTTATTTTAGAAACACTTCTGTGGATTCATAATTTGAAGCAGATTTATAAGCTCTACGTAACGTCAGGTGCTACAGAATTTCACTTTAAAAAATACTTAAGTCGAATTTTACCGTTATTTGTAAAACTGTATACTGACTTTTGGAATAAGTATTTTGTTTTGTACCTAAATGAAACACAAATCTTTATCTCTGGCTTTCTTTCGCTTAGCTCATCTATTGTTTGAAGAAATCACAAAGGTATTTTACCTTTGTAAAACACCAACAAAATTCTAACCTCTTCTAAAGATCTGTTCTGCCCACACCTTTCATTATACCACGTTGTAATTCGCTTAGTAATTCGGTGCTAACTTGAAAGCACGGAGTTGTAAAGAAGAGTGGCTTAGCTCGTTATCAAGCCAGTAAACGCGAACCTCTCTACGATGTTTCTACTTGTTTCCTTAATATAAGCCAGGGTTTAAAATTAAAAAACTTTTTAATTAAGATTTTTTTTCCCTCTGAGGTCGAGGAGTTAACGGTACATTGTGATGTTTGGGCTTGTTTTAAGATTTTTTAGAGTTAGCTGTTAGGTACTGTAAATATTTATCGGCATTAAAAACCGTAGCAGAATAGTTTTACTGCAAGATGTTAAGGGTATCTTAGATTAAACTAAGTACTTAAGCAAAAATACATTCACGAGATTTTCTTACAGTAATTTTGACTATATTTGAATTGTCGTTCAATTTACATAGGTACATATGTCCATAATTTGATAACTGGAAGTCAAATTTAATTTGCAAGATTTGATTACTCTCGGATCTCGGAATAGGTATAAGTTAGTAAAAGCTTGATAAGAACAGGTACGTTTTTCGGAGCCACAAAGATCACTTACTTGAATGAAAAGCAGTATTGTAATTTTAATGGAAGTTTGTTGGCATTTTAGGCATCAGCAGTGCTCTTGTCGCAGAATATTGTGAACGTTGTTTTTATCCAGGAAAACTGCACAGTTCCCCTAGGAATAAGAACAAATGAATGAATGAAGAAAATCGAAAGAAGTCACGCGCGATAGCCAGTTCTGTGAACCCATTTTCGCGAATCGTGACTGCTGATCTTGCTGAATTTTTCTTCAACTTTTTTTTTATATAATATCCTGTATAGTGTCCCACTGCTGGGCAAAGGCTTCTTATCCCTTCCGCCATTCTTGCCCGTTGCGGGGTCAGTCGGAACGAACTCTGTTCAGGTCATCCCGTTGTCCACCCATAGGAACTCATCATCATCATCATAACAACCGAAAGACGTCCACTGCTGAATAAGGCCTCCCCCAAGGCTCTTCACTCAGACCGGTCTTGTGCTTTCCGCATCCACCGCGATCCCGCAATCTTCACCATGTCGTCGCTCCTTCTTTGGAGGCCTACCGACATAGGAACCCATTGGGTGACAATTCAGGCCCATCCTTCTGGACACATACGGCAAAAACGTTCGGTTCAGTCCCAGTTCAGCTTTGTCTCTCATTTATAAACTCCGATCCAGTCTTTACCAGCGACTTCTCGTAGGTCTCAGTAATAAAATAAAAATGCATACTGCATATTGCATGGTCAAGCACCATTTTTATACCACGTCGGTGACGAACAGACTTGCGGTTCACCTGATGATATGCGTCTACCACCGCATAGGAACGCTTATATAGGTACTAGAGGCATCATTTGAGCGTTACCGATTCTGCATTATACACCTTTTCAAAACCCCTTTTGAAGACCTCCATGCTGTATTTCTAGCCGGGAAAACCTCGTCAGGAGGGTCATTTCACAATCTATAAGTGTTTTGAAATTAAAACACTTTTTAACCGAACAGTGTGCGCGTGTCGTTCCAAACTCCCTGTCAATGGTAGAAATATTCTGTAAGCATTACGTCAAAAAGTCTTCAAACCATAAACCGTTGTTACATGCGGTAGAACACAAAATGAGGCAAAGTCTATCCGGAAACCCAAAGGATCCATGATTCAACTCTTTAAAGTTCATAATGTTGTACGTTAATGCGTAAGTCTTTATCAAACTTTGCGCCGAATGAGACACATTAAAATCGGCTGAGAAATAACGCTACTAGCATTATAAATATAGGACGTGAAAAAGCTTACGCGTGGCTTTTTGCGTCGCCAAGGCACTTAGACGAGGAATAAGGAAGTGACATTTTATATAAGACCTGGCTTGAAACGTAAGAATAATTTTACCTGCAAATGTAGGTAGGTACATTACTCCTTAGAAGTCAAAAGGCTCTTTCTGAATTGACGTGTTTTAAAGACGTTTTAGGCGTCTCTCGACATAAGGATGTCTCGTGTCCGATGACAAACATTTTTTTTCTCTTGTTCTTGTATTAGAGATTTGTTTCTATTTATGTCAATTTAACATTAAAAATCACAATAAAATTTGCTACTCACTCTGCAAACCATGTTCTGCCAGTAGAAAGGTCCCACAATAATTTAGTTCAGGGGGATACTCAAGGGATATCCTCAAACTTAGAATACTTAGCTCTTAGCAGCATCATTACAACAGGAGGAAAAGCAAATGTCGATTCTGACTCTACGAACATTTCCCGCGTAAATAACCCATAGGTACATTTTTTCGTTAGAACTAGATTCTCAACCAGTTATAACATCGGAGCGTTACGAATAAATGACAATCACATCACCATCATCATGATGGTCACCGTCCTATTTTTACGTCCCACTGCTGGGCAAAGGTCCCCTTCTCCTGACAACCACAATAAGTTTGCTGAAGCCAAACCATTTACTACTATTTTTTTTTTTTGCTTTTATATTATGTTAATTTTATGTGTTGGTAGTATTTTTTTCTTTCTTTTTTCTGTGCTTAACAAAAGAAAAGTGTATTTCTTATGATTTATTTCAAGGGCTTTTATGCTAGCTACAAAACACCTGGTCATGTCATTAATTGTAACAAAAAGGTAATTTACCCGCTTTCGGCAGTCAACTAACAGCCGCACGAAATAAAGATCACAATGAGGCTGTATAAGAACTCCCTATGCCGTTATACCACAATATAATTGACAGCAGAAGCGATGAAATAACGGAAGAGGTGCAGGACAACTTTAATACTTCTGGTAGAAAATCGGGGTTTGTCGGCAAAGTACCTACAGCACAAAGAATACAATACAGTCCATGAATCCAAACATAGGGGTGCACAGGACACGTAAAAACACTATCTTCCAAGTCAAGAAAGGGCATTTTACACTTTGGTAATCAAATCACACACACAGTTAGATCTAGCACAACTCACAGTGCGACTTCTTTCTTTCTCAGAATGCAACGAGTAATATAATCTCGCGCCAAACTAAAGTCATGGCCAGGCTCAGCTAGCACTACTGGAGCAACGTAATAGGAGAAAAAACTGCAGAGTTTTTCCGCTACACGCGCCAACAGCATAATCGTCAAACTTATGAGCCCAACTTTTTGCATCGGGGTTTAAAAAATAACTCTCCACCCTTTGCATTGTCTTTGAAAATCCGTGTACCTGAAAACCTAACCTTCTGTTCCTTGCCCACCCTGCCTGTGAACCTGACTAGGAATTCCCAGGATTCCACTGAGTAATTTCGCCATTCCACAGCACGTGACCGGAATCCGAATATCGCCAATAAAGTAATTATCGGCCGACTAATTGCATTATAGTTCACTGGTTAGTAAAATCCTGTCCGGGAATTGCAAGCCTTCGTTTCTAGATTTAGTGCTAAAAATTGTGAAGGTACGACTGAGAGAGTCTAGTTTTGCTAAATAAACATAATAAAGCGAAGCGGTTGGAAGTTGGAAGCAGATGAAGTTTCTTCAATTATTATACAATTTTTATACGTAAATTAGTTGTGTAGATGGGGAATGTCATGAAAAGAAATGCGACTTGTTCTTTAACTGAACAGAAACGAAGTTAATTTCCAACGTTATGCGACATTTTTAAACATTTATCAATTATAATAATTCAAAACCAAGGAACTTTTAAAATATGAAACTTTTAGGACATGCAAACAAAACCCTTTTTTAAACGATCGCCCACTACAGACTCTGTTGCAATAAAAATAAATATACCTATTTTGAATTATAATGAAATAAAACGAATCGCTCACGTATGAAAGAGTTTAGCCCGAAATGTTTCTGACTAATTCGTCCTTCCTCTGGGAGCGCACGACCCAGCGGCAACGAGACGCACACTAGCCGCGGCTCTGCTATGCGAGTCAAGTTCGGGCTAAACTCGACTTACATACGTGAGTGATCCGTTTTATTTCACTATGATTGAGTCTCACGGTAGTTTCATGTTAAAAATATTTTGAATTGATTTCCATTTCCAAAATACTTGGGTAGGTAGGTACCTAAGCATTATCTTAAACTAGGTATTCCAAATTTCAAGTCGATACCATTTTAGCAGTTCCCGAAATAACCAGCCGTTTCGGACAGACAGACAAACGGAACAAGTCACACTATAAGGCTACCTTTAACTACTTTGGTTCGGAATCCTAAAAAGTGTGAAAAATGCTGAAACGCTTTAAGTTGTTATCATTGAACTTTTTTCAATGAATCCTTTCAACTTTGTTCCTTACACTTAATGAGGCCAACGTGCAACCTAAAACTTGCAAGTTACTTGATCACAGAGCAGCTTAAAGGTTTGTTCCCTGATATTATAGTTGCCTGATATTATGTGTTACATTGTATAATTTTATGAGAAAAATAATTTATTACCACTTTTAAGCAGTATCAAGACCAGAAAAATAAATTCTCGAACTGGGTATCGAACCCGAGCCTCCACCATAACGTGGTGTCGCGCTACCAACTGCGTCATCCGAGCAATCATCGGTAGCAGCAAAAAAACTCCTGTATATTCACGTTTCAGTTTATTTCAAATTGAAAAGGAAATCCTATATTTATGTTATTTAAATATCCCAACACAATAAGTATGTAAAACGTTCCATCTGTCTGTGAATAAAACTTTTATGGACTGTAAACTCGAAGAGAGTTATGACGCATGAAAACTTTGTTAATCTCCTATATGCCATTAGTTCCTGAACTGACGTTCTCACTTGGGACTTCGTATACTTTGAAACCGGGAATTACATTGTGTTAAAATAATAAAACAAGCGAAAGTCATCAACATAGATGTTTCAGGCCGGGTGAATTATTTGCTTTCTTAAGTAGGGAGTGATTGTGTTAAATATCAAGTGTTCTGAAATAAAGGTGAACGAAAATTCAATTTCACTTGGCTAGACACTAACTAGCTTTCACCCGCGACTTCGTACACGCATGAACCAGGTTTATTCTCTATCCCGTGGGAATTCCAAGAAATCCGTCCTTAGTCTTATCTACATCATAAAGGCAACCTCTATGCAAAATTTTAGCCTTCTAGGGCCAAGGGTTTCGGCTACACGTTGTCCGTCAGTCATTCAGTAACGACTTGGGAAAGCGAATAAGTTGGGAAAGTGGATAAAATGGGACACTGGACGAAATGGAATTGTTGACGAGTTAGGAAGTTGACAAAATGGCACATCCCCACGAAGTGAATCTAAACGTTCAATTTCTAAGCATCTGCAGCGTTGCAACCTCAAAGCTTTCTATGAATAACGGCAGGAAAAATGGAGATGCTAAGATTTAGGAAGCAATTTGAATAATTCGAAATAAAATTTCAAGATTTTTTTTTACACGACAAAGAAGGCAAATGAGCAAGTAGGTCACCTGATGGTAAGTGATCACCTGCCCATAGACACCTCCAACCCCGGGGGGTTTGCAAATGCGTTACCAACCTAAAGAGCTAAGATGAAATGCCTCTTGTGCCCGTAATTATACCGGCTGTCTCCTCCACACCGGAACACAACAGTGCAAGCACTGCTGATTGGCGGCAGGATTAGCAACTAAGACGGTGATAGTGATCCGGACAAACCTCGCAAAAGGTCCTACCAACCGCAATTTAGCAAGCCTAAAGCTTCACTTGCACTCAAACACAAACTTGCGTTCCGTTTTACCGTAGAATTCTTATAGTGCCAGCACAAAAGATTCTACGGCATATGGTATTGCAGAGATGTTCTGTGCCTAGGGGATTACAAAGCAATCTGTACCTATGCAAAACCGGGCTAGCTCACAACTTGTCTACTATTATATGTAGGTATACTTACAGCCATTCAATTTGCACTTGCGTCTTATGTTAAAATAGCTTATGCCCCGCGGCTTTGCCCCCGTGAAAGATTTCAAAATGAGCTAGTTCCCTATCCCGTGGGGATTTCGAAAAATCCCTTCTTAGTGCACCTCTAGGATACTTAAGGTATATGATTGCCAAATTTCAGGTCTCTGGGTCCAGTGGTTTAGGCTGTGCGTTGTCTGTCAGTCGGTCAGACAGTCAGTCAGTCAGTCACGGTACTGTTTTATAGGTATAGATAGTTTTTTTAAACCCCCGACGCAAGTGGTGTTATAAGTTTGACGTGCGAATCTGTCCATCTGTGTGTCAGTCTGCGGCATTGACCAGGAAGAGGAGCAGGAGAAGAATTAAAGAAGGTTTTGATATTTAGATTTATTAAGGTTTTTAATAAACTCACTGAAACATGAATACACAGAAAAACCAGAAAAATACCAACCCCGGGAATCGAACCCGGATCCTCGACACTCCGGGTCGCGTGCTATACCCTTACACCAGAATTGGTAGGTATTTAATTGGTTTTATTGGCATTGCTATTGGTATTTGGGAAAACCGAAAAAAATAAAAATAAAATTGGAAAAAATACAAAAAGATGTTCCAATATGAAATACTTTATTTACATAATAAAAGCAATTTACAATGACATTAAATCTAAGCTTAAACTAAATAAACTACAACTCAAACTAAATTAAATCTAAATAAGGCCCCCGTGGCATAGTGCCCAAAAGGCTGGCAGCGTTGCCTCGTTCCAATTGAAATCATGATATTTAGATTTATTAAGATGTTTACAGAAGGCTCCTGAAACAAAAGGTACCTACAATAATTTATAAAAAGTGTTAAACAAGCTGTAAGCAGAATGGTGATGGAGGACAGTTAACACTCCTGTACCCGCAAAACTCCAAAACGTTCATTGCCTCTGCTACTTGACATTATAAGTATGCGAGAATGATTTTTTATTAACATACAATGACAATGCGAAGAAAAATCCGTTAAGCAGCTGGACTTGAACCATCAACCTCGGTAATCCGTACCACGCTCCACCAATTAAGCTATACTTAAAGTTGGTGTACCTAACGAATTTTTCAATGCCTTGTGTCATATTTTTATTTGGAAGATCTCTCCTCAGCGCCATCTATGAGTAGCTTAATCAAGCGGCTCACCCACTACGGAACTTCTACAGTTACGCATTAATGGCAAGAGATGGAACTATTTTCTGAATCAATGAAAATAATCGATTTATTGATTATTTTTGTTTTTATTTTTATGAAACATTCATAGAATGAAATTCAACAAATTTTTCTTCGCATTGTCATTGTATGTTGAATTTCATTCTATGAATGTTTCATAAAAATAAAAACAAAAAAAGAAATACATCCAGTGGAACGTAGAACCTTCTCCTGTTTTTGAAGTCGGTTAAAAATAATCAATAAATCGATTGTTTTCATTGATTTTTTATTACTCTTATTTAAAAAAAAACTTCCCTGGGGTTACTTAGACTCACCCAACCCCTAGTTGAATTCTTGACGGCTCGTTTAAACGCACCTTGTATTAAAACGTATTTAAAACATGTTTACTTACATGTGTTTTAATGTGTTTTGATTATTAAATCAGGCCTGCGGGTGGTAGGACCTTGTGCGAGGTCCGTCCGGATCGCTACTACCTTGTTACTCGTTAATCCTGCCTAGTGCTTGCACTGTTGTGTTCCGGTGTGGAGAGTAAGACAGCCGGTGTAATTACGGGCACAAGAGTCATTTCATCTTAGTCCTCTAGGTTGGCAACGCATCTGCAAACCCTCCGGTGTTGCGGGTGTCTAAGGGCAGTGGTGATCACTTACCATCAGGTGACCCACTTGCTCACTTGCCTTCCTCGTTGTATAAAAAAAGGCATTTCTTTAATTTAGAAAATCGAATAAGTAACATAATCTGGTATTCGTATCGTTTAACCTAATCAGTAAAATATTAAATAGAAATAGGGTAACTACCACAGATAACACGGACACTGCGATGTTTGTTTACTAATTGGTCATTAATATTATTAATATACCTGCAACAAGCTCTACTGGTCAATTACGCCGGTAATTATGGTGATAAATAAACAAAATGATCAAATAATAACACAGAATGGCCCGTAGGCTATGAAAACATCTAGCGTAATCAACAGCCAAAAAAAACGTCTCGATCGCGTTCGTGATTACGTCTGAATTAGGTACAATGGGCACATTAGCAGCGCCATCAGTGGCACGTATCGGCAACAAACAATTATCATACCTACTATTTGTGACACCCGTAACGTGAACGCGATGAAGACTTATTTTGGCCTTATTTCTAGCACGCTTATCGCTTAGTCCCTTTTAGGGTTCTGTACCTAAATTGTGTTTAAGTTGTAACTATGTTTAATTTGCTCAAAACTTAACTCATTGAGTAGCCGTTAACATTCGTTAATACCACATTGGGCCATAATGCCACCGCCGGCGCCAATTAATAATACGTGATAACGGCCTGTGATACCATAAACCCTAGAAAGTATAGGCTAAGAGCCCAAGTCGCTAAGAATGAACAGATTGTTAGAGTGATTTTTATTTAAGTTAAGTACTATTTTTTTATGCATTGGAGAGAAGGTAAATGAAAATATTTAAACACTTCGATTTAATTTCCATCAAAATTGTACGTACTAAAATCATTTGAATTTAATAGTTGTCATTCCGATTGAGTCGTTTAGGGGAAATCAATAACATCAGGAAATAAAAACATTTTGTTCTATGAAACCGTGGTGTATTTAGTCGATTTTTTTACGTAAGTCGTCTCCTAATTGAACGTGAATCCGGGATAATCGCTAGTTCGCGCGAACTTCCCTTTTACGAATCTGCGATTTTAGGTACGCGAAAACTAAGTAGCAACGATTGCGCTTTTGCTTTCAATTAGGACGATGCCACTACATTTTGTTAGAAAATCATTTTAAGTATACTTTATTTACATAATAATAGCAATTTAAAACAGACGGAAGAACTTTATTTACATAATAAAAGCAATTTACAATGACATTAAATCTAAGCCAAAACTAAATAAACTAAAACTTAAAACTAAATTGAATCTAAATAACGCCCCCGTGGCATGGTGCCCAAAAGGCTGACAGCGTTGCCACTCTGAATAGCAATAATGCTGATTCTTTTAGAGAGAAAACTGCCAGCCCTTTTAAGTATTGTACCTATAAATTCAGGCGTAACTTTGCAGAGGTTCATGTTACAAGTAATGGATTAAGTTGGTTAGCTCCTCCGCGAAGTATATAGTATAGTTATATAAGCAACCGAGCAAGTGGGTAACCTGATGGTAAGTGATCACCACTGCCCATAGACACCCGCAACCCCAGGGGTTTGCAGATTCGTTGCCAACCTAGAGAGCTAAGATGAAATGCCTCTTGTGCCCGTAATTACACCAGCTGTCTTACTCTCCACACATGAACACAACAGTGCAAGCACTGAGGCTCGATTACGAATATTCGAAACCTGCGTCACGTAAAATCGAAGAGTAAACGTTATCGAGTTTCTATGACGTTTGGAACAGCGCCCACCCGTGAGCGTATTTGGAACTAAAATTTAGTATGAGGTTTCTCAATCTCGATACGATAACCGTAACGTTACGCAGGATTCGAAAAGTCGTGCTCGACCTTCCGCACTGCTGCTTAGTGTCGAGTGAGTTCTATGTGTCATTCTCTACCAATGAGAGACAAGCTACTGGCCTATGATTGGTGAAAATTGACAGATATACCTCACTCGAGGCTATCGACCCTAGCGAATTTTTGATTCGCAATAGTATTTTCAAGTAAGTAAAAATTCGGCATATTGGTTTGAAAGTCCTAATAGATCATCATTATGTGAATATCTCGCAGTTCCGATAATAACTATACCTATAAAACAGTACCGCGACTGACTGACTGACAGACAACGCACAGCCTAAACGACTAGACCTAGAGACTTGAAATTCGGCAAACATATATTATGTACCTTGAGTATCCTAGAGGTGCACTAAGAAGGGATTTTTCGAAATTCATACAGGATAGGGAACTAGCCCATTTTGAAATATTTCACGGGGGTAAAGCCGCGGGGCATAAGCCAGCTACATACATAAGTGTCGGTTTGATAAACACTTTTTTTTAAGTCGGTTAAAAAGTAAGATAAGTTTTTGGTCCTGGCTCTTCGACTACAGAACACTATATAGCGCGGTCCTGATATTGGCAATTAAGGCACGATTGCGGCCTTATCAACACATTATGCAAGTTATCGAGATAATAGACACTGACCTAACGACACATTATTGCATTATGCTTAAACGGGGTTGGGCGAAGGGACACTAATTATGGGAAACTTAAACACGCACGAGATAAGTGTTTATTGGAGATTTATACAAATCTATCTATACAACGTGTCACCAAATAACCCGTAAATTTATACAGAGTTAGGTTAAGTTAGATCAGATATGGTAAATGGACTCTTTATAATGATTTAACCCCCTTTCCGCTTTGCGGGTATTTTTGTAACATTTCGTATAAAAGATATTTGTGTCATACAGCCCTTACTTAAAAGTCAACCACGGCTGGACGGATTTTTATGATCTTTGATCAGTTTTATTTCTCTGCGCTCCGAATAGCAGAATAACTATTAACACAGGAGAAAGTTCACGAAACAAAAAATTAGGTACAAAGAATATTAGATTAGATTAGATTATTTATTCCTTCAATATATAATTACATCATAAATTGTGCAATGTCAAATTAAGTGAATTTATATTGTAATGAACAGTCTTCTCCCGGTCGGATTTATTTATTAATCTAAGACAAACAAACTTTTGACTTTGACTCTGGCAATAATGTGTGCTTAAAATAAGGGACAGCCTTTTCCAGAATTAAATTAGATTACATCAGTATTTAAACATAGGTAATATTCCGAATTTTTAAGATACTTTGTACCAAAAAATACACGTGAAATTACGTGGGTTAGTGTAGAACCTCACAGCGTAAGACATTAAGTCTGTGCAAATTGCACAGGGTCTGTTGATTCCGCCATTTTTTGGCATTTGTGTGACAGTTTTCTGTTAGTATGAGTTTGTAAGAACGTAACAAATTTTGACATGAGCGTAGACGTGTGCTGTACGTGTGTACCCGTCCGCCTCGAAAAGTGGCAGAAAAATTGTAGTGCATAGATAAGGCAAAGGCGCCTCCTGTTGTCTGCTTTATGCTTATCTCTATCAACTTAAACAAAGTCCCTCTACAGCTACATGTACATTCCTAAAAGCAGTTAAAACGAGGAAGGTCACCTGATGGTAACCGATCACCGCCACCCATGAGAACCAGCAACCCCATGAGAGTCACTAATCCGTTGCCGGCCTATAAGGAGGAAAAGGGATAGAGAAAAGGGAGGGGGATCGGGCCTCCGGCACTCTCACTGACCGAACGACACGCAACAGGGGTGCTGTTGCTTCACGGCGATTTCTGCGAGAGGGTGAAACTTCCCCGGACGAGCCGGCCCATTCGTACGGCAGCAAATAGCTACAGTATGGCTCTCCGACTTCGCTGTTTCGCACAAAAGCACAGCCAATAGAAACCAAACCGTATAAAGCAAACATACGCATTGTTTAATCAAAGCGTATGTGCGGCTCCATAGATTAATTAACTCGAGATGGATAATTATCTTGCAATAGCCTCCGGAGGGAAGACAGATGCGAAGTTGATTCATGTGAATTAGTAGACGTTAAATTGGAGATGTTATCGTTAAATTTTCGACAGTGACGCTTAGATTCATGTTGCTTTGGTTGAAATAGGTGTAACAAGCTTTTTGTTAAAAAACATTTAATGCGAGGTTTTTGACTGTACTTGCATTGTCGTCTAATTTACTTGTCCATACCTAATTTCAAAACATTCCGACCAAAGGAAAGATCGATATAATGATAAGTTTTACGATATTACGTATTACCTATGCCTCACCATAAAAGTCAACCATCATTCAATCAAACATTAGACTACGAATCATTACGCAGAGGAGTTTCAATATAAATAAATATGGGACAAATTGACACAAATTAACCTAGTCCCAAACTACAGGCCTAAACTATGGCAACTAGGCAGACTTACAGATAAACATACTTATACACTTAGATAATATACATTCTATTCTATCATACAAATCTCTGCCCCAACTGCGTGAGACCTCAGCTTCATCTTTTTCTCTGACCACTAAGCTACCGTCGGGTCGTTTCTGTAAATACTAACTTTCGCCCGCGACTTCGCTCCCGTAGCAGAGCTCTGCATCCCGTGCGATTTTGAAAAATCCCGCCTTATCCCGGGCGTACATTATAAAAGGAACCTCTATGACAAATTTTAGCTTCCTAGGTCTAGGGGTTTGGGCTATGCGTTGATCAGTCAGTCAATCAGTGAGTAAGTCAGTCAGTTAGGACTTTTTACGAGTACTTAAATAATACAGGTAATATAATGTGTAGTACCCATTCTGTACCATACTAACTTGGGTTATCGGCATAATTATTTGCAGGGAAAACGAATTTCACAAACGCAACCTAGGATTTTACGAGCGGCGTGTAATTCCTCGCGGCGATCGGATCTTGCCATAAACCCCTTCAGGAGAAAACGTTACTAATACTAACCATTCTTCGTAATAAATGACCATTCACAACACACCGAAAGCTAACAAAAATCCTTCCCACGCCGTACTTCATGTTCCGCGAAAGTTTCCCATTTTATGACCAAAAACGGGGTAAATGAACCCTGAATTTTCTTCGCTACAAAAAGTATACTGACCAACATAAAAAGCCATTCGTTCTGGCTCCACGTTAGTAGGGTAGGTCGTAAAAAGTAAATCGGGCATTTTATTGAGGTCTACTTGAGGGCTGAGGAAGGGATATTTACATACAGTAGGTATACGGAATATATAATGTATATTATCATACGTTGTTCAATTATTGAAGGTCAAGTTTGGGTCTGGTTTTTAGGTGTTCTATGTTACTTAAAGTGAAAAACGTGCATGTTTACGGATATCGAATTCATGTGTATCTCTACCTATCAGTTTTTTAAGCCTAACTGCTATTTGAATTTGACACTCTGGTTAAGTTCTGAACTAAGTTTCATAAAAATCAGTTCAGCCGTTTTTGAGATATTGAACTTTGAAATAAAAATGTCGGGAGTTCAACTCTTCTAAATTGCTTAGGTATTTCCTTTTGAGGTACAGTAAGCAGCAATAGTTGCTAAGCAACCGAAGCGCTCACAATGATCTGCACAAGCTCTTATGTCTATAACAATAGAGCCGTGCTTAGCTGAGCAACCGAAGCGCTCACAATAATCTGCACAAGCTCTTATGTCTATAACAATAGAGCCGTGCTTAGATCACTGTGAGCGCTTCGGTTGCTTAGCAACTATTGCTGCTAACTATTGCTGCTAAGAAACACAAACAAGTATAAAATTTCGAGTTGAGCAGTAAGTACAGTACAGAACAATAATTATGATTGAGCAATGAGATGTGCCATAAATTATGAGTAAGTGGTACACGAAATTCTCACTTAGAACAGTTATGAAATTTTGAATGTATAATTAAGTACACAAACGCGTACGTGTTTACGTTGCGAACTGGTGGCAAACAGCCAATTACAAATGAACGAGGCCTTTGTACAGTTCGTTTCAAACAGTGAAGTGACTCAAAGAGTGAAGTCGGTAGGAGCGAGAGCGGGACCGCAATAGCCTCTACCACGGCCAGTAGACCAAGCATTCGTGCTTGCAAGCAAGCAATCCTGCGTTACGTTACGGTTATCGTATCAAAATCGAGAAATCTCATACAAAATTTTAATTGCAAATACGCTCACGGGCGGGTGCTGTTCCAAACGTCATACAAATTTCTCGATAACGTTTACTACTCGACTACGTTACGCAGGTTTCGAATATTCGTACTCGGGCCTCTGTACGAGTGTCATTGAGAAAAGGCATAATTCCGGAACAAGCATTTTCCGAAAGCTTGTAAGTCAAGAAGAGAGCACACGTAGACAATGGTATTTTTTTTGCTA
Source organism: Clepsis dumicolana (assembly GCA_963691665.1). Lineage (NCBI taxonomy): Eukaryota > Metazoa > Arthropoda > Insecta > Lepidoptera > Tortricidae > Clepsis > Clepsis dumicolana. The sequence goes on along the minus strand of OY829523.1, from coordinate 3,349,709 downwards.
CTACTAGAATTTTCATGCCTATGATATCAAATACGAATGCCCCACTCGTAAACGAGATCACTGGGTGACTTCTTGACAACTAACCCCAAATTTACTATATTGACTCGCTTGTCTGACTGCTTGTATTGATTAGCTGCATGTTAGTAGACGAGTAGGTATGACATTCAAAAATGAGGCTTTTGGCAAATTGTGATATCAATGTCATGGGTGAGAATTTAGTCACCAAGTGAGATTCAAAAATCGGTCCCCAGCCCCTGAAATTTTCCAGTCGTAATTATTCCGAGATAGTCCCTAAGATTCTTAATAATTGAGCTTTGGATCGTTCTAACGGGACCAAAGTTTAAATGAGTTCATGTAACTACCTGATTGTATGAACACGTGTTTACTTCGATTTAGGGCTTGCACGTGGATGTAACTTAGTGACTAATTATTCTAATTAATTTTAGTGAAGTTACTTGAAGCGAATGACTTGAAAGTTACCTTGATTTCTAATAATGTGCGCAGAAGCCAGCGAGGTAGTTCAAAATGTATGTTAGCATCGACACCTTTGACCAACCTTAATACCTGAGCAACCACAATACGTTGCTTGTGTGTGTTGTTGCAAAACTTGTGAGAAAAGCGTACACTGCTCTTTATGACTCCTCGGCAAACCTTCAAAACTACGACTAGGTAATTTAAAATAGGTAATACCATTGTTAACATGAAACTACAGTGAGATTCAGTCATAGTGAAATAAACGGATCACTCACGTATATCAGTCGAGATAGCCCGACATGTTTCGGACTAATCCGTAGCCCTTCCTCTAGGAGCACACGCCACGCCGGTGGCGAGACGTAAACTGCGCGCCGCGGCTCTGCTCGCGCGGCTGCTCGGCGCAACCAACACCACCAATACCATGCTAACAACAATACTATGTCTGTTATTGCTGAAAATGGGGATAAATAGAATGGACTGGATAATGATAAAGGCACTGTTTTAAAGATATGAAATAATGTAATAACAACTTAAGTCTTTCGCTTTGATACAATACCAGAAGACAACTACAAGACACCGACATAAGCAAAAAAAACACAACAAAAAGTCACAAAGAAAGTGTATTAAAAAAGGTTAGCTCTAGATTTGCGACAATGTCGTCATCCAATCTTAAATTAAATCGAAACCTACGTACCTAATCGTGCCAAACAAATTCGCCTTGAAATATTCACAAAACCTTTAACGGCAACAAGCGCATGTAAATCCGCATCTCTTTAAGGACCAAACTTCCTAATGGCTTCCGTAAAAATAACAAAAACAAAATACGTTTCCATCAAACAATTTATGCTTACCAATTTTTTAACTGTCTTCAGCGGCGTCGTAGGGATCTTCGTTGGATTCAGGAAGATTGTTTTCCCGTCCCGTGGGACGGCACGGTATCGAGGAAGCACAGAAACGTGCAGAGGGAAATATAAAATGAGATTTTATTCGACACACATTCCGCTTACAGGATCGCTGGTGGCTTTCCAGCGCTGGAAATGAACGTACAAAAGTTTTAACCGACTAAAAAATAGGGGCGTTATAAATTTGACGTGAGTGTACCTATCTGTTTATCAGTGTCTGGGCTGGCATCGTGCGGAGAGACCGATTTTTTAATCGGGATTATACAAAACAGTATTTTGTTATGCAGTATTCTTTATTGAAAACCGAAAAAACAGTACAAGGAAATTTTTAGTTAAGATCCAGGCAATTAGTTTTACGTTTGTCGTTGGTTAATGTACACGGAAATCTTATCCACATTGTCAACCATTTTTTTACGCGGTAGCTTAGCCTTTGTCTCTTTACAACTAGTTTTCAAACTTGGTTAAGGACATGGAATTCAACTCACATAACTGGTTTTCTCCGCGAAAGATAATTATGTTCCCCCTAGTTATCAAATTTAGTTTTCTGGGTAGAGAAAAGGACGCTTTTGGAAAAAAAAATCCATTCACTAGAACGCAGAGAAGACAAGAATCTTTTGGCTTGAATTCTAGAATTTCACCCGACAGTAATTGGTACCCAAATATAAATCATCACCAGCCTTTTTTTTACGTCCCATTGCTGGGCACAGGCCTCCTCTCAGAATGAGAGGGCTTGGGCTATAGTTCTCACGAGGGCCCAGTGCGGATTAAGAACTTCACACACATCATTGAATTGCTTCGCAGATGTGTGCAGGTTTCCTCAAAAAAGAAAAGCTCATGATAAATTACAATTGAAATTCCGCACATAAATTCCGAAAAACTCAAAGGTGCGAGCCGGGATTTGAACCCACGACACTCTGCTTGAGAGGCCAGGCTGTCTCGGCGACCCAAATATAAATAAACTTACAAAAATATTCTTCTTTCTTGTCATTTCACCTCAAACGTAGCGATTCGATTCATCTTTTACCAGATGTCACGTTCGTTTGACGGGTTTAATTCAACGATGGCATCGGTAGAGAATAGTTTTCCACACCGGTAACCTGATGCGAAATGGTTAAGAAAATTGCTTCGGTGGCAACTGGGGTGCAAGATGTATTTTAAAACGAAAAATATATGTTCAGTTCTTCAATTATTTTGCTGTGTACACGGATATCGTATACTTATAAAATGAATGCATGCACTCTCCCTCATTTTTTTTATCACAAACTTACATTGTATTGTATTATCATGTACTGTGCCCAGCAGTGGGACGTAAAAAAGGCTGGAGGGATTAAGATGATGATGATGACTACATACCAACATTTTCACAAGTCCTAAAAGTTGCCAGTAACGAAATAAGAAATCTCTTAATCTGACAGAAAATTTTCCAAAACGATCGCTGTTCCCTAAAAAAAGTGTAGGTATTAGAAGTGCAAGAATTTTATGTATAATCCTTATTATATTAGCAGATAATCAGTCGGGTACCTACACACTTTTGACAAAACAACCCGAAATTGCCGTGGATAAGGAGAAAAAAAGGGAAGCCAGTCGGTAGTGAGACACTGGCTTAGCAATAATAATAATAGGCCTTGTGATTGATTGTTTGATTGAAGTCTCCGCCACTTACCCCGATCTTCAGCTAGCTCTTCCCATTGGTTCCTAGGGAACACACTGGGAATATACTGGCTTAGTATAATAATAATAATGTCAAGCTATCAATAAAACTAAGTTTGCCACATTACCCGGCGCGTGGGCACTCACGGTTAACTAATTCACTTCGAAGGAAGTTAATTGAGCGAACCAAAGCCTTCACATCAAAGAAAGTCACAGAAACTTTGATCAAGCCTTAATGAGTTGGTGACTCGAATTTGATATTGAGTTAGGCATTTGAAATGTTTTAAAGTAGGTACTAATAATTAGAGAGTGAAATTTGAATCGTGATCGGAATTATTAAAATGTGATTCAGTATTGTTGATAGACTTTAAATATTGTTCTCTTCAGTAATTCAACCTCAGGATTCAACAATACAAAATTCAAAATATCAAAAAGTAAATAGAAATAGAAATTCAAACATCACTCAGTGAAGTCGGTCACAAAAATAGTAGATTCCTTTCGTAATCATTCGTACTGTAGAATTAGTAAGCTGAAGTGGCAGTGGGCCAGCCATATCTCACGAAGAACCGACAACCGTTGGGGTAAACGTGTACTTGAATGGAGACCGCGACTCGCGAAACGTAGTGTAGGACGCCCTCCGGCCTTCTGGGATGACAATCTGCGAAAGACTGCAAGCAGATCCTGGACGCGGCAAGCTAAAGACAGGGCGCTATGGCGCTCATTAGGGGAGGCCTATGTCCAGCAGTGGACTAGAATAGGCTGATGATAATGATGATGTACTGACATAATGTTTGTACATACTTGTACTTTCAAAACTAAGTTCGGTTTCGCAAGGCACATCAGAGTCTGTCATGACAGTAGCTCGGTTTGATTGAACACGTTAGGAGTCGCCGTCACCGGACACAGTGTGGACGACGATGATGACTTACAGGCGAAGATACTAAACCGCGCAGGTACCTACCTCTGTTGAACCTTTTTTTGAATCAATTTTACAATAAGCTTGATTGTCAGCATGTCATTTTCTATACATCTAAGGTTACACTTGGGCTGCATTTCGACTACATCATAGCTGCCGACTGCCGGCTGCTCCAATGCAGTTGGCAAAACTGCATGATATCTATGGAGGTATCGCACATCGTTCTCGGTAAGGTTCTCGAATGGCGTGCACGGACCGGGAGACGAGCTGTCGGTAGGCCTCCAACAAGATGGAGCGACGACCTAGTAAAGATTGCGGAACTGCGGTGGATGCGGAAAGCACAAGACCGGTCTGAGTGGAGAGCCTTGGGGGAGGCCTATGTCCAGCAGTGGACATCGTTCGGCTGACATGATGATGATGATGATGATCGGTGTAAAGTGATCATAATTTTGCAACTTCTTTAAGTTCATCCCTAATATAATACTAATGTAAGCTTGGTTTTAGATTGAAAATTAACTTTGTTCTTTACTGCGCCGAAACTTAAATAGACTTTGCATGCGAGAGTGCTTGTTAATTCGTAGACTGTAAAGTACCTTCCTTGCAAAGTAATGCAAAATTATAACAAGAACTTTGAATTTTGAATCGGTGTGAAGATTCCTTTTCAGGGAAAACTTAAGTTTTCTTTGCTGACTGTATTTTTGCTGTCGAATTGAATAAAAGCTTGTAAACTTGTAAAAAAAGTAGTATTGCCTGCAACGGTGTTTGTCAAGTTTAAAATCAAGAACTACAAGTATCATAAAAAAAAAGCCGTGGTAGCTTAGTGGTGGTTTTCGGAATTAATGATTTGTAATTTATCATTGAGCTTTTCGCTGAAGGAAGACTTCTTGAGGAAACCTGCATTCTCCTGCGAAGCAACTCAATGGGGTATGTGAAGTTCCCAATCCGTTGGCCTCGCGTGGGAATTCCAAGCCTTCTCATTCTGAGAGGAGCCCTGTGCCCAGCAGTGGGATACGTTGTTTTACGAACAAGGCTGGTGAGGATAGCTCTACAGGCCTTCGTCTGAGCCCAGCAGTGGGAGTGGGACATAGGCTGGATTATTACAATTATTATAACCCCCCCCCCCCCCTTTTCCTGTATCCCTTTTCCTCTAAAGGCTGGCAAGACTAGTGACTCTCTTGGGGTTGTTAGTTCTCATGGGTGGCGGTGATCGCTTACCATCAGGTGACCAGCTTGCTCTCTCTCACAGTCTCCCTCTTTCAATAAAAAAATATGTATTATATGAATTTTCTTACGTAAAAAGTGCCAAAGCCTAGTCTCGACTGTCAACTATTTCGTCGAGTTTTCAAAATGTCATAGAACTGTACCAGGAAACCATGATGCCACAAGGCAATGTTCTGTATTCACAAACATAAATCCGAATCCCAAGAACTCCTTGGAGTATCCTGCTTTTATTCACATCTCATGTATCGGACGTAAATAACAATATTCTTTTAGATTCGCCGTAGTACTCGTAAAGAAACGGAATGAAATGCGAATAGAAAAACTCTTCGTAGTATTACGTACGAATGTTACGATGGTTGTTGTATTTTGTTCGTAAAAACAAGATGGCTATTGATCTGGAGTCTACTCCAGATCAAGCTATTCAATACGAAAGATTACTTTGTTGGAAATAAGTTGGAATAAAAAACTTGGGTCTCGACGGTCTTGTGCTACCCTTAGCCAATGGCTTCCCGCAACCTTTACCGTCTGTCCACCTTGCGAGAGGCTTACCAACACTTCACTTTCCGGTACGCGGTCGCGACTCTAGAATCTTACGGCCCCGACGGCCATCACTGCCATCACTTTTACGATCTTCCGAGGAGATCCTTGGAAGAAAGAAAGAAGCTTCAGTGAAATTAGTGTGATCAGTCAAACCAAGGTCTGCTCCTCTCGGCTTCGCTCACCTCCGTATATTGGTTAGGTATAAGTCATGCAGACTAATGGTAATCATAGACACTCGATATAATATCAGAGAGATCTCAGATGTGTTGCCGACCTAGAGGGCTAAGTTGGTATACCTCTTGTGCCAATAATATCCCCAGCTGTCTTACTTTCCACACTGGAACATATCAGTGCACGAACTTAGTGGCACGATTAGCGAGAAAGATGGCGGTAGCGATCTGGACCAACCTTGTAAGTCCAAACATCCCCTCACCCCAAAATTTACGAGACAGGCACTTCAGACTATAATGTTTTATTTTGTAAGTATAATATTGTATTATTTTATTTTATTTGGAGGTACTTAAGCAAGGTGCGTTTTAGTGAACCATCACGAATTCATGCAGTGGTTGAGTAAAGTCTAATGGTCTTATTCATAAACGTCACTCAAGCCTCGATAAGCTAAAATCGGTTTTGTCTTCTTCTTACTAACGGAAATGTCAATCTGACAAAAAAGGACAAACGAACTTTAACGGCATTTTAGTTATTATAGGTTCATGAATAACAGGATTAGTGAGCACCCAGCAGTAGGGTTAGTAAAACTTTTATTTGAAAACAAATAACAAGCTTTTATTTAATGATTTTCCAAATAAAAACTTTACCAGGGATGTTCACTTGGACTTCTCAACCCCTGGCTCAATCCTAGACGGTTCATTAAAATACACCCAGTATAGGTAGTTTTAATCTAACTTTTTATTTTCTGTGTAGGTATTCTTACCTTGAATTTTCCTGCGCTTTGGTTTCCTTACTTTCATACTGTGTAAATATTTGGTAAATAAGTAAATAACAATACGCTATATCTAGACTATCTTACAATAGACAGCTCTATCAGATCAAGTCGCTGACTGAGTCAAGAGAGGTGTTCGAGTAAGCGCATTTCCTCTGGTCCGAACTTACTCGAAGTTTCACACAAGGGGCAGTGGTACGGGAGCTGGGTGAAAACAACATATTAATTTTAACTGTAACAAGTATGAACAGTTGAATTAGCGAGAGCTTGGAATTTTATTTGTAGTAGTTGTACAGTTCGCTTGAAAAGGTGAATCAGCCGTTAAAATATACGCACAAAGTAAATAATATTAAGAATTTGACACTGACATTATCTTGGAATTTTCTTCTTAAGTAAAATTATTACAAACCTCTTAATAAACTGACTGTACGGGAAAAGGGAAATTTAAAATATAGAATGCCTATAAACACACAATACCACTACGTATGCAATTCCACGGTCTCGGTAATTTATCTATACCTGTCTACTATGTTACGATGGTTATTTATGTTATGTAATGTAAATGTATGATTGCCACTCCTATGTCTGTCCCATATAAATATAAATTGGCGCAGCCGGTAGGTTACGAACCGACGCCTCCATTTAAAACATTTATTAGCAACTTTACTCTCCTGCAATGTTGTCAGAGAAAAAAATCAACAAAAAAATTGCCAGCTTAAAGAAACCCTTGGGGCACGAGCCGACTCGCACCTTGGCCGGTTTTTTTATACAGCATTACTTGCAGGCCACCTCCCGGCTTGAAAATACTACAACTGTCATGTCGCGTAGCTATTTAATTAGTTCTCTTTGCGAACTGGTGCTGCTTGCTCCGTGACCATTGTGCAGTCCTCGGGATTTAGTTGTCACGCCAAACGTGAGATATAATCATACGATAAACATCGAGCGTGACTGTCGAAGTTTCTAAACAACTTTGCGTTATGAAGAATTTATCTGCTACGTTTAATTTGAAATCATTATGTGACGAGCTGTCGGTAGGCCTCCAACAAGGTGAAGCGACGACCTGCGCCCTTAGTGTAATCAAAAAGCATAAAGTACATCTCGATCGCGTTTACGTTAAAGTGTCAAATAGTATAAGAATTGTTAAACGCGAACGCGATCGAGACGTAATTCTTGGCCTGGTCGGCAATTACACTAGGTGCTCTGGTAAAGATCGCGGTACCGCAGTGGATGCGAAAAGCACAGAACTGGTCTGAGTGGAGAGCCTTAGGGAGGCCTATGTCCATTGTCCAGCAGTGGTAGTATTTCGCCTGACATGATGATTGAGTGAGAGAGCGCGTCTCCGTTGCAACTTGGACAAAAATACTTTCATATCTACAGGTCACCTCTACAGGTTGCATTTCGCAAGCGATTTTCTTGACATTTTGTCAGCAGGTTTATAAAGATTTTTTGTTGATACAGTTTTTGGAAATTTAAAAAGTCAAGTAACATTAGCAGTGGCGGGAAATATTTTGAGGAATTGTACAAGTCCCTCGCTGGTATGCGCAGTTTAATTTGTCTTTGAAGTTTCCATTAGTGCTAGGAGTATGGGATTTATCTAGTCTAATCTACTTAACTCGTTATTACCAGTGGTTCTGTGAGCTGTAGACATTGCTTGCACATTTTTGAAAAAATTTCGTAGGTTTTTTTTCCTAAATAACAAATTGATTGAAAAACCTGTACAAAATTTCATGAGAATCGACTCATTTTTAAACATGTTTTTTTTGTTTATAAAAAATTCAGAAAACGATACGACATAAATCTACTTACTTAAGTATAATAATTATCGAACCTGCTCCCAAATTTCACGAGAATCGGTTGAGAAATGCGACCTGTAGTGAACAGCTGGACATCGGACTGACATACGCTTCGCTCGCTCGGTCACTTTTAGCACTTTTAGCACCTTCTCAGCCCTTCTTTTCGTAGAAAAACTATTTATATTCACGTCACGAATATTCACTGACCTAATTTTACAACTTCTCCCGTACACATTTAGAATAACAGAAGCATGAAGTCTTTACAAAGCCAATTCCGCGTACATCTATTCGACAGCGGAAATTGGAGTCATTTTCCGCCCGGCGCAGACATATTTTCACATATTTCACATTGATATTCCCCGAGACGTGACAACGTCTGGTTGTCTGTATTCCATATTGGATACATCCAGACAAACGTTTGAACAGATAACTCTCCCAACTCCGAGTACGTTCGGTTGCGATGGTGTAAAACTGTCTTGCTGTATGCAGTCGAAATTTAGTGTTGACGCCTAATTTAGAAGCGAAATTCGGAAAGTATCCACTTTATTTATTGAATCAGGTGTTGCTTTGCGGAGCAAAGCTTCCTATCTATGAACTTAAAACAATAAAATTAATTCGCACGCTACATTATAGTTGATAAACAGAGGATATATGGACAATGAAATTGCTCAATTCCAGGCAATATTCCTTTATTATGGCTCTCCCAGAGGAAAGAATCTGCGAATCAGACCGAAACATGTCGGGCTAATTAAACTCGACTTATAAACTTTATTGATTGTAAGTACGTCTACCGATACAAAATTTTCAATTAAAATGACTAAGTTTATGACTCATAACGTATGAGGTAAAGAATAATTCGGACCATACTTTGTGATACCTACTAACTTCCTTTAACGCAAATTAAGACTCACTTACTACGGCATTCATAATGGAATTTTACAAGTTTTCTGAAAAACTTCCGAGTTTTAATTAAAAAATCATTTTTCATATTTTTAAGGCAACTAGGTTGGTAAAAGTTTTCTTCTAACTTTTTAGCGACGAAGCTCGGATAAGGTACTTTGTCTTCGAGACTGGAATAACCAGCATGACTAATTGAATTTAAGTAGATTAAAATTCCCGCGATCTTTACCAGGTCGTCGCTCCATCTTGCTGGAGGCCTACCGACAGCACGTCTCCCGGTCCGTGGACGCCATTCGAGAACCTTCTGACCCCATCGGCCATCAGTTCTGCGAGCTATGTGCCCCGCCCACTGCCACTTAAGTTGCCGCGTTGGATGCGGAAAGCTCAAGACCCGTCAGAGTGGAGAGCCTTGGGGGAGGCCTATGTCCAGCAGTGGACGTCTTTCGGCTGACATGATGATGATGATGAGATTAAAATTATTACTTAACAATATAATTTCTGTAACTATGACGGTACCTAGTGGAGAACCACTTTTGTTTTTATCTATAAGAAAAAGAAAATGTCAGGTAATGTCAAAATCGATTAAATTAACGATGACATTATGTGGCATTCAATTATTTAAAAATTTAAAAAATTGGGTGTCACGCAATGTCGAAATTGAGTAAATAAATTTTGACATTATATTGTGATTTTTGAAGAAATTATGAAGAATTTATATTGAAGGAAAAAAATCTAAAAAATCTAAATCATTTATACAAAATAGATAGGTAGGTACTGTGCTTATGATAGGTAAAAATTAGCCCTTTGGACTCCAAAAACACCGTGCAGTGTGCTGTTTTATCTATTACGCCTATATAAAGCGCCTATAATCGCCTAATGTGATTAATAGGTACAATTGACATATTTGACATTATGACGACATTGGTATGACGTGACAACCTTTGCATACTGCAATGGCGTTTAAAGGGTTAAGGGCGTTCAAGAAAAAGTTGCCTAAATTTCATGTTATTCATTTCGTATCTAGTCATTGGATTATTAATAGTACATTGTGCGTGAAGGCCGGTAAGAAGGGTATTACTAACGAAAGTCTATTAAGCCGACGCCGAAGGCGGAGGGCTTCTAATGACTTGAGTTTGTAATACCGTTATTGCCCGTGATACACACAATGTTTTTCATCACATTTGCGAGGAAATAAATACATACGACAAAAGGCAAAAAATATATTTATTAAAAGTTTGGTCTTCACATACAGAAGACATATTTTACTAAGTACAGGCAGTACCTCCATAAATATTAGATTAAGTATATACGATTATAAATATAAACTCAGCAGTCGGCAACAGATAATAGTTTTGAGATTGTCAACTTCTTTCAATAGAGACCTCAGACTTCCAGTACTTCCACAGATAATGATAAAAAACGCGTTTAGAAACTGGAAAGACGAAAGCCCATCCATACAGCCAGTTTTTATCGTTTCAGAATAAAATTCACTGAAATAATTGCAAAGTAAACTCAAATGGTTTTAAAACACAATAATAACGATTAAATTAAGTAATACTTATTTGTAGAAAACATAAAAAACCACGTTTGATTTAAAACCTCCTTAGTGTGGAATGACATATTATACCTACTTACCTACAAGTGAACGCCATATTTTTTAAAACTAAACTCATTACTCCCTTGGGAAAATTACAAATTACTTATTACTCCCGTAGGAATAATTTAGGCCGTTGTCCTTCAGTATGCCTGCGTACAATACGACGCTTTACGAGCAAGTGTGATGAAAACCATACTATTCAAACTCAGATATACGATAGTACGGTCTCTCAACATATCTGTTGTTTTAAAATAGCCAAAATGTTAGCATAGATTTAACTATGTTTTTTTTATGTAAGTCGAAAAAATAAACAATTGGTAACTACTTTGCCTATTATCAAAAGTAGAGTTGTCGTATTATCATGATACTAGGGACTTAATCGCGTAAAAAACATATATTTAAATTTGAATTTAAATACCTTGACGTTTCGGACGCGACGTTGCGTCCATGATCTCGAAGAGTTGTCGTATTTCATTTCAATAATGTAATGTGTAATGAGATAATAGCAAAAAACTGGTTTTTCTTCGCAACAATAACAAAATTTGATAACGTTTATCTTGGTTTCGGTGACTTGTGAAGATATACTGAAACAGTATATTGGTATATACGGTCGTTATCAACACGTTAAGACATATAAAACGCGGAAAAGTGAAGCTACTGATCGAATATCATTCACATTAGGGCGCCCTTAAAATAATGAATACGGCACCACCGCATACATCGGACCCTACTTAACTTTGCCCCAGACCATTCGTAGTACTACCCTAGCCGTCGGCGTCGTTCAAACTACGAACGCTTTGCAAATAAATCGCTCAGCTTAGCGTTCGCTCAATCACAATATCGGGACCAAACAGAGGCCCGAGTGCGAATATTCGAGTCCTGCGTAACGTAATCGAGTAGTAAACGTTATCGAGTTTGTATGACGTTTGGAACAGCGCCCGCCCGTGAGCGTATTTGGAACTAAAATTAATTTGGTATGAGGTTTTTGAGGTTTCTGAGGGGGAGTAAGGGGAGAACGTTAACAAGATCCTATCCGGCCCTAGTGTCAACCTCACCTGCACGCGTCGGTGGTTCGTAATACGGATAGCCAGCGGCGGCGGCCTCCAAGCTGCCGTGGTGCTCCCTGCTGGAAAACAAACGAGGCTCTGGCGACCGAGCAATGGTGATATAACCATACACCCAGCTGATTGGCTGGAAGAGGCGTAGAAGCCTAGGGGGCTAAATACCCGCTAAAAGATCTATGGCGGAAAGCAACGGGAAACTACCGTCATTATACATCCCATGTTGGTCAGTTTAATGGAAAAAAGTTCAGAAAACTGACTGCCAACCTTCAGTAATGGTGAGGCACTTGAAGCAGAGGTTTCTCTATCTCGATACGATAACCGTAACGCTACGCAGGATTCGAAATCTCATGCTCGACCATCAGAGGTCCGAGTGCGTAGATTAGAGTCCTGAGTAACGTAATCGAGTAGTAACGTTAGGTATCGAGAACCATAAAACAGACAGACGGCAGGTGCCTTTGGCTTATTTTTTGCCTTTGGCACTACAATTTTTCTGCCACTTTTTGAGGGGGCCGAGGAACACACACGTACAGCACACGTCTGCGCTCATATCAAAATTTGTTGTTGAAAGTAAACGGATTAATGAAAATAATCGATTTATTGATTATTTTTGTTTTTATTTTTATGAAACATTCATAGAATGAAATTCAACATACAATGACAATGCAAAGAAAAATTCGTTAAGCAGCTGGACTTGAACCAGCAACCTCGCCAACCTCAGCAACCTTGTCATTGTATGTTGAATTTCATTCTATGAATGTTTCATAAAAATAAAAACAAAAATAATCAATAAATCGATTATTTTCATTGATTCAGAAAATAGCTCCATCTCTTGCCACTAATGCGTAACTGTAGATGTTCCGTAGTGGGTGAGCCGCTTGATTAAGCTACTCATAGATGGCGCTGAGGAGAGATCTTCCAAATAAAATATGACACAAGGCATTGAAAAATTCGTTAGGTACACCAACGTTAAGTATAGCTTAATTGGTGGAGCGTGGTACGGATTACCGAGGTTGCTGGTTCAAGTCCAGCTGCTTAACGAATTTTTCTTTGCAATGTCATTGTAAGTAAACGGATTGACAAAGCCCATACTTTGAATCGGTCTTATTTACATTCAGCGCCATCTACCTTGCTTGAGTGACACATTCGTACCGCTGTTTTGTTATTATTGGACCCGCTGGCTACGACCTTGGCGCCATCTAGAAATTGCCTGAATTTTAACATGACTGCGGGGAACGATTTGAAGTATGGGCTTTGACACTCCGTATACTATCCTCCTTGGTTCCTACAAACTCACACTAAAACAAAACTGACACACAAATGCCCAAAACACGTACACAATCAACAGACCCTAATAATTTTGGTCAGACTTAATGTTAGAGTTTTGGCAGAGGGGAAATCGGGCGTTAACATCTCCATTCCTTTCCTGCTCTAAGTTTGGAACAGCGCCGTATTTGGAACTAAAATTTTGTATGAAAGTTCTCTCATTCGATACGATAACGTAACGTTACACAGGATTCGAATATTCGTACCCGGGCCTCTGTTGAGCGGATCCAGATACAAACTGCACGAACATCGAAGGCTCGACTGCCTTGCTGAAGGCTTTGTATTTTTACCCCCGAAGAAAAACAGGGGTGTCATAATTTTTACCTGTGTATCTGTGTATAGCTTAGAAAAGTTTAAAGGTCAATATTTCAAAAACAGAAAACCGATTTTAATTAAAGTTAGCTAAGATCCATCTCGATTAAACTACATAGCTTTCGAATAAAATTAACCGCATCGAAATCGGTTCATCTGTTTGGGAGCTACGATGCCACAGACAGATAAACAGATACACAGACAAACAGATAGGTATACAGATACACAGGTCAAACTTGTAACACCCCTCTTCTTCGTCGGGGGTTAATAAGACTGGTTATAAAACATAGACAAAAGGAAGGCACCGAAAATTTTACATTACGGTACCCATTTTTGTCAAGGTGACGTTGATTGTGTGCGTGTTTTGTTATTTGTGTGGGTTATGTATTGGAATACTTATTCAGTAAGGAAATTTTTTGACATGTCAAAGTGCTTATGACCTTGACATAAGATTGATTTTTGCCTGATCTGTGGAAAATCTTTTTTCACTACATCTATAACAAATTTCGACATGAGCACTGTACTGTGTCTATGTACAAAGCAACATGAGAAAATAAAATTTCATAGCATTTCATCAATAATATCGTTTTGTTAGCCGAGTACTCGACACATGCAGGTGGAAAACGGTCATCTAAAATACATCAAAGGAAAAACGGCCGAGTAAGCAAAAATTTTTCACTGCCAAAAAGGTCTCGCAAACAACTAACTAAACGAAGTGAGCAATTAAAGCGATAGGGTTTTTCCCATCCCTACCGAAAACTAGGGGAGTTCCAAAACAACCTAGAAACGTTTGTTCCTAATTTGAAATGCAAAAGCACGTTACTACCGTTTAGGAGCGGAGATTGAAATCGATCGGGTAAAGGGGATTTCAGACAGAATTAAAAAAATATTGAAGATCGACAAAGAATAGTAGAAAACGAGTGAAACAGGAACTAAAAAGTTTCAATTCTAAATTGGAGCGTTACACATTTACAATATAAATTAGACATTTATTAAGAAAGTGAAGCTCCAATTTCTACTCTTTATAATCAAACTTTACTTATAATTATTATTATTTCCGTACAGATATTATGCCTATGATATCAAATACGAATGACCCCCCACCCACTCGTAAACGAGATCACCGAGTGACTTCTTGACCACTGGCAGTGACAGCTAACCTCAATCTACTATGTTGACATGCTTGCTTATGACAGAAACGAAATCAGCTGCATTTAGTAAGACGGGTATGACAATACAAATAAGGCTTTTGGGAAATAGTGATACCAATGTCATGAATGAGAATTTAAGTCACCCAGTGAGATTCAAAAATCGACTCCCAGTTTCTCGATTTCGATACGATAACGTTACGTTACGCAGGATTCTAATAATCGTACTCGGGCCTCTGCTGCTTGTGTGCTACCCTCTTAAGATAGCGGTCTTAACCAAATTTTAGTTCAGCCAGTGTCCTTGTTTCGGAATCGGACATTTTAAACCACCTTTTAGTTAGTTATTTTGTTGAATATTTGGACTATTATTTTGTGAGGTGTTGCACGTTGCAATATTTCTGTGAAACCTGTATGGAACTCATGTTCTAGACTGTCATCCGTTGTGCAGCTGACAATGTCAAATGTCATTAAGTACAAAATTTGAGTACTGACATTGTCAAAAAAATACGTTATGGACACGTTTGTTCGAAGCGAATTTAATAAATAACACAGGAACAACTTTACATACAGAACAAACTTCAATGGGCGAGCTCTACCGCGGTTTAATGGGGTAGACAGTTGAGCTTTACCGCGGTTTTATGGGGCAGACAGGTGAGCTTTACCGCGGTTTTATGGGGCAGACAGGTGAGCTTTGCCGCGGTTTTATGGGGTCACCGGTAAAGCCGCGGTTTTATGGGGTCACCGGTAAAGCCGCGGTCTTTTGAGAGGGCAGCTATATAGGCTAGCTAAACAAATACTTACTTAGACTTACTAAGCTGAGTGTAGCCCGACTCGTTTGGACTAGTTCACTGGCGCGCAGTTAACGTTTTAATGCTGCCGAGTCGTGCACTCCAAGAGGAACCACTACGAATTTGTCCGAGACTTGTTATGCTCTCGCTTTACGTATACGTGAGTGATCCGTTAATTTCGCTACTCTTTGCATTTAAAATATATTATGCAGAACTGATTTACGATGGCTAAAAATATGTACAGCTATATGTATGGCAGCTATATGTATGTATATGTCCCAAGCAACACAGATTGGCTGTATAATCTTTGTATAAATGCATTTCTGAAAACTTCAAGCTGATAAACTAGCTGCTTATCTGTATAAACGTTTACACAGTCGTTATTCAAGCAATTTGGGCACAAAATAAAATGCTTTAATTTGTATAATAGCAACATAACAGCTATATAGTAGCTGAATAAATGAACAAGAAGCTTAATATCGCCGGTATAAATGCTGATTGACATTTAAATCAGCTATTAAAACTCTTTGAACCAGTTGAGCGTGTTCAAGTTCAGTTATTCATTTAATGTTCAGCATTTAGTTCATTCTGTATGTTATAGCTGAAAATGGGGATAAATAGAATGGACTGTATAATGATAAAGGCACTGTTTTAGAGATATGAAATAATGTAATAACAATTTAAATCTTTCGCTTTGATACAATACCAGAAGACAACTAACAGAACAATGACATAAGCATAAAAAACTACAACAAAAAAAACCATAAAGAAAGTGTATCAAAAAAAGGTTAGCTTTAGGTTTGCGACATTCCGGCCCCTTGTGCATGAATGCACAAAAACTAGCCTAGATAGCCAAGGCTGGCAAAGCTTTAAGTGACTATCCGGACCAGTTTTTTAGAGGGCCGACGCAGCAACCCTCCTGCTGTAGCTACGTCCACCACTCTAACCACTCCGTCCCTGCCCGGGAAGGTAGCAGCAACGCGTCCACGTGGCCAGGTTCCTCGGGGTAAGTTTTCGTCAACGATGATAACCACATCCCCAACCTGCAAGTCACTGGCTCTGTTTTCACCTATCTGGCGAGGTTGCATTGTTGGCAGGACTTCTTTTATCCATCTTTTCCAAAAGTGATCCGCCAACCTGAGAGCCTTTTTCCAGTCAGCTCTCCTCAGAAGATCCCTATCGTCTAGAGCTTGCGGTAAACTTTGATTAGAAGACGACCCAATAAGAAAATGAAAGGGCGTTAAGGTCTCCTCATCACCATTCTCTATGGAAACATGGCTAAGTGGTCGAGAGTTAACAATAGCTTCAGCCTCGAGCAAAAGAGTAATGAGGGTTTCCTCTTTGGGAGCACGTTAATAAACATTGACTGGCTACGGATCGCACTGTATTGCGCAAGCGAAGGATCCAGTATTTCTGCCGTATCTCATTGATAACCATCTGATTGTTTGCGTGACCTGCCTTCCGGTGGAAACTCAAGACCAACAAGCGCACGACGGGGTGGCCACTATCCAGCAATATTGGAGATCTGACATCAGTGTCAACGTTCTCAACAGCTCGAATCCTGCCGGCCAACCGCAAGAGCTTATCTTCTCCCATGACAGGTGACAGTTTTAAAAGACGACTTGATCTGGGTATTGGTTGTGTATCTGTAATACACTGGATCTCTTCAGCGAAACTTTCCAACTGAACGCGTTGTAAAACGTGCCTTTCTGCGGCTTTCATCAGCTCGGCTGATAGGGGCGAAAGAGTGGTGGACGCAGAAGTGTTCGCTCTACGGCGGTCGCTAACAGCCGCGTTAGTAACAGGAATTCTAATGCGGTCCAATATAGAACGGAATTTGGCCGCAACCTGCAAAACGCGTGCAGTAGCGCGTAACAATCGTAACCAATCACTGAAACGTGTGAGATCTGCGGTCACTACCAGATGAACAGTCACAAGTCCAAAAGACTGTTTTCGTTCCTCTTGGACCATAGGCTGGTTAGCTGGCTCAACTGGCCAATCCTCGGGGGGATCAAAAAGAAATGGAGGCCCAGTAAACCAGCGGTGATTAGAATTTAAATGCAATGGTTTCATACGTGTGGCATCATCTGCGACGTTTAAGTCTGTTGGGACCCATCTCCAATCATGTACACTAGTGTTCTCAGTAATTTCACCAATGCGATGGGCCACAAAAGGCTTAAACGTCCGAGCATCACTTCTCAGCCAACTAAGGACAGTTTTCGAATCTGTCCACAAAAAGGTGCGCACTGGCTTTTTATTGTGTGCCTCTTTAATAGTGTTAGCAAGGCGAGAGGCCATCAACGCGGCCTGCAATTCTAGCCTGGGGATTGAAGTCGGCTTCAATGGCGAAACTCTCGCTTTACTAGTGATGAGAGCAAGCTTGATGGTACCGTCAAGGTACGAAAACCGCCAATAAGCAACATACGCGTAGGCAAGCTCGCTCGCATCAGCAAACACATGCAACTCTCTTTGCAGAGGCTCACCATTTTGTTTCGCGTACCATCGTAGGATCTTAATGGTCGATACGTCGGAAAGTTCTATAAGCCATTCGTGCCATCTCGAGACTACTAAAGGCGGAAAAGGTGAGTCCCAGTCAATATTTGATCGCCACGCATCCTGAAGTAAAATACGACCTTTGACAATCACGGGTCCTAATAAACCTAATGGGTCGTACACCTTCATGAGGTGTGATAATACCCTACGCTTGTTTAATTCGGTTTGTGTACATAAATGATCTTCCAACCCGGTTCTAAAACCTAGAGTATCCGAAAGCGGATCCCAAGACACACCTAGGGCTCTAACACTAGTTGCATCAGTACCCAAACTAACTTCGGACGGTTGGGCGGCGCACAGTTCTGTAGGTAAAAGGCGTAACGAATCGCCATTGTTGGATATCCAGCCCCTCATTTCAAAACAAGCCTTGCTATGGACGGTAACTATTTCAAAAGCTAGTTTTGCGGCTTTCGTGACGTCATCGTGGCTTCCCAAGTAATCATCCATATAATGGTCATGAATGATTGCATGGACTGCTTCTGGGTACAAGTTTTGGTACGACATTGCATTTCTGTTTTTAATATACAATGCAGTAAAAGGACTCGATGACGCCCCAAACACAACCGCTGTCATCCGATATTCTTTTAAAGGAGTCGTATCTTTGGATTTGATGTCCCGCCATAAAAAACGTAGGGCGTCTCTATCACGTTCCTGAATACGAATTTGAGGAAACATTTCCTTAATATCAGCTGTCATCGCGACAGCGCCCTCTCTGAATCGAAAAAGGATACCTAGTAAGCTTTCTAAGAGGTCTGGGCCCTGAAGCAAAAACGAATTCAATGAAACACCTCGATTAGTTGCCGCAGCGTCGTGAACAACACGAAGCTTACGCTTTTGCGGGTGAAATACGCCAAAGTGTGGTAAGTACCATCTTATATTATAACGAGCAAACTTATTAGAATTACCCTTTTCATTGCTAGTTGAGGTTTGTGTAGTGTTAAGCTTTAGATTAGAAATAATAGCACAGTCAGTTTTAGTAGTTCTGTTATAATTGTTCACACGACCATAATACGTGGCAGAGTCGCACTCCTCTGCGTAACCTTTTTCGATCATATTGCTAATAAATTTTTGATAAGCATCGGCAAAATCAGGTTCGCGAAGCATACGCCTTTCGAGGTGCGAAAAACGAGAAAGGGCTTGCGGATAGCTATCAGGAATATGATCGATGTTATCACGCCAAGGAAGACAGACTTCATACCTTCCGGTCGGCAAACGCTTTGTAGTAGATTCTAGTATTTCAATAGCACGTAAATCCTGTTTGCTGTGCAACGTTTCACGCTTAGTAATGCCTAGCGAATCAAGTTTGTAATGTTCCTTTATAAGCTTTTCTAAAAGTTCGTACTCCGGACGCTCGTCGTGATGTAGCTGACAGTGATTGACGAAGTCGATAGGCTTAGTTTTGCCACAAGCTAATCCATACAGCGTCCACCCTAACGAAGTGTAGCAAGCTACTGGATCATTTCGGCTGCCGGCGCGAACATCGCGGGTGATTGATAGATGCCAGTGTTCGGCACCTATAAGCACGGTGGGCGTAGCGTGAGAATAAGACAAAACGTCACTTAAGTCAGCCAAGTGCTTATAAGATTGCACTGAGTGTTTAGGCAAAGTTTGTGCACGTAGGTTAAGATTTGTCATTGCCTTAGCACGGTTAATAAGGTAGCTGTCAGATTCATACTTACCTTTTATGTAAAAATCAACGTAGGAAACTTTGGTATTTTTTTGCAGACCTCCTACACCGTTCACAGTAATTGTTTCCTCTGGCCCTGACAGTCCGATTCGGGTAGCTACGGCGGAATCGATTAATGTGGCAGTGCTACCATCATCCAGAAGTGCGAAAGTTTCGTAACTGCCAGTTGGACCGGAAACAGTAACTGGAACCACCTTTAAAAGTGTACTAGGTTGGGTTGATTATCACGCTGGAGGCCTGTATTCGATACAGTCACTTTTTCGTCCGTCTTATTATGATCGGTGTCTGATGAGGTCGACGTGAACGGAAAGTCATTTAGAGCTGCGGTAGCACACACAGTGTTATTAAAAGACTGTGTACCGTGTGTTAATGTCTCCTGCCTACCATGCATCAAAGGGTGGTGACGAAAAGAGCAACCGTTTACACCACAAACGTTTACCTTACACGACTTCCACTGGTGCGGGTTACGACGAAGACATTTGTAGCAGACTTTATGCTCTCGTGACCAGCGCCATCTGTC
Source organism: Clepsis dumicolana (assembly GCA_963691665.1). Lineage (NCBI taxonomy): Eukaryota > Metazoa > Arthropoda > Insecta > Lepidoptera > Tortricidae > Clepsis > Clepsis dumicolana. Next base: position 3,329,378 of record OY829523.1, on the reverse strand, counting down.
GTCTACGTTCAAAAGTAGAAACTCCTGACAATCTTTTACGTTGTGAACCTTTTGACAGTAAACGCATTCATTTTTACTGGAAGATTTATTTTTTGCATGAGAAACAGAGTGAATGCTTTCACGTTTAAATGACTTGTTTTGAGGCGTAGCCACGTGTAACTGTTGTGCCGTGAACGACAAACCTGAGTCAGGCGTTAAAGCAAATTTTATTTGACGTTCGTGTTCACGGATCAAAAAATCGGACAATGCCTCTAATTTTGAAATATTTGGGTTTATCAACGTAATATCTGATGCATAATCTGACCATCTCATCTTAATGATGGGATTCAGCTTTCCAAGAATCGTATGAAAGAGCTCAGGAGAGTGTAAATAGTCTCTTTGATTAAGTAATTTTATTGTTGATAAGCTGTTTCGTACCTTGTTAGCAATAGTGCCGAGCTCCTTTAGCTCGGCGCCTAGGCGTGGCAAAGACTTCAAGGCGTGTACCTCCCCGTTGACTATTAATTCTGGGCACGCGAAACTACGCTCGAGGGCGCGAATGATCTCCTCGGGGTCCTCCGCGGAGACGAGAAGCGACGCGACGGCCTCTCGTGCGGGACCACGGAGCGCGTTCTGCAAACGCGCAACGTTCTCTGCGGGGGAATAGGAAGTCTTTGTGGTATCAAAAAGCTTTTTAAATGATAACCAGTGAGTTGCAAGGCCAGAATATGTACAAAGCTCTATTTTGGGTTGCCTGGGCTTATTTTGCCCAGCAGCTAGAGCTTTGGCTGCAGCAGCAGTGTCAAATATGGCCTGTAAAAGTAATGGGGAGCCCAACGTCTCATGGGCGATACTTTCAACACGATAACGCTCCTCGCGGCCCACGTGAGAGGGTGGTGGTGCTGCGACCACCAACCCGGGTGCTTGGGGAGTAATAATTGGCGGTTCTGGGTTGTGGAGGTGTGCTGCTAAGGGTGGAGCAGCAGCCTGAGGGATCAGCGGTGGAAGCGCCGAGTGACCAGGCTTCGAGACCTCCGGTTGGTTGTCTGGCATTGTGCTGAGTATATTAGCGTTATCTTGTACCCACTTTTTAGTTCTGCTCATATTGGATGAGCTTCGCCTACTTCGCTTTTCTTCATCCTCCTCGGCGTCAATCTGCTGAAGCTGAGCGCGATATTCTGCCGCCTCTACCTCGGCGAACTTCTCGTAGAGCCGGCGCTTGTACGCAGCCTCAGCGGCAGCCTTGCGCGCTTTTACCGTGACGCTGGACCTTGTTTGTGCGGAACAGGCGCTGCTGGCACGGTCGGGTTCTGCACAAGCTCTAGAAGTGTCTACGGCAATGGGGTTCTCGGGGATGACTTCGTGGGATGACATGGCTTTACTCTTACTACGCGTGATCATGGAGTGACAGGACTACAAAATAACACAAAAATACTAAAAACGAACGAAAGAAAAAACACTATGAATGAAAGCTGTCAGAAAAAAAAAGGTGAGAAATGGATTAAATTTTACCGGGAGAATGACCAAATGTTATAGCTGAAAATGGGGATAAATAGAATGGACTGTATAATGATAAAGGCACTGTTTTAGAGATATGAAATAATGTAATAACAATTTAAATCTTTCGCTTTGATACAATACCAGAAGACAACTAACAGAACAATGACATAAGCATAAAAAACTACAACAAAAAAAAACCATAAAGTGTATCAAAAAAAGGTTAGCTTTAGGTTTGCGACACTGTACTTTTTTGGAGAGAATATGAAAATTTTTTTTTAATGTCACACAACAACAAGAAAGTCAAAATTAGTCAAATAACCCGCCCCGCGTCATTCCAGGCGCAAAGGTGCCTAGCACGCTCGCCGCGGTACCCCTTTGAACTGCGATGGACAACCTTTGCACCAGAAACGACCCGTAGCGAGGGTCAAGACCCCTCTCACGAAGACGGCGCCCTACTTCTTTAAAAAAAACGTTTAGCCTCAGATCCCCAACAACCAGTCGTCTCCACCGCAAGCGGGACAAACAAGTAGTTTGTGAGTGCCGAGTACTTCTCGTGCTTTTTTTATATGCAAATAATATTTTAAAAATTACATGAAATTCTAATAACGTTATTATATGAATAGCAAAATGGCTCCGCATCAACAAGCGTCGCCATCACTATTTTACTAATGGATTTGAATTTTGGTTTTACACATATTATACTTAATGGGAGTGAATTCTTATTGCGAATTTAATTTTACTGTGAATTTACATATATATTTACCGTAAAATTTGTAAGCGCCGCATGATTAAGCTACTATTCAGTAAGTAAACATTGGTTTTATAATACCCTGGCTTGGTTAAGAGATTTTTTTTACGATTTTGAGTATTTCAATGTGCAAAAATAATGTGGCTGATGTTAAACACCTTTTCTAAAAGTGTTTTCATTAATAAAACGCAGTGTTTGATTAGATACCATTTATATTTTTATTGGAGGTTATGTAATGGCGACACGGCTATGGTTAGTATAAGTAAGTAAGTAAGTAAGTAAACGCTTTATTGTACAGAAAATACAGAAATAAATACAGGTTACCAACAGTGAGATACGGTACAAAGGCGGACTTATCCCTATAAGGGATCTCTACCAGTCAACCTTTCAGCGGTATAGAGGAGAAGTTAATTTAAGGGACCGACAAAGAGTGCGTTTATAATCACAAATAGTGAAGGCGAATAAATAATAATACAATACATAAACTCATACAAAAGCCAACCATATTATAACATACTACTACATAATATACATACATACATACAATACATATACTAAATACAAACACAGTTGATAAAAAATAATTCTTAAATATTTAAGTACATGGTGTCAGCCACATCTTCTTCAAGTTTTCCCTAAACGAATACACGGACGGAGATTGCCTGACGGAGATCGGTAACCGATTCCACAGCCTAGCAGCGTGCACAGAGAAGGATTTGGAGTAAGTCCTGGAAGAGGTAGAATGAGAGGCTAGAAGGAGATTGGAGGATATAAGCTGCTCATACAGCCGTTTTCTTGTTTATTTCTGCATAATGGATCATTATGTGCGCACTTATCTTACTATAATTTGATTAGAAGTGATCTAAAAAGAACAATTTCGGATAACGTTTCTATAATTACCCATCATAATGCTGTTGAACAGCCTATTAGAGTTATATTTAATACAAAAAATCCAAGTATTTTCAAATGTCGAAAAATACGTACGTAAGTTAAATGTACATTAAGCATCACAAATGTTACACGCACATTTGTGTTACTTTACGTACTTATTTCCAAGTAACATTATAATTTTGATGACACGGTACCCTCGGTGCGCGAGTCCCATATGGCTGTTTTTCTGTAATCTCCTTGTACTGTTTTGTGGTTTACAATAAAGAATGTTTGTATTGTATCATATTGTACAGCTAAAGTCAAAATACAGAGATTTTCTATGGCTTTTATTCAGCTTTGATTTAATTCTACTGGCGGATTTTCGGACGTAGGTATATAATAAAAATCAAAACATACGCGTCGAATTAAGACCTCTTTTGTAACAGTTTTAAATGACGCGCGGTTGGTGTGTTCTATTATGACCTCTTTTGTTTTTCGTTGGTTAAAAATAGAACAAGAACTCAACTTAATTCTAACAGACATTTGAAGTTACCGCTTACATTCTACGCATTTCTGCTTCATCCGCCTAAAACACCAGCGGATACTGAAGTAAAGTATTAAAACTGCTGTTATTATAACAGCTAAGATCAACGCAGCTAGATCAAGGTACGCTTTTTGGTACAAGGGTGTCATGAGGGCTGGGGAGCGCAAGTGCAATGCCCCCTGGTTACTGGCCACGTGATCCACCCAGTGGACCAGCTCCTTAGTTGGCAGAGCTGGGCGGTCGTGGTAGATACGCGACACTCGCTTCATGCTATCCTGGTACCTGAAATTCATAATTTGGAATTAAAACCTGCATTAATGATCGGCGGGAATTAACTGGCACACCCAGATACGTCAATTAATATTGCGATAATAAGGTAAGATTTTTTAAAGACAATGGAAATGGAACCAGTTACGTCCAGTTACGTCAATGTTATTGTTATAGTTAAGTTTAAGGCTTAAATATAACACTGCACGAACTCCTTTGTTGAAACATCACAATCGTAACCAACAAAACCGAAGTTTTTAATATGTTTAAAAACTTCACTACGCATTAGAATTGGAAACCGAACATCTATGTGTTGCTTCCTTGTATTTTCTTTGTAACTTTTTCGATTTTGTTGGTTACGATTGTGATGTTTCAACAAAGAGTAAAGTTTGTGCATTTGTTATATGCTAATAGCGACACTTAAATAGAGATTTTAATTAATAGCGACGACTTCCCATAATTTTGGAACGAATTAATTGACGTCTATGAGTGCAGCGGAAGATAAAAGAAATAAGTATTGTTTACTCCAATTACTTACGTTCTATCCGTGAACATTGCTTTTAAAGCAGCTCTCATTTTAGCTGGTGTATTCTGATTGTTCTCCAATCGTATAGCAATTCCCTTTTTTACAGCAACCTCTGCGTTACTGAATTGGTCGCCACCGTGAGGTATCGCTATCATGGGGACACCGAAGTGTATTGCTTCTATAAGGGACAGCAAGCCACCGTGGGTTACGAACAGTTTCGTGTTCGGGTGATCTGGAAGGAAATAGTACTTTTTGATAGAAGTGGGTAAAGCCTCACGGTTAGGGCCTCGACACCTCGGGAGTCGTGCAAAATGACACTTCTGCACGTATACCAAATAACGTTTTTTTAACGCAATTGTGAAAAAATTACAACGAAACCAAAGGCGGTGAGCCAGACGTGCGGTGCGCGGCCCTACCCGCCGGCGCCTACGGTGAGGCCAGGGCGTGCGAACACCCACCGGCACTTTACAAAAGTAAAAAACATAAGTGCGAAAATCCAACTTTCCGCACGATACACGATACATAGCCACAAAAAGTACTACTTTTTGAGCAACTTAGGTTATTGTCTATGGTTCATCATCATCACCAGCCTTTTTTATGTCCAACTGCAGAGCACAGGCCTCCTCTCAGAGTAAGAGGGCTTGGGTTATAGTTCCCACGCGGGCCCAGTGCGGATTGGGAATTATCTATGGTTGCCATGTGAATATTTCCATGACAAATTAACATGACTTACTCAACACACTGGTCTGAGGAAACCACTCCATCAAATGCACGTTGCTCGGTAGATTCTCCAAAGGCACCTCCATCTTCCACAGAACAGTTTGGTTGATACTCCTGAACAGCTCCAAGTATTCCTTGCGCATCCTGTCTTCCATGTCCTTGCCAGAGTTGGTGGTCCCGAAACTGAAGTAAATGACACCCTGAGGTGACGCGTCCATTATGGATTTTAGGTTCTGGAAGTAACAATGATTTTTGATGATTCATGGTGGAATTTTGTATGGGAAACGTTATTTTTAAACCCCCACGCAAAAAGGACACATTTGGATGCGGCTTTTTTAAATCGAAAGCTAGTTTAATCGAGATAGTTCATAAAAGTCAGTTCAGCTGTTTTTGAAATATTGAACTTTGAAATGAAAATGTCGGGGGTTTTTCAACTTTTTTAAGTTGGTTAGGTTATTAAAGTTATGACACTTATAATCATGAAACTTATTTAATATTATGTGTCTAAAGAAATGAACATGTGATTGTGTTCACCGTTTTTGAAAAGTTTAACCCAGAGGGTGAAAAGGTGGGTGGAGGTTTGTATGGAAAAATGTTATATTTTGATGTTACGATTATGAAACCCTTAGGGAGTGAAAAAGTTACGATCATAATATCAAAATTTAGATATTGGATAGGGAGAGATTTTGCGAAAAACTCACGGAATAGGAGGTTTTGCCACGGAAGCGAAACCACGAGTAGTAATGATTATTATATTGAGCATACCACATCTAACTCAGGGACAGGCAGCTTGATATGATACCCAGCGATCTCCCTCACACTAGGGGGCACCCTCCACGGGGTGGCCACTGACGGATGGGTGTTGACCAACATCATGGAGTAATTATTCGGTATGTCGAAGTAAGCTGGCAAAGACCTGCCAGTCGTCATGGCGGCTGACTTGAAAACTGTGTCGTAGAGCTCCAATTCAAGGGGATGGATTTTGTGGCTGTAACAACAAAATGGTTTTTTATACAAGGAAGGCAAACGAGCAAGTGGGTCACCTGATGGTAAGTGATCACTACTGCCCATAGACACCCGCGACACCGGGGGTTTGAAATAATAATAAATTTTCCCCTCATCATCATCTAAAGCCTTTTTTCAATTAATTCGTAGTCCACTGCGGCATGAAAACGAACACTGCCGCCACCGAGATACGTGATTGATCTAGTTATTTCACTAGTTACCAATTATTGGACGGCCGAATAGTTTAGTGGTTAGAGACCCTGAAGCTTGAGGTCCCAGGTTCAAATCCCGGTCGGGGCAGATGTTTGTATGATGAATATGAATGTTTGTTCTCGGGTCTTGGGTGTTTAATATGTATATAAGTATGTATTTATCTATATAAGTATGTCTATCCGTCGTCTGGTACCCATAGTACAAGCTTTGCCTAGTTTGGGACTAGGTCAATTGGTGTCAAATTGCCCCATGTTATTTATTTATTTATTTTATTTATTTATTTACAACACAAAATTCTGATGAAAACATAAAATGACACTGAATTGCAAATTGTATTTGTTTCATTTTTATTTGGATTAACTAATATTTTCATTCGTACAACACGTCACGATACTCTGCATGCTCGGAGATGACTATGCCAAACTACTCTATTTAAGGGTAGTTTTAGTTGACTCACTTTTAGGCGCCTCGCGGGTTCTGGTTTGTTCTGTATTCTGAGGTTACGTAACAAGTTTCCATCGTAACGTATTTATCAGTAAACTAGTTGGATGGGCTGAAAGCAGTCGAAGGTCGGAGATCAGAGCGACGGGCAAGTTCGCAACTGAGTCAACAACTGTGAATAGACGGGTGCTTCCGGTAGTTTAATAACTGCAACACCTTTTAAAGGGCGTGTATTCCAGCTGAGCTGGCAACGTTGGATTTTGTTTAGATTTTCTCGATTATTCTCGAATATTGAATGAAAATTTTAAATGTAGTCTGACCAAATCCTTCTTTATACATAATAAGCATATGCGTCCAATGCCATAATTAATCCTGATATACTTTTATTTTGTTCTTCTTCTTCAAGTGCCTGTCCAACTAGTGAAGGTCGGGTACCAACTTCTGGAATTCCTGTCTGTCCCTAGCGAGGCGAAACAATTCAGATGCGCTCGCTATTCCAGTCCACTCTCGGATGTTGTGGAACTGCGGAGCCACGACTTCTTTCTCCGACCAATTTTGTTATTAAACGGTAAATAAACATTTGTTCATTTATTAAGAAAATAAACGGATCGCCCATATACTTATGTCAGTCGAGTAATAGCCGACATGTTACGTGTAGTCCTCTGAGAGCACACGCTTCGGCGGTAGCGAAAAGAAAACTGCCGATATGCTCGAGGAAACAGCCAGCCATATAGTAACCTGTGGATCGCGCTAGTTTACAAATTTTAAAAAGTTTTTTTGGCGTCAGTCCCCACGACCCTAAGTCTCCACAGCAAACGCCGCAAAATGCAGCAGTTTTAAAATGAGCTCTGTATTCTTCTGAACTTACCGCAGTACCCACTGCTTTTTAACTTGTGTCTTGAGCTCCAGTAGCCGCCACACAAACTTCAAGGGCGGTATGTGTCCAGAGTTGACATCTGCTGAGTAAGAAGGGTTGGGAACCTCGTCCATGAGGCGCATAGGCTGCCAGTGCAGCTGGGTCGAGACAGCCCAAATCAGCGGAGTGGAGAAATATCCGGCAAAACTGTAAAGAGATAATCAGTATGAACTAGGCATAATGAAAACGATATTGACCTATTGATTTGATGAACTCCCTATATTCATCAGTACGAAGTAATAAAACTCTCGACTCGGCAAATGTAGTGTAGTACACCCTCCGGCCAGATGGGATGACGATCTGCGAAATACTGCAGACAGATGCTAGATGCGGCAAACTGAAGACAGGGCGCTACTGGCGCTCATTAGGGGAGGCTGTGTCCAGCAATGGACTGGATCATAGGCTGATGATAATGATCAATAAAACTCTTAGTCATAATCATAATTTTATAAGTAAGTGGATGCATTAACCGTACTCTATTTGTCAAATAAATTAACGCTTAATATAACCATATTTACGCACATATGAATATGACTGTGATCGCACATTTACTGCGGATTAGGGACTGAATAATGTCAACCCAAGTGCCAAATGTAATTAATTGACAAGTTAGCATTTTGGAATGAAGCCATGCAATGACGTACAACTGAAAGTATAACTGCAACTTAGAAAAAGCTAAACAAAGTCTCTCAAACACGGGTGAAACGGTTTTAATTAAACTTGACTAAGAACCATCGCGATTAGATAAGATTTCTATTGAATAAATCGAATTTGAATCGGTCTATTCGTCTAGGAGCCGCAGATACACACGTCAACGTTATAAAACCCCCTTTGTTTTACGTGCGGAGGTCAAAACATTACCAGTACAACTAAGGAAACTTGCAATAATAAACACCTAAGGTAGGAAAAAAAAAAAAAAAACCTAAGGTAGGTACTACGAGTTCCTAATGTGCTGTGGAGGTATTAATAGGTTCTTTGGAGGGCCAAAGAACCTATTAATACCTCTTTCGTAAGTCTCTAGATCATCATCACCATCAGCCCACAGCAGTTCACTTCTGGACATAGGCCTCTTCCATGTTGCGTCACAACACTCTGTCTTCGGCCCCACGCATCCATCTCTTAAGGTAGTCCGTAAATCGTGCCTTAGGACGACATACACTACGTTTTCCCGTCCGTGGTGTCCATTCAAAAGCTCCTCTGCTCCACCGTGCATCTTTCCTACGACATAACGAGGCCAGCTCAACGCCACTTCAGCGAACTAGTTCTTAAGCCCCCCGATATTTACCTAGAATACATTTCAGAATCTATCCACTCGGCAACTACCAAGTCGAACTTCTGCCCATGCTTCCGCAAGAACGCCTGCACAGCCGGATGGGTCACGACCAGCCGTCCCATGGTGTATGAGAGCATTTGAAGAAACGTATCCTGGTCTGTATATTCCGCTGTCACATTGTCCATGTACTCTGAAAGTAAAGATTGAGGTATCAAGTAAAAATAAATTGAGATTACAGTGAAATCAATGGATCACTGGCAAGGTCTCGTTTAGCTCGAGATATTTGGGACTAATTCGCAGTGTTCTCCTTTGGGAGTGCACGACTCAGCGGCAGCGAAACGCTCACTGCTTGCCAGGGCTCTGCTCGCGCGACTACTACTACTTACTACACTCATTTTCATTGTCACTTTTATTATTGTCAAATGTAGGTACACTAAAATACTGATCACACCACTCCGTAAAGATTCGTTCACACTAAACGTTAATGCAGTATTTAACACCTTCCAGGTTTGAAAAAGCTCCCGATATTTCGTCGCAGCCACATGCATCATGATCACGGATAGATTGGCTAGTTCCGTATCCTAGTCTCCGTAGTCCGTAGTCCCGTTAATAATTAGGTCTAATGTTATTCAACGCGAATCACTTTTAATATAATAATAATAATAATAAAGTATTTATTTCAACATAAGATCTTTACAAAATTACAGTTCTTCAGCGGTGTCCACACTAGACTCAATGCCTGTGACGCGGAGACCAGACTTAATTTTTACAGATTTGAAACTGTTACTTTAATCTTACCGCCAGATATTGCCAAATTGGAGCTAATGTCTATCACTGTGAGATTACTCGGAGTTTCCTTCCAGGGAAAAGGCGTGATGTATGTTACCTGGAACGTTAGAAATTACATATTTGAATTCAAACAGCGTCTGGAATGATAAAAGTATTATATTTTCGATGAATTAATTTAAATTTCCCGCACATTGAAATCTAATTTGACTGAACTACCAGGGCTCTTTGAACTTACAAACTAGGTATTTTAAAAAATCAGTAAATTTTACCTTATGATTGGCTTCCAGTAGTAATCGAACGTACCCATCGCCCAGAATCCCATGGCTCTTAGTGGGTTCCGGGAAAATAACCAGGATATCATAGCCCACACAGACGTCAGTCAACGAACCAAGGATTATAAGCAGTATGCAATACGTGGCAGCCATTTTCCTAAACCCAAAGAGACAGTTGAAAGTATTGAATAAACAAATGCTACAGAAAATATACTAGCGACACGTATCGCGGGATTATTCGTCCTCTAGTTGGCTTAAAGTGCAAATCATCGTTTTACTTCTATTTTTCTCAGATTTTAGGCTGTCCTTGTTAGTAATTAAAGTAGATGCACGAATCGTTACTAGTCAATCAACACAGTCATCATAAATAGTTCGTGTACGTCATCAAATTAATTTACTCGTATGCAACGGCCAAGCATCTACAAATGGTTATGTGAATACAATCTCATTGGCAGGTGCAATTTGACTGAATTAATAAAAAAAATGTCGTGGTATCATATAGGTACTTAATATAACGTATATACTGGCTTATATAGTTTTATGGCACTAATTAGTGCCACTGACATGAGCCGCACGCACAGCGCGTACGTCGCGTACGGATGACGACAGGGCTGCACGCGCCGGGCGCACCGCTGGCGGTGGCGAGCTTGCTCCGTCGTTCCTCTGTTCAAAATCTTCCAATGAGCATAATCCTTGTTTATCAATGTGTATTACTAGATTGAGGGAAAACGTCAAAGCAAGCTTCTATTTCACCAATGAGGTGCCAGCCAGAACTCGAACCCACGACCATCTGCTTGAGACGCCATTTATTAGGTCAAATCACTATCACGGCATTTTTTTTCTCTGCCTGTACTCAAATAGACCAGAAAAAGTCCCTTCCAGCCCGACTAACCCACTGAGATGGTAAACGCTATGACATAACTCATGAGTAAAAGACCCCAACACCTCAGCCCGTAAATATAGAAACCATCAACTCCTAATTATGGCAACGGGCCAAAACATGACTTTTATGCGCTGAAAATGGGAACTATCTCGCCGAGAAACCATATATTATTCTAAGCAGTATATTTCGTGTCATACAATTTCCGTAACGCCCGATAGGAGTGATATATGGGCACCTATTATTCAGATGTGAAATGTTTGGGACCACTTGTGTTTAAGTACATTTGTTTTGAATGATTTCGACTGCTGACGGTGTGAATGTTGTTGCTTTTCATTTGATTTGGTTCGAATTTGCGGGTGGTAGGACCTTGTGCGTGGTCCGTCCGGATCGCTACCACCATCTTACTCGCTAACCCTGCCGCTAAGCGGCAGTGCTTGCACAGTTGTGTTCCGGTGTGGAGAGTAAGACAGCCGGTGTAATTACAGGCACAAGAGGCATTTCATCTTAGCTCTCTGGGTTGGCAACGCACCTGCAAACCCTCCGGGGTTGCGGGTGTCTATGGGCAGTGGTGATCACTTATTATCAGGTGACCCACTGGCTCGTTTGCCTTCCTCGTTGTATTAAAAAAAAAGAATTCTTCAACACGAAACAGAAAATTTAGTAGGTACAGTGAGCATTAATTTAATTTTAAGTTAACTTTACATTACTATATTGTTGTTGCGAAATAAAGATTTCTTATTCTTATTCATTAAAAGTAATTTAGCATTTTTGTACATTTTACTGACATGACATTGACATTTTGAAAACTATGTAGGGCGTATTGTAGCTGGTTCTAAATCGATATCGTACAAAATAGTGACAACAGTGCCCTAAGCACGACTTGTCGAATCCTGCGTCACGTAAAATCGAATAGTAAACTATAACGAGTTTGTATGACGTTTGGAACAGCGCCCGCCCGTGAGCGTATTTGGAACTAAAATTTAGTATGAGATTACTCGATCTCGATACGATAACGTAACGCAGGATTCGACAAGTCGTGCTTAGGGCACTGTACGTTTGACGTTGAGTAAGATTAGTAGTAGGTACTTATAAGTATAAATACCTCAGTGCCCTAAGCACGACTTGTCGAATCCTGCGTTACGTTACGGTTATCGTATCGAGATCGAGAAATCTCATACTAAATTTTAGTTCCAAATACGCTCACGGGCGGGCGCTGTTCCAAACGTCACACAAACTCGTTATAGTTTACTATTCGATTTTACGTGACGCAGGATTCGACAAGTCATGCTTAGGGCACTGATTAAGATAAGCAGTTTGTTAAAAAATACGGCAGAAAAAATGCAGAAAAAAACACGACAACCTCGATATTAAATAGAAATAAATTCCAACTCAATCGGCCCAGTACTTTCGGAGCACATTGGATAGTTTGTTAAAAAATATGGCAACAAAAATGCAGAAAAAAACACGACAACTTCGATATTAGGTATAATAAATAAATTCCAACTCAATCGGCCCAGTACTTTCGGAGCAAATTGGTTGTGACAGACGGAGGGTCAAACACGCGAATGACAATATATGGGTTTCGTTTTTTGCACTTGAGGTATGGAACCCTAAAAATAGACAATATCACTTCTTACCTTTTCTTTCTCAGAAGTTTTAAACCATGTGTCTCAAAAGATTCCGTCCACGCGTCCCGCACACTGACAGTTTAACTCATCTTTCGCTACTGAACGCAGTTTACGTTTCCTATTGCTCATTCCTTAGTCATCTTTAACTCTTGGAGATGGGAATATGGGCTTTACACGGAGCGTTTAAAGGTTAAACTTACTTGCACGTGTAGGGTGTTAACAGGAAATTATCATGAAGCTTAATTGGTGCAAACTGTTATCTCACACGAAGCATAAGAATGAAAACTATCAATTAAAATCGATTTTTTGACTGTGGGTGCATGGTCTAAATCGCTACCGCCATCTTCGCTAATATTAAAATGTCGAGTTCCGGCATCAAGAGCAATCAGTCGCTCTACAGACGTTCTGCAATTCCTCTGGTGTTGCGGGTGTTTATGAGCTGCGGTTATCACTTAGCCACAGAATACATAATAGTTCAAGTAACTAGCTCGACGAACGGATTCCATATGCCTAGTGGTTAACGAATCTGACAATGAAGCTTGAGCCACCACCAACACCAACACAACGTTTCACCAACTTTACAATAAAATTGTCGGTTTGACATGACAATTCAAGCTACATTTCTAGGCCAGTACGAAGCACGCTAAAACAAAAGCTCTTCATGTCAGCTACCTATTGACATCGAATTGTCATTAAAAATTGACAATTGTAAAGTTGGTGAAATAGGGGCCTGGATGGGGCAAATTTGATGATGAATACGAATACCTACCCATTTTATTAACGGGGCTTCTAAACGGACTATATTTCTGGTGCATAAGAGTCAGACAGCAATAGTTGTCGGCCACATATTGCAGAAAAACGTTGCCCATTTAGAAGCCCCTTAAACTCTTACTTAAGTTGCTTGATGACATTATATGTATGAACATGCGCGTTATACTAACGTTGGTAATTAATTGTCCCGAGTTCAGATGCCTCCAGATAAGTTTAGGGTCTTCTCTAATTAATTATCACAAGTATCATTAACACACTTGACAGTTCCTCGTTGTATGCTGGCATATTATACCCTATTTCAAATAAGAATAATCTAATTTAAGAGCACCATCAACAGTGTAATATGGGATGAAGTGTGAAAAAGGAGCTTTTAACACATAATGTACGGGTAATATTCATACTGCAACGTTTTTCTACCTTAATTTACATACGAGTAGCTGTAAATCATAACTATAATAATGCTAGCATGCTCATATCATATCCCATTTGTCCATCGTGGTCTATTTAATCAATTGATATACAAAAATAGATAGATGCGCCACCGGTTCACCCGCGCGGACAAGCAATTCGATTCAGTGACTTAGTATCCCTTGATATTTGACATTATGTCAATCTAATGACAGCTAATGAGTGAGTGCCGCATTTGGTCAGCGCTGAACAGGTGACTTAGTCACTTCAGCTCGTTTGTTATTAATTGAAAATTTTAATTCGAGCTTTCATTTTATATTATTATGGTTTATACATTAAAAAAATATTATGGACTATCTATACTTACCTATAAAACAGTACCGTAACTGACTGACTGACTGACAGACAACGCACAGCCTAAACCACTGGATCTAGAGACTTGAAATTTGGCAAAGATATACCTTGAGTATCCTAGAGGTGCACTAAAAAGGAATTTTTCGAAATTGTCACGGAATAGGAAACTAGCCTATTTTGAAATATTTAACGGGGGCAAAGCCGCAGGGCATAAGCTAGTACGTACAATATATAATGGAATTTGCATGTTCCTGTCTAGTTTAACGTTTGCAATGTTTTTATTTTGTTAGGTATAGGTTGACCGTAAACTTCACCTTCTAATATGTTTAGAGCTACGGCAATGTTAACAATGACAACTTTAACAGACATTTTTAAGAATTGTGAATGAGATTGCTCATTACAGTAAAAACAAAGCAAGGGTAATAAATACTTACATATATTTCATTTTAAGTTGTTACCGCAGCCAACGACGCCTGGTTTGGCCGATGCACCGCGAACTATCTAATTAAAACTTGCTGGATGCAAGTGCGGATAATTTCCTGGTTTTAGTCGCTATGTAGGGCAAAAATTTATTTATTAAACTAAAGCTTAAAATCACTGTTGTTAATCTAACTAGGAATACAATAAAACTTGTCTAATTTAATTACTTGCTAAGATATTTGTAATACCGACCGTAGCGATGACCGCATAGCTTAGAGTGACTGACTATGAAGCTTGAGGTCCCGGGTTCGATCCCCGGTCGGGGCAGAAGTTTGTGTAATGAATACGAATGTCTGTCCTCGGGTCTTGGATGTTTAATATGTTTATAATTATGTGTTTATCCTTTGTCTAATAACCATACAACAGGCTTTGCCTAGTTTGGGACTAGGTCAGTTGGTGTCAATTGTCCCACGATATGTAATTTATTTATTATTCGAAATCGCCCCGTCCGTTTGGGAGCTATGATGCTACAGACAGAGACAGGTACACAGATATTTACATAGACACACAAATACACGTGTCAAACTTATAACACCCCTCTTTTTCCTCGGGGTTCAAAAGGACATACTATTATTATTATTAATCGTATGGCAATAAAATATGTGGGCAATCAGAGAACAGCTTTGAGGTTGCTAAGCCAGGCAACTAAATCAGGTGTCGGATTATAGAGGTGTTCACCAGATCCGGGGTAGGAGTGAAGGGGACAGCGCCGGAAGATGTGCTCGGTGGTTTGTTCCTCCAACCCGCAATCGCAGAGAGGAGACTCTCTCCAGCCCTATTTATGCTGAAGGGAATAACACCGCCCATGCCCAGTCTTCAGCCTTTAATTAAATAGGAGATTTTAAAAAAGGACATACTTAATAATAGATATCAGGTAAAATAAGCCGTGCCAGTATGACACTTACTAGACAGATTATAGTTAAAGTCTTGCACTGTTATTCATAAACCTATTCTAACTAAAAATGCCGTTAAAGTTCGTTTGTCCTTTTTTGTCACATTGACATTTCCGTTTGTAAGAAGAAGACAAAACCTATTTTAGCTAACGGAGGCTTGAGTGACGCATATGAATGAGGCCCTTCTAGCTAAACACAACACACACGAACAGCTGAAAACAATTCTCCCAAACAAACTGATAGAATTTTTCAATCACAAAAATGTCTGTAACTTTTTTTTTCGGAATATTCGGAAATCGCAATCAGGCTAAAAGTAACGCCAGCTTCATTAGCGCATTCGGGTACGTCCCTGTTGAATCTCGTCCCAAATCATATTACAGAAAGAAATTTCATTACATCTTCATACATTTCGCGAAAAAACAGACTTGCATTGGTAATTCGGAGGCGTAGGCTGGCTGTTTTTTTCTGTCCCTCGTACCATCCTGAGTTTTAATCATGACTTATCTTTGCTTTTAATTTTTTCCACTTTTCAAGGGGTACATAATTATTATGCACAACTCACAGCAACATGTCATGCAACAGCTCATGGGGGCCATTCATTTATTACGTCAGACGTTTTTAGTCAGTTTTGACCACCTCTCCCCCTGCCCCTGTTTAATTTTATTACGAAAAAATTCAAACGTTTAGTTTCTTTTAATTTAGATTTTTCAAGTAAATGTCTTTTAGGAACGTAGGGTAGGTACACGGACAGAACATGTCTAGTAATTTTTTTTTAAACGAGATTTTAATCTCAAAATGTAGAGCACTCAACAGACTATAAGTACTCAAGAGCAATAAAAACGGGTCACTTTGTATGAACAATTCCATACAAAGTGACCCATTTTATTGCTCTTGAGTGTATAACACAAATATTTATGTAACTTCTCTTTTTACACGACTGTCCAAAGAAAAAGAGAGTATTGTTTTCAGAGTTCGTGTAATTATCACTTTAAAAAAAGATATATACGAACATTATATGGATAATTACGTCGTTCCAAACTTTCTAATCGCGATAACTCAAAAAGTAGCTTAGGTGACTAGGCAAGTTCTTTCCGTGTACTTACCTTTTATATGTGAACGATAAGTTCCCTGCGGGATATGTTCAGATCATTGCACTTAAGCTATTAAGTTTGCAACGTATGAGATTGAGGTAAAACCCTCCAAGGAGTACATTGAACCGCAGAACTATAATCCGGATAGAAGGATGAGTTCATCGATTTGTATTGGAACTGAGCGTGTAACATTTCGCGTAGGTATTTTGACATATTGAGTGTTACTGCTCTAAAGAAAATAGGGGCCACAAGTATTTTGATCGTTACGTGAAAATTATATTAAACTGTTTATTGAAATGTGTGAAACAAATTGACTACTTAATTAATAGATTATTGGCCTAAATAAAATAAAAGCCTTGTATTAATTTACAGTTTTCGCGTAACGATCAAAATACTTGTGGCCTCTATTTCCTTTTGAGAAGTATATATAATAGTATATTTAGTGAGGAAAAATACCTCGATTAACAGCTCCAACTTTTTTGGTGGATTTTGTAAAGTTAATCGTTGAACAACAAAGTTTTTAGTGAAATTAACGAATCACTCACGTATGTCAGTCGAGTATAGCTCGACATGTTTCGGACTAATCCGTAGTCCTTCCTCTGGGAGCACACGCCACGCCAGTGGCAAGACGTAAACTGCGCGGCTCTGCTCGTTGTTTTACAAAGTTTTTTACTAGGTCGTCGCTCCATCTTTTTGGAGGCCTACCGACAGCTCGTCTCCCGGTCCGTGGACGCCATTCGAGAACCTTCTGACCCCATCGGCCATAATTTCGCGAGCGGGACCGCGGTGGATGCGGAAAGCTCAAGACCGGTCTGAGTGGAGTCGCGGGGGAGCCCGCCGTCCAGCAGTGGACGTCTTTCGGCTGACATGATGATGATGAATGTTTTTTATTTTTAAAAACCTGACACCAAGTGGAAAAAGCGGTCGGAAACTGGAACGTGTATTAAGGTTGTCAGCCCTTCTTTTCGGCACGTGAGGTACATACGCTCTAACCTTCTATCCCGATATAGTTCTGGGCATTGATCCTTGTTACGGTTAATATTATACCAATGAACATTACCCCGAATTTATTCTAGTTAATATGAAAATTGTTTAAATTGTTTAAGTTGCATTACATTACCGCGCTCTACCAACTACTTCATAGCGATCGCTTCACGGATACGCAATGTAATGCGACTCACACAACTTTTCTTAGTGAAAATTCTTACTAATGTTGGGGTTTGAGGAAAGCACCTTCAAAGGGGTTTATTTGCACTTTGGATTCATTAAATTTTAAGACTAATGAGTTTGCCTGTTAAATCTCTGTTTGAAAGATTTTATAATTTACTGAGTACCTATTTCCTTTTATTGGATAACTAATGCCCTCGAGAAAAGGGTAATATAATGTGGAAAGAAGATATAAAATTAAGTACCTCACATTTACACTACCTAGTAAAAAAATAAGAAACTTCTTCGCTTAATCAACGTTATTAATAAATCCACTCTCTACAATTCGCATTTATTATCTCAAACTATTCTCGTGAAATTTTGTGAGCAGGTTCGCTAATTGTATTATAGATTTTTTTAAATCTTGTATGAGAGAAAAGAACAAAAAAAAACAAAAATTACCCGCATCTTCGTGAAATTTTGTGATCTGGTTCGATATTATTTTTATAAAGAAAAAGACGAAAATTATTCAAAAATGAGCCGGCCAGGTCTACAGCTCAGCTCACAGAGTATTGGAATTGTAGTATTCTATTCTAATCGATGGTGTTTAAGTAGCAGTTATACCTACAATGACAATCACAGTATTTTAGGTAAGTTTATCAAATTTCGTAAGTACATTAGACCGAGTTATAGGATATACCACCAACGCAACACTCTCTTTATCTGTGTTAGTCTCTGTAAATTTTGTAAAGTTAAATAAGAGTGCCATCTAACGTAAAGACGCGTAACTATTTGGAGGATGAATACAAACAGTAAAATGAAGATACTAAAGTGATATAAGGCGGCGGTGTACTAAGGTGGTAGGGTGGCTTAGGAGTACTAATCACACGCGGTAGATGGCGTCACGGGTCTTTTGTTTAAAATTAATTTAAAGCTCCGTGGATTAAATAAATATTGTTTTTTTGATTTGGTACATCTAACACGGGCCTGATCCTTTATGATTTCATTTTTAGCTCAGTTCTTAAGACAAATAAATCATATTATTTTATTTTGTAAATTTAAAAATAAGAACAATACTAAATTAAATTTTAAATCAGACTGAATTATTTAAAAATAAATATTTATACTAGGTAAACTACACTTGTCAATGAAATTATTATTTAATTCTAAATCTGACTCAATTACAAGTACACCTACAAGTAAGTACATAACTTTTTTAAATGAACTTTAAGAAATTATTCCGTTTTCTGCAGCATAAGATACTCTGACTTATAGGTAATTAATTATGTTGATCACAACAGCTCATAGAACTCATCTGATATTGGTATGAAAGACAAGAATAAAAACGACGAGTAGGTACTGGTATAACGTAAGAAACATTCAGTTTTGCTTGGTGTCATGGCCGAAAGTTTCATTGATTCCGTTAGTGCTATCCGGCGATATCACCGGTATCACCGTACGCTAACCCGCTGCCAATCTTCAGTCCTTTACATTATTCAAATTAGTCCGAAACATGTCAGGCTATACTAGACTGACATACGTGAGTGATCCGTTCAATTCACTATCCAGTCTATCCCTTGTTTTGATCTACTGACGAAGTTTTTTCTACTGAATTGACAAATAATTATTACCGGATGGCCTAGTGGTTAGAGAACCTGATTACGAAGCTTGAGGTCCCGGGTTCGACCCTCGGTCGGGGCAGATGTCTGTATGATGAATACGAATGATTGTACTCGAGTCTTGGATGTTTAATATTTGTAATTAAGTAGGTATGTACCCCTAAAACACAAGCTCTGCTTAATTTGGAACTAGGTCAATTAGTGCCAATTATCCCGATATTTCTTTTATTTATTTATTACATTAATCATAATTATGATAAGGCAGAAGGTACAATTTGAACTATACAATTCTCATAAGTGTACACGTAAGTGTGTTGCTGTTTGTACATACAAGTATTTAATAGTACAGTGGTACAGTAAACATTTTTTTGGTGTTACGTGAATTCACCATCAAAACAATTTTAGAATCTTTGATTGCGGCATTATCTCAGACAAAATAATGGTAGTTCACATCACATAGAGCGGCGGTGATTATTTATAAGCTGGGGAGTTGTACATTGCGGGGTTAGTAATGGCTTTCAAACGGATGATATGACGTCCACCGGTCAATCTACTGCTACTTATCAGCTCCAGTCGCCTGACGTATCAGCGTCGCACGTCAATTGTTTGTGTTGAAGTCGTGAAGGTTACGAGTACAATAATTTGCTAGTCATAACTATTATCTAATTCGTGGGCCCGTTATCTTGTTTACCTACAAAACAACGTTTGCAACACGATTTTGGAAAGCGGTTCCGTGGTAACACTTATGAAAAAACTTTTTTTTACTAGAATTAATTGTCGGCTCAAATGCCATTCTGACACCGAAGTGACAACGAGATGACTGTATTATTTGAAGAGGCGAACTGTAAAATGTTCTGATTCGTGGCTTGCAATTATTATGAGAAAGGAAATAGCAGATTGAAGCAACACTTTGATGCAAGTCGTCATCAATAAGAAGCGAAACGGCATTCAAAACCTCCATAATTGCGCTGTGATTGCGCTCTACTATGCCGTGCGATGCTTGCTAAGCATAAACATGATGTGTAGACAATGGAAGTTCAACTAAATAAATTTCAAAACGACTCACTGACATCATCGGGGACCGAAGAGCCGGCAGCTTCCTCGCGCAACTTATCAGCATCGCGATACAGCGTGGAAATGCTGCCAGCATCTTTGGGAGCTTGCATTGATTTGACCTTGTGAAATGTTAGTGTTGGCCCATTTTTAGGGTTCCGTACCTCAAAAGGAAAAAACGGAACCCTTATAGGATCACTTTGTTGTCCGTCTGTCTGTCCGTATGTTTGTTTGTGAGAACCGTTTTTCTCTGGATTGCGTGGAGGTAGCATGCTGAAATTAATAACAAATACTTAAGCCTGCAGTCTCATGAACCTGTGAAAAATCAAGCTTTTAAGTGAACGCAATCAAAAGATACAGTCATTAAAAAGGTTGTTTCCATACAAATCGCCGTACCCTGAAAGCCTAAAGGGTACTTCCAACTGTCCTAGAAACTTGAAATTTGGTATGAAGGTGGTAAGAAGCTCTTATAGCACAACCACTGAGAAAAATCTCAGAATCTAATTTTTTTATGTCTGTCTGTAAATTTCACAGACCAATATAAGATGATCCCACACTGCGTACATTTTGCTTAGGAGCAGGGCTCTGCTAACACTGGAATTTTTAAAACACTTGGGAAAAGCGTTGAAATCTTTGTACAGAACCCTTGTGTGCGAGTCCGACTCGCACTTGTCCAGTTTTTTTTAATGACCAGTACCGAAACATCTCTAGTCTCATGACTACTAAAGTGCCGACTTGCACCGACTTACATCACACGACACAAAATAAATACGTCTAGTTAACCCTGGGCTAGTGAGTAACTCAGGTCGATGCAAGGCGACCCAGACGGTTTTGTAAATGGGACGTTTCGAACCCACCAATTGTGGACTATCTACTGTATTAATTCAACCTTGTAAATTAGTACCTTGCCAACCGGTCAACTGATAGGTTTGCACAACTATAGCTCCTCCGTTATCAATGTTTACTATAAATTAGTATGTTTCTGAAGCTAAAATGGATGTAAAAGGATTGGTATTTTTCCTGCTAACAATATCGTGCTCTGTGGGAGCATTTAAAGTGTTGCTGGTGTATCCTTTTCCTTTGAAGAGTTTGAACTCGTTGGGAGTCGGTTTTGTGAGATATTTGCTTGAAGCTGGACATGATGTAAGTAGCTTTGTATTTTCCAACACATTTGCCCAAAAAAATCACTTTCAAAGGATGTATTTACACATTATAGTGCGATTTGTTTGTAACAGTTTTTTTATTAATAGAAGTTCATGAGCAAGGGGTTTCGAATTTCAAAAATAAAAAATTAATACGTAGAATTTATAAATGAATATAGAAAACGAATGAATAGCAAGCTTATGCCTGTACGCAGGGCCGGATTAACCATGTGGGGTCCCTAGGCAATGCAATTCTCTGGTCCCTTTTCAGCAGTTTTTGGAAAGAAAAAAAATCCGTAATACCTATTGTCATTGAGGATGAAATAGTTTTTTGTTATACAAGGGTGCAGTTGTATTTTACCCGTGTGTAACACAAAACTTTTCTCCTCACTGTAGCGAGGAAAGAGCAACATGCAAAAAAACAACTCATAAAAATAAATCTTCTTCACTGGAATCACTTTTTTTTACGATATTATAACAGAAAACTCTGGAACTTGTGTATTTTTACGTGACTCGGAGTCGGTGACAATTTTTTTGTTGACAGTGTTGACATTTAATGCGTATTGAAATTGCATCGTCTCAACTTGTGCGTTCAGAATTGTATTCAACATCATTATAAAAAACAAATATTCCTCATTGTATTTTAAGGACCATTAAATAAAGCTAAACTTGGTATTTTTTGTTAAATTCTCAAACCATTTATCATTTATTCAATGATAATTAATATCTAACGAACCATTATTAGGAGCGTTTTACGTTTTGTTATCTGTCAAAAGCTACTTGAACACGCTCCACTCCAAGGTCAAATTACTTTCCCCACTAATGGATAAAATGCGATTTTACCCGCTTGTATTAAAGGATAAAAGACGGCTTTCCGAGGTAGTGAGGGGAAAATATAATTTTCACTGCAAGAAATATTCCGCTAGGATCGTTAGTGTCGAGTGAGGTCTATCTGCCAATTTCCACCAATCATAGGCCAGCCTTGTCTCTCATTGCTGCTGCATATTTGTAACAAAAATAATGATAAACTTCCACGACCACATCGATTTGAGTCTGAAGGTCAGACGCAATACAAATAAAGCTGTTTTTTTATATATTTATAATAACCATAATTAATTTAATCTGTTATTAAAACCGGAACAGGCTGTTAATAAGGAAAGCTGTATTTTTTGGGTTCCATGGCTCAAAAGGAAAAAACGGAACCCCTATAGGATCACTTTGTTGTCTGTCTGTCTGTCTGTCTGTTTGTGTGTCTGTCTGACCCTTTTTCTCTGGAACGCGTGGAGGTAGCATGCTGAAATTAATATCAAATACTAATTTCAGCAGTCTGCGGTTCCTTGAAGCCGTGTAAAAATTAACCTTCTAACTCAACGCAATCAAAAGATACAGACATTAAAAAGGCTATTTCCATACAAATTGACGAAATCCAAAAACCTAAAGGGTACATCTAGTTGTCCTAGAAACTTGAAAATTGGTATGAAGATAGCTCTTATAGCATAACCAATCAGAAAAGTCTCAAAATCTTAAATTTTTATGTCTGTCTGTAGATTTCGTTGAACAATATAAGTTGACCCCACACTGCGTACATTTTGGTTAGGAGCAGGGCTCTGCTAACACTGAGGAAAAGCGTTAAAATCTTTCTACGGAACCCTCGTGCGCGAGTCCGACTCGCACATCGACGGTTTTTTTTTTTAATAATTACACAGTTTTCGTCTTGCCCCGGTTTTAGTCCTACCCCACCCTACTGTACCTATAATAGTTTTTTCTTCGAGTTCATAGATGGCTCTATTGCATTAAGCAGAGGTCTAAGTGTCATACGAAATGATCGGTATAGAGAACGTTTTCTAGCGAAACAAGCTACTGCGGGCTTAGGGCTTAGAAACGCCAAATTTTTATCATGAAACTACCGTGAGATCCAATCGTAGTAAAATAAACGGATCACTCACGAATGCCAGTCACTTACGGATCAGTCGAGTATAGCCCGACATGTTTCGGACTAGTCCATAGTCCTTAGTTGAGAGAAAAAATTAATAAAAAAGAAGAGAAAAGTTTTTCATTCCGCGGAAAGTACGTGAAGTCGTTGAAATTAGTGTGATAGTGGATGGTCAGTGCCCCCGAGTTGGAAAACTGTTTTGAATACTGCGTTAGCAGCTAGTGTGAACGAGTCTTCACAAAGTGTTGTGATTAGTGTAGTGTGCCACCCTATTTTTGACAATAATAAAAATGACGACGAAAACGAGCAGAGCCGCGGCGCACAGTTTACGTTTCGCCGCCGGCGTAGTGTGTGCTCCCAGAGGAAGGACTACGGATTAGTCCGAAACATGGGACCATACTCGACTGACATACGTGAGTGATCCGTTTATCTCACTAAGAACGCGACATTGTATAGCATTGACAGACCACTTGGTTTTGTCGTCCTTGGTAACAACATGACAGTTGACCTTAAAGGTCATTCGTACGTAACGATATGGCTCCAAATGTATTGTACGAATTAACCTATTGTGATATCAGTGATATAACAATGAAATAGGTGTGGTACTCGAGAGGCATAAACTAGGTACCAATTTAAGTAGAACAGCTCATCTGCATCTAAACCTATGCACGACTTCCGCTAGTTACAATATTTTTAACCGACTTCAAAAAGGAGCTTGTCAGTTTTTTACCCGACTGCCGAAGGAGGTTTATGTTTTTTGAGCGTATGTATGTATGTCTAATTGTAATGAAATAAAAACGGATCACTCACGTATGTAAGTCGAGTTTAGCCCGACATGTTTCGGAGTAATTTGTAGTCCTTCCTCTGGGAGCGCACGACCCAGCTGCGGCGCGACGCACACTGCGTGCCGCGGCTCTGCTCGCGCGACTACCGCGCCGTTCCGTTTTTATATCATGATTGAGTCTCACGGTAGTTTCATGTTCAAAGTATGTCTAATTCTTTGGCACGCTCTACAGCCTAAACCGTTTGTCGGATTTCAACGTATGGGATGTCATTACATTTGTCTCAGTTGTGGGAGTGACAAAGGGTGAATACTGTTTCCCGAATTTGCAGTCGGGTTTTCTGTTTTTAATTTGAGAGTTTGGAACGATGTAATTATTCATGTAATTTTCGTAGACATCTTCTTTAAAGTTATAAAAAATACAAGTTACATTACTTACAAATATTTTGTACCTGTAACTGAGTGGTAAATGGTCTATTGAGTGCTCTACATTTTGAAATTAAAATCTCGTCTTTCAAAAAAAAGTGACTACCCAGACATGCTTTTTCCCTGTACCCTTCATATAATATTTACTTATTTTTTGTTCGTGACCCGTTTTCTGGGTAATTATTTACCGAAAGCAATACGAATTTAAATTCTATTGTGCACATGGAGGAAATATAATACCTCCGAATTTCTTTTCAGGTTACATTTGTCACCACGTTTCCTCTAAAAGAGAATTTCCCGAAGAACTACCGTGAGATTGACGTCAGTAGCAACATGGGGGCTTTAATGGGTAAGTGCTTGTAATATTCTGGTTAGTGTGACTTCAGAGGCTTTTTGTCTAACTTCCCTTTAGGCATCTTCTTCTGTTTCTTTGTCACACTCACACACGTTACACTCTTGCGAAAGGGACAGAGCCTTTCGACCGCCTACGTAATCAGTTATTTCACGATTTTCTCGCACCAACAAATAAACCACATGTCATCAGAACCGACATTGGCCTAAATTTATAATATTTTGAATTTCATTTAAGATCCCTAAGTTGTATCGCTCCATGTTCCTCGTGCGAGGGAAAAAGTTTCCCTTAAAGCGGACAGTGCTAGATTGCCAACCGTCAGTCAAGACGGTGAGGATGGAAAGAGACGGATTCGGGAAGTACGATAGTGGAACGTAGCCGCAAACAGCAATCCAAACAAGTCTGTCAGAACGCTACCCGCAGTATACGTATAATTAATGATTCAATTTGATGCCATTTACCGTTGAAGAGTTCCATCCTGCGGATACGATCTAGACTACCAGAATTTTACTATAAGACTACTGTATTGTCATGTCACTTATATATCTATACCAAATTTCAAGCTGATGTCATTAACTGTTGAAGACTTCCCACCTACGGAGACGATCCATATGCGATGCAATATGCAGAAAGTTGCCACATCCCTCCGCATAGCCACAATGTAAATTGGTCTAAAATGATTATTCTCTGCATTTCAGAGTCTTTCGACGGCAGCATAAGTATGGAATTCGTCATAGAAAACCCGCAGTTGACTAACGATATCCGGTACTTACAAAATTGTGCGTACATAGTAGCCAAATCAACATTCGAGAATGAAGGGGTGCAAAAACTTTTGTATGATCCGGATGAACATTTCGACGTTGTGATCGTTGATCTGTATGAATCGGAAATATACTCGGCGTAAGTACACTCAAGAGCAAAAAAAACGGGTCACTTTGTATCGTATTGTTCATACAAAGTGACCCGTTTTTATTGCTCTTGAGTATATTAGTAGTAGTAGAGTATACATGAAGGTTACAGGGAAAGAACATGTCTAGTCACCTTAGCAACTTTATGAGTTATCGCGATTTGAAAGTTTGGAACGATGTGATTATCCATATAATTTTCGTATACATTTTTATTAAAGTGATTAAAAAGACAAGGTACATGAATTTGAATCTGTAACTTTCTGAGTGTTGAATGTGTGAAACCGTAAAAATAAAGAATAAATAAAAAAAAACACAAAAAGATTTTCCATTTGAGATCATGTACATAACTGAGTAGTAACTTATAGTCTGTTGAGTGCTCTACATTTTGAGATTAAAATCTGGTTAAAAAAAGTGTCTAAACATGTTCTTTCCGTGTACCCTTCATATGAGGCATATTAACTGAGGGATATTAACCGGGAATACCTCTGTTCCCGACAAGGAAAGAGAGGAAGGGGAAGGCCGAGGATAGAGTATTTAGATCAAGTAAAAAAGAAGATAGACGTTGTGTCGTATCAGGAGGTGAAAGAACTTGCATTGGAAAGAACGGACTGGCGGGAACTGCATCGACAAGAGTAGCACTCTTAAATAAGATGATGATGACCTGTTCCCGATATTTCGACGCACTTACATGCATCATGATCACCAATAGACATGGGTAGAAGCAGGGTATATCACCTTTATTGCTACGTATTAAGTATTAGATGGGAGTGTTGGAAATGTTCAAACGCTTGTTTACAAGTGTCATAGCGTAAACACTAATATTATACCTATAGCCTATTATTTTTAACTATAAAGTACCAAGGATGAATACGACACGATCATTGGTTCGTTAAAATTAAAGACGCTAAGGCGGCTTTAACGACGTGGAAAATATTACACAAAGAAAATTGCATGCACCTTTTTTACTTTAAATATTCTTAATGTAATGAGATATAAATTAATGTAACATAACGTAATGTAATGTAATGAAATGTAATTTAAATTAAATGCAAAAAAAAACGTAACTCATCAAACACAACAACACCATCACCACCAACCACCACCCCCACCCCCACCACCACCATCACTCATCACAACTCGACTAACGTTTGATAACTGTTTCATTTCATCGAAAATTACATTCTAGCAAAATCATTACAATTTAAGGATAATTTTAATGTTTGTTGTACAGGTTAAGTTAGTTTAGTTTTTAAATCATAAGTTTAAGAAAATACGTCTGAAAATAGCTTTCGACTAAATGGAATGGAACAGCTATGAAACGTATGTCGTTAATTTAAGGGTAAACCATATCAGTTTAGACTTTACTTTTAAGACCTACATTAAATTGATGATTTTTTTTTATTCTCACAGGTTTGCCGCAGCGTTCGATTGTCCGATGATTTGGAGTTATTCCATAGGCCCGCACTGGATGACGCTGCGATTGGTGGATGAAGTAACCAGCCCAGCGTTTGCTGCAGATTACCTCTCAGCTGATATACCCCCCTTTGATTTCTACCAAAGACTGAACAAGCTGTGGCTGCAGACGCAATGGATTTATATCAAGTGGTATGAAGTATAATTTCAGCCTTGCAGAGAAGACTGCAGAGAGAAATGTACCATTGTTAACAACAGCTAGTTTTAATTGTAAGTAATTTTGCGGGTGGTAGGACTTTGTGCGAGGTCTCCTCGCTCGCTACCACCGTCTTACTCGCTAATCCTGCCGCTAAGCAGCAGTGCTTGTACTGTTATATTCCGGTGTGTAATTACGGGCACAAGAGGCATTTCATCTTAGTTCTCTAAGTTGGCAGCGCATCTGCAAACCCCAAGGGGTTGCAGGTGTCTATGGGCAGTGGTGATCATTTACCATCAGATGACCCACTTACTCGTTTGCCTTCCTTGTCGTATAAAAAAAGCAAAGATTTAGCGTGCCTTTAAGTTACTTCAGTGACATCATGATACCTTATTTGTACAAAGCTTATTTAGATTAAGTATATCAGACCAAGCTATTTATAATTGCATTGTTTCATTAAATTAAGTACATAATTATACTTTGCAGGACTGAGACCATGCCGAAAGAAAAAACAGTTTACAAGAAGATTTTCGAACCATTATTCGCTAAACGTGGAAAGCCTCTTCCAAATTACGACGACATTTTGTATAACTCTTCTTTGGTTCTGGCCAATGACTTCAGAGGGAATGGGCTGATGCCTAGCACGCCACAAAACTTCCAGTTCATTGGAGGCTTTCATATTGAATTACCTGTAAAGCCGCTACCTAAGGTAAGGTTATAGTTTATTTGTACCTAGATATAATTAAATTATAGTAGCCGTCGCTATGAAGTGAAGATTAACTTCATTGTGGCGGGGGCACTATAGTGGCTTCGTTCGTTTTGTTTCTTGATTTTTTTCCAAAAACAAGCAAACCTGATCACAAAATTTCAGGAGGATCGACTAATTTTCGAATATTTCGCCAAAAAATAGACGCTTTGCTCGTTTGGTCAATAATTTGTAGCTTCAACTGTTAATTTACGGAGTAGGAACCCTGTAGAAACAAAAAATAAGAATATTTGCATTGCATGTCCATTCTGACATGAAATTATGGTGAGACTCAATCATAGTGAAAGAAGCAGCAGATCTCTCACATATATTAAGCCCTTCCTCCAGAAGCGCATGACAGCAGGGGGGCTAGCACGAGTGCCATTTTGTCGCTTGTCGCTCAGTGCATCCTTCACTGATTCCGTCACTATGAAAGGGACGCACTGCGCGACAAGCGATAAAATGGCGCGCCGTGCTACATGTGCAGTGTACAAAACATGTCGAACTAAACTCAATTTAATAATAATAATAATAATAAAATATCATGGGACAAATTGACACCAATTGACCTAGTCCCAAACTAGGCAAAGCCTGTACTATGGGTACTAGACAACGAATAAACATACTTATATAGATAAATACATACTTATATACATATTAAACATCCAAGACCCGAGAACAAACATTCGTATTCATCATAAAAACATCTGCCCCGACTGGAATTCGAACCCAGGACCTCAAGCTTCATAGTCAGGGTCGCTAACCACTAGGCTATTCGGTCGGTTTACATTGACATGTGAGTGATTCGATTGTTTTTTCTTCTAAGATATTTTAAAACTCCAAATTTATTAATAATATAATTTGTCTTATAGGACCTTCAAACCATCTTGGATAATTCGCACCATGGTTTCATTTACTTCAGTATGGGTTCCGTGTGGCAAAGCAAAGATTTGCCAAAGTCATTAGTAAACGGCTTACTGAAAATGTTTGGAGAACTAAAACAGACTGTCATTTGGAAATTTGAAGAAGTTTTACCAGATTTACCGAAGAATGTTCACATTTTAAAATGGGCACCGCAAACTTCTATTTTGGGTCAGTACAAGTCAAAGCTTTTCGTATGATTTCGTACCTCAAAAGGGAAAACTATACCTTACAGGATCACTTCGTTTTCTCTGTCTGTCTGTTTGTTCATCTGTCTGACAATCCCAAGTAAATCAAAACCTACGTCCCATTGACTCGTGACATTTTCACGAGACCAGGTTTCACAAAACAAGTCTGGGAAAACATGTGGTTTTTACTTGAGAGAGTCCACCTCTTATTCTATTAACATTTTCACATCTTCGTAATAATTGTTTGGTCTTGTTTACTATTATTGGTAACACTTTCAATTACATTTTCTTTCAGCTCATCCAAAGTGCCTGTTTTTCATCACACACGGTGGCCATTTGTCATCGATCGAGACTATACATTTCGGGGTCCCTACCATAGGGGTTCCGATATATTTCGACCAGTTCATCAACATCAATAAAGCTGTGAACAACGGATACGCGATCAAAGTAGACTTGAGTCTCAATCTACCAACTAACTTGAAGACAGCTATAAACGAAATGCTTGGAAGCAATACGTAAGCGCAGATTCTTTCTATGATTTCTAAGGCAGCGTACCCAAAGGGAGGGTCCATGTAGGATCGGTTCTCTAACTTATGTATCCATTTTTCCATATTAACTGTACATAAAAGTGTATACTTATGTTAGGGCACCGACTGTGGGATTCACTGTCCGTTAGCCTTTCTCTCACAGGGCTTTCGAAACGTAATTGATGGACACCAGAATTTTGCACAGATTGCATTGTATTACTATGGACAAGGGCTATAAAACTCTTGGTACTATCAGAGACTAGTAGAACCAACTCGTCTCTGGTATCATACATAAAGAGGTAACGGTATCATTTACTTCGTATGACACTTCGACTTCTGCTTAAGACAATAGCGGCCTCTACATAAATGAGCTCGAAGAAAAAACTAATATAGATGGAGGTCTGAGTATCATTCGAAGTGAATGGTACCGTGACTTCCATATAGTAAAACAACTAAGTACTGAAGACTTAATTATTTTAGAGATACACTAGGTGTAAATATATTGGCAGTGGCCTTGGTTCTATAAAAGTATAGACCTTAGTAAAAAAAAAAAAAAAATTATGAGCGACCTATTTAAGAAAGTTGTTTTTTTTCCTTGGCGTTTCTACTTCAATCTTAATAATGTATATTGTGCATACCTACAGTGGTACGGAACCCTCACTGTGCGAGTTCAACTCGCACGTGGGCGGTTTTTGTTAACTTTGATTATGAAAGCCGATCTGCACACACACATATCCGGTGTGACTCGGCCTTAAGAGTCACAACTATGTTTTGTATCAGGTATAAAGAAAAAGCCAAAAAGTTGTCTTACATCTACCACAACCGACCGCTGGCTCCCGGCAAGGAGCTGGTGCACTGGGTGGAGCACGTGGTCAGGACAGGCGGCGCGCCGCATCTGCGCTCCCCGGCGCTCATGCTGCCCTGGTACCAGAAGACGTATCTGGACTTTGCTGCAGTAGTTATAGTTGTTTTATATGCACTTAAATTGATCTTAAAGAAGTTGTTTAGTGTAGCAAAATCATTGTTTATCAATAAACCCCCGGTGAATAAAATGAAGAAAAAATAGGTAAATTTAGTTTTGTCTGTAAAATGTAATGCGAGTGTTAAGTAATTAAATTTAATTAACATAATAAAAGCAATTTACAATGACATTAAATCTAAGCTTAAACTAAATAAACTACAACTTAAAACTAAATTAAATCTAAATAAGGCCCCCGTGGCATAGTGCCTCGCTGAATAGCGATGCTGATTCTTTGAGAGAGAAAACTGCCAGCCCTTTGGTCACAAGTTGCATCAACTAAGCGCTTTTGTAACTCAGAAATAAGCTTGTAAGCGCTGGGACCCCATGGACCCAAAGTTTCAAACCCGACAGGAACAAAATTATAATTCGGACCGAGAGATTGATACTTAGAATTTTTTCTATTTTCAGCCGTTTCTGCCGTCGCACCAGCTTTTTGTGTGGTTCCCTGGAGATGTGAGGGTGCTACTGTATCGACACAGGTCGCATCCCAAACCAGAACCCTACCCATTCTCCAGGGAATCAGAGACATACCGTCCGGCCTTTTGCCATCGTCGCGGGCAATGCCGCTTGGCTCCAAAATGGCCGGCACGTTCGCAGAGGCAAGAGCCCGGCGGATTACGTCATTGAGCGCGGCATGACGGGAGAAACGGCCGGCGCTCTTTTGACAGGAAAGACCATGGTGTCCCGTTTCGTCCACATTGGTGCCACAGAGGCAACGGTGTGGTGAACACAGCGCAACACCCAGTCTTAGCCCGACTGCAATTCTCAGTGTTTCAGGCTCAAGAAAGGTTCCGGTGTTAACGGAAGGATAAGCATGAAGCCAGTCACCGGATTCCTTTCTTGCCACAGCCAAAAGCCTTGCGCGGTCTGGGCCTGAACTGGAACTGAGAATATTAGAATAAGTTAATTTGGATAGTGTGTCATCCCAGCTCCGTTGGAAATTTGGATAAGCGGGAGGATTTTCACCCGGACAAGCCATTAGCCAAGCATTCCTAGCATCGACCAAACCCGTCGTCTCGTAGTTTGAAGGACAATCCTTTAGGATTTTACCTACGAGGGTGGACGTGCTGTGGACAGATGATAGGAACGCTGGTAAAGCAACACTAGAAATTTTGCGGATACCTAGCCCACCATATCTGATAGGAAGGGAAGCCTGGGTCCAAGATTGCCCATTGAATTGTAAGTTAAGTATAGATTCCAAAGAAGTTTTCATAAGGGAATCAATTAAGGTCAGAGAATTTTGATGTTTCCAAAAGGGACAACAACGAAGCAAATAAGTAAATTTTGGCACAAAAAGGCAAAATTTTAGAATAGTGATAGCAGTGTGAGCACTGATTTCCAGCAGCCGGTCTGCAGAATTTTGAAATTTTGAAACAGTTTTTGCGATTAAATCTGGAATGGCATCGTCGAAGATTGGTGACCCTAGGAGGCTTAAGTTTTGCTTATCGACAATTTTAATATTTGGACAAAGTAAATTAAAATGTTGGAAGAGATCGGATCGGATCGCGTTGTTTATGAACAGTTCGCATTTATTAAAGTTTAGATCTAAACCAATGGCCTTAAATTTATTTATAATTTCTGAGAGATCTGAAAGTACCGTAACTGCATCACCTCCTAGGGAACCATCATCAAGATACCATACGTTAAATTTGGACTTTAAATTTTGAATGATGGGGTTAATGGCTAAACTGAAAATGGCTGGTCCGAGGGGATCACCCTGCTGACAGCCGACTTCAGAAGATAATTCGTTGCTTTTGTACATTAATTTAGAAGGTTCATGATAACAGTTAAGTAGGTAATTATAAATTTCCGGAATATTATTCCTAATTTCTGTGAGCAAGGTGTCCCTGTTTACCGAATTAAATGCATTTTTGACGTCAATTTTGAGTAAAACCTCACACTGATCGTTATTAAGGTAGGTGCGCAGGGCATGGACTGCCGCTTCGCACCCACCTTTAGTACCGAAACCTAATTGAATTGGTTCAAACTGAGGTTGCAATTTTGAAACTATGTGACGAACTGAAATTTTAGAAGTTAATCGCCGAAATGTAGAGCCGACCGCAATGGGTCTGACACCTCCGTCTTTTTTAGTGAGCGCAATTAGGTTGGCTCCATAAAGAACGGGAACTATTTCGGGATTAACATTGCCAGACAGCATGAGGTTTATTAATTTTGTTAAAGCGAGGATTAAATGTTTGCCTGCGTCGCCCACACAGTGAGAGGTAAGGTCTTTTAGGTGTTGGGGAGCAAGTCCGTCAAGACCTGCTGCAGAACCGGTTTTAAATGAATAGATTGCATTCACTGTGTCTTTCTCAATTAAGTAATTGAATAAAGTGTTTGGATTTGTAATTTCCTTTATTACTTGTTAACCTCTAACTTTCTGTTAAAATAACATCAGAAAGAAACTGTTACCTTTGCGAATTTCAACTCCTTAACTTTTTGTACGGTGTAACATTATATAATTCATTTCTGTTTTTGTTTTCGTAGTTTTAAAACGATTATGTACTTCAAAGAAAGTCAAACTTGATAAAAAGTAGAATTAATATATAATTTCAAATATGTATCATATTTAAATTTAATCTATTTCGGCAATACTAGTACTAAAACTAAAAATACAATAAACTAAAACTATATATAAACTAAATCTATAAATAAAAAAGCTGACCCAGATCAAATAAATAAGAATTTGTTCTTACCCAACTGCAGAAGGAGGGTTTTATTATGTATAATGTGTATGTCTAATTCTTTGACACGCTCTACGGCCTGAACGGTTTGACGGATTTCAAAGCATGAGGTGTCATTACATTGGTCTCAGTTGTGGGAGTGACATAGAGTATATTGTTTGTTTCCCGTAATTACAAAAAAGGCTGCAAAAACTTTTACCTAAAAATCAGAAAAACTGTTTCACTGTATACTTACCTATGGATAAACAGGAGTGCAGGCGGTGGCAAGCAAAAGTTACAAACAGCTGTAACATGCGTTGTAAAAAATAAGGTGTGAAGGTGGCAGGTGAGGTTTCCACACTTGATGTTGTGCCTGCTAGCTCCCAGGGACGATGGATTCGGCTGGGGCTCAGTCAGGACAGAACCCGAAGGTCTCAAAAAAAAATTAAAAATCGGTCCAGGTGTTTTTGAGCGCCACGCGCTTGTGTTAGACCTAAAGCGCGAACAGGTAACAAAAAAAAAAATAGGCTATCTAACGGGAGATGAATAAAAATGTTGTTTGCACTCACAACTCGGTCGTTTTATTTTTTTTAGCACTTAATTACTACCTAATCAGAATTTTACAAGATTCTTGGATTGGGGGTTGCAGGAACAATAATTAAACAGTTTATAAGTATGGTCCCGTGGGGGCACACACACACAACTTCCTTGTAGTCTTAAAAAAAATAAAAGAAGAATATATATAAATATAATCTAGCTGCCTGATTTCTTCCTACCTCGAACAGGGACGATGTTAAAGGGAGAGTAAAAAAAAAAAATAAAAAAAAAAGAATCCTATGGGGCCTGGTGCGAGGCACAAAAAAAGGAAGGCCGTCACCTGTGCTTGTGGTGGGTGTGACAGGTCCACCGACGCTCTGGAGCAGCACCGTGAGAAGGCTGCTGAACTGAAGCTGCGCACCTCCTGGGCACACTCGAGCCCTCGCCAAGCACCGAACAAAGTCTGCAAGCGAAGGAGAAGTCAGCCAAAGAAAACAGAGGTAGATTTGAAGGTAGACAGGAGTTAAGAGTTGCCACGAAACAATTTTGCACAAGCTTACTTACTCGGAATATGGAAAACAGGGAGGAAGCCGTAGGGAAAGCTTCTCCGTAAGCGCAGGCGGCAAAGGAATTAGCAAACTATTCCCTCGGTATCTGGTGGCGTCGCGTACTAAAAACGAAGGATA
Source organism: Clepsis dumicolana (assembly GCA_963691665.1). Taxonomy (NCBI): domain Eukaryota; kingdom Metazoa; phylum Arthropoda; class Insecta; order Lepidoptera; family Tortricidae; genus Clepsis; species Clepsis dumicolana. The sequence goes on along the minus strand of OY829523.1, from coordinate 3,294,550 downwards.
TAATTAGATGCCATCGCAAAGGAACAGAAGCCACGATTGCAACGCAGCATTGGTTGTACACTCAAACACTTACCTGGGAGCTCAGGGTGACGGTCTGGATCTTTGAGGAGTTCCTTTCTTGCGAATTCGAAAACCGAGATAGAAAAAGGACTGATCCTGTGTGATGCCGAATTTAAATAATCAATTCTGCTTAGGCCCGCGCCGATATCGATAAATTTATCGAGCGCTTGCACTATCGACATTGATGATCAGCCGCGACAAACACAACCCCTGATCACTGGTTATAGGAAATCCTTGATTTAAGCCCGTGTGTCCCAATTGACTCCAAATTTTATAAAAAGATAAACTTGTGGCACGCCATCATTTGTTTATAATGCAGGGAAGCAAATTTGACAAGAATCTCGATAACGATACCTTCCAGCAAAACAGCTACGCACTTCACTATTTAGGGAGTCCATAGACAATGTAGAATTCGTGGGTCAAAAACTAATTATCAAACTTTCACAAAACCTTGTAATTAATTAGAATAATTTTGAGGAAAGGAAGGACTTTCTATTTAACGTTACCAGAATTAAAACAAAATAGTACATATTGATTTTTGGAAGAAATCCCTACATTAGTCGATGGTGATTGACCCCGCTCTAGCTAGATGGCGCTGAGAAACCAGATGTCATAGCACTCTCACGTGTCTCAATAGGTGGCGCTAGCCGTAACGAAATTGAAGCGTTACAGCGTTTCATATTGATAATAAGTAGGTACAATGAACTAGTTTCTCTCCTTTTAGTCAGTGGTATTTCTTTTTTTTTTTGTACAAAAATAATTGCCAACCTTACCCCGAATTTACACTATGAAAACTTAGGTAAATTGAATTACATTGCGGTTCTCGAATCGCTGCTTTTATCTCGTTCACTTCACGGCTTGGAACTGCTCCTAATGAAACTTAAAAAAAAACATGCTTTTGTAAATTGTGTAAGTTGCATTATACTGCTTATTGTATTAACATGACAACAGAACAACTAATAGCATCAATCTCAAGTTTCGGTATCTAACCGTCACTCTAATATCGTTACTATTTTTTGCGTCAATATTAATGCATCGTCATTTTGACCAAATCGCAAGAACGCAAGTCATGTAAATATCTATACAGGCTGAGCATTCAAAAATCCCCAAAAGAAAAAAATAATTTAAAATTGCGAAATATCAAATTTAAAACCATTAGGGACAGGAAAAAAATAATGACTTTATATTTTCATATAATTTCCCTCTGAGTTTTTTATCAAGGATACAAATTCTTACTTTTATCGTGTATCATATCGATTATCGTAAAGATTAACAGTTACGAAGACCAACTGTGTTATTGTCTTCGTAACTGTCACAGTTTTCAAGTAAGTAGTTACATAAATTTCATTCGAATTCAACTGTCTTTTAGTTTAAATACTTTAAACCTTCTCCGCGTTGACCTAATCATTTGAGAAACTGACCCTGTATAGGTACTGATGACGTGTTAACAGAGCGCCCTACATATCACAGTTATCACACTGATATCATATCTTAAACATCATGATGTTACCGAACTAACCTGTTACACAGCTTAATTCATCACAACTGTTCTGGCCGCCGGCGGAATTGGTTGCCTTTTAGAACACTAAAAATGGATTATAAAGTTCTATTGTTGTTATATTTTGTGGCTTCTTTGGAAGCGTATAAGGTGCTCATGATAGCTCATACGCCAGTGAGGAGCTTGAACATTTTGGGCGAAGGATATGTGAGGCATTTATTGAACGCTGGACATGAGGCGAGAACTTCCTGTCATTTTTGAAAAATAAACGTATTATTAAACGACGATTTACGTATACACGGTGTCACATTATGAACCGTAAATATTTGTATTTTTTGGTAGTTTTTGGAACAATTAAATGTGGAATGATGATTTAAAAAAAAAAAGTTGTTCACCTCACACTTACTTGTTCAGTTATTTTCTGAAATATTTACAGCTCATTTGACCTGACACCCCGTATTCGTTTGAATGTCGTTTTTTCATTTATTTTCTCTTGATTAATGTAGAATAGAAAATTTCGTTCCCAAATATTTATGTTTAAACTGAGATCATTTGCCAATTTTATCAATGATAACGTTGATAACATAAATATTTGCTGATAGTTAAGAACACTTCGACGGTCCCCGCGAATAACCGTGTAAAAGCTATTACACATTTTTTGTTTATTGCATAATATCGTTATTTTATCTATAACGCACGTCCTAATTTTTTGCCTTGGAAAAATAATGATAAATAACCTATTTTAAGTTAACTTCAATGTCGTTATAACACTATCGTTATAACACGAATAACAGTGTTAAGTTATATAGTATAAAATTTACAAATAAAATTTGACAATAATAAAAAAATAATACGATTTTCTCACATTTTCTCGGAAACCCACATTAAGTATTTTTTTTAGAGCAAAAATACATTTGATTAATAATTTCCATTGTTTTAAATTTAATCTACCAGGTGAAGAACGATTCAACTTTTTTCGTATTTTATTTTTCCTCTAAAGTTGGTGTTTTGATAATACACGTTTATTCGCGGGGACCGTCGACTTTTTTAACGTGTTGAACGCTCTCTAATCAGTTTTAACGTGTTGAACGCTCTCTAATCAGTTTTAACGTGTTGAACGCTCTCTAGTCAGTTTTTTAATTATTATTTTTAGGTGACCTACATGTCAGTCTATCCTATAAAAGATAAGCCTCAGAAAAATTACAGGCACATTGATCTTAGCAGCACCAACATGAATCTAATAAGTAGTAAGTGTCATCGAAATATTTCGGGGAAAACAGATTTCATATTACATTTTTTTCTGGCGTTGCGCGTCCCGTGGTTGGGCCATTTTATAGACACACTTTTTTTCTGGAGTTTTGAATTTTTTGTATCAAATCTACTTCATCACGAGTATTACTGATTTTGATACGGAAAAAAAGTGTCCCGAAATATTGTGTTCCATTCCGTTACCCTATTCAAATACACTTAATATGAGAGTAACGGAATGGAAGTGGAATAGACGTACAAAGAATGTATTAAAATCATGGGTCAATTTTTTCACCCATTGAAATCGATAGTGCTGTGATTCTAAGTAGATATAGATAACACAGAAACTTCAAAATAAAAAAGTGGGGTACAACTTTCTTTAAAATGGCCCGGTTAATGATCCTTCCTAGGTTGCTTCTTTAACGCAACCTGAAACGCAGAATTATGCGGTGATTTCAATTTATTAAAATATCCTATCACTTGCATAAAAACATTTTTTTCAGGTGATGATTTACTAAACATTGGTGCTATAATGCGCCAACCATTGAGTGAACAGGGTGACATATTATGGATACAAGACATGGGACTAAGGGTTGCATTCGCCACATTTAAAAATGAAGACGTTACAAAACTGTTGGCAGACCCCAGTGAAAAGTTCGATGTAGTGATCAGTGAACTACTGGAATCGGAAATGTATGCAGCGTAAGTATTAACATCATATTTATACGATACAATTAAGACAAAATGATGCAATAGCTACTAAAAAAGACCTATCAGACCACCTTTAAAAATAAAGAACAACGCTATCCTATTTTTTATCTCGACAAAGTGCAAATCTAAAAAACGCGAAAGAAATTATGGGAAAGAGCTCAAAGACGTACCTAATGAAAAAGTTACTTCCGAATTTTATTGACTTGACATTGACAATCTTACAACTAAGTTATAATTTGGCTAAAATAACTTCTAGGTACGGAAAATGCAGAATAATACGATTTAAATGAGGACACGATGATGTCATTGTACAATAATAATCATAATAATATGTAACTTACAATCAAAGTGACGTAACATTATGCTAAATCACGCTTCAAACATTATTGGTTTACTAGAGAACACCCGTGGCTCCGCCCGCGTGGAATATTGTATTATGCAGGTACGGTATATTATTTACGTAAGGAATCTCAATAGCAATAGGAATGTGTCCTCTGGGTTAAAAAGTAATATTTCTAATTAGTCCGTCAGACTATTAGTCCGACACGTACTTTTTGCTTTATGTTATCAATAAAAATTTACATAGAAAAAAATAAAATTTCCGTAGACTGCAATGCAGGATAATGAATGGCTTTCTTTATCCCTGAACGGCAACACTGGCATAGATAATAGATCACTCGCTTTTGGCTCGAAATTCGAACTCGCGATTTTATTTTGCTTAATATACAAAACTTACACACCCAATATCATATTTTCTCAAGTTTTTCGCGATTCCCAAGATCAGATAATCTAATTGCTTTAAAAATCTGGAGAAATAGTGTGTTGTTTGAGAGAAACGTGTCAAAATGGTGTTGTAGAGCGCCATCTAGCTCTGTCTCGTTTCTTTTATCCCGTTCTGGTTTTTCGACTTTATATATTAGATTTGATATTCGTTGCTTTGAGTAACCTAATTACAAAGTTATCGTTACCTTAGACATAATGAAGAAGGGATATTGATCACGACTACCAAGATTTGACGAGCTCCCGATATTGCTCAGTGTCAGTTTGCCAGTGATCACGATGCATGTCACTCTGCATCGAAATATCGGGATATTCCGTCAATATGAATGTGATTAACCACGTATCATTTAAAACTGTTATCGTTATCGTTCTGTGTACAAAAAATATAAACTGACTTGGTCATCTATCAACGCACACCCCAAACCGCTATTTAAAATATTGCACATCCTAATCCTAACTAATATTATAAATGCGAAAGTAACTCTGTATCTCTGTCTTTCTGTCTCTGTCTGTCTGTTTGTTACCTCTTCACTTCTCTTACTGCATCAATGTGGATGAAATTTGGTAAGAAGGTAGTTTGAATATTGAGGAATAACATAGGCTACTTTTTATTCGGGAAAATTATATAATTCCCACGGGATAGCGATAACCGAAATCTACGCGGATGAAGTCGTGGGCAACAGCTAGTAATAATATACATACATATGTATACAGTGGTGACGGTATCCATTAAGGAAGGGTTTTTGGAAATGTCTAAGGGGCAAAAATAGGGAATGACAATGTATGAAATTCGGTCAGTTTATCTCATCCATAAAATCATCATGACCCTGGGTAGGACCATCACTAGGTTTAATATTTACTAGACCCATCAATGTGCAGCATCACACCAGCCTTTTTCTACGTCCCATACTGCTGGGCACAGACCTCCTTTCACCATGAGAGGGCTTGGGCCATAGTTCCCAGGCGGCCCCAGTGCGGATTGGGAACTTCGCTGAACTTCATTGTATCGCTTCGTAAGAGTGAGCAGTTTCTCTCGCGGTCACGTTTTCTTTGGTGAAGGAATGTGTAGCATATTTGAAAAAAGTCTTGTGAAAAAAAAAAGTAACGACTAGGTAGGTACATGTTTTTTTGCCGGCTATACTTATCAACCCGACCACTGGAAGTGGGTCGAAACTAACATGCAAGAGTTGGCTACAGACAGACAGACACAAAGACAGGTGAAAATAAATAAAAGCTTGTAAAATAATCGCTTATTTTCTCAACTACAGGATTGCCGCTTTGTTCGATTGTCCTATGATCTGGGCCTACTCTATGGGTCCCCACTGGATGACCACTCGACTGGTAGATGAAGTAACCAATCCTGCGTACGCGACGGACTACATAACACCTGACACTGCGCCGATCTACGGAGTCTTGGATAGGTTCAACAAATTGTGGACGCAGATCAAGTGGCTGTATTTGAAATGGTACGTAAAGTGATGACGATAAAAAAACTTTTTGCCTCTTACTTCCTTCGTTTTTTCTGCATTACAAAAAAGGTATAAAAACAATGTCTTGTATTTTTATTGAAAACCACTTTTTCTAAACAATGAGATTTTATTATTTACATGTAAGCGGTTTTCACTAAAAGTCATTTATTTGTAATGCGGAAAAAAATACAGCTTTCTAGTACCGATAGCCTCTGAGCTAAGCCGCGGACAGACAGACAGACGGACATGACGAACCTATATAAGGGTTCCGTTTTTACCATTTTGGCTACGGAACTCTAAAAACGAAAGCACTTTTTAAACATTACTTCAGCTTAAGTATTAAGAATGATTATGTTTACAGCCAGAAATGATGATGAAGATGATTAAAGTGTCATTATATTTCAAATTTAATAATGGCGGAAGCATTCATGCGAGCCTAAAAACAAATTCACATTGCATATTGTTCCTGCAAATTGTTCTTCACAAGTGATCTAAGTTGTCATTGATTAAAAAATTATATCAGCCTTAAATTTAAAATTTTCAGGGCCAACACGCAGCCGCAAGAAGAAACATTTTACTATGAATACTTTAAGCCACTCTTTGCAAGCCAAAACAAGCCTTTACCAGACTACGGCACAATTATTTACAACTCCTCATTCGTGCTGTCCAACGACTTCCCTGGAAATGGCTTAATGCCGAGTCTTCCACAGAATTTCAAATTCGTTGGAGGTTACCATATAGAGACGCCTCCGAAACCTCTACCTAATGTAAGTATGGCACTCGTAAAAAAATGTACCTGATCTCACCAACGGGCGTTCCTTGGCCAACGTATAGGCATTGCTATACACAGAAGCAATAACGCCGCCAGCCTTTTAGGCACCTAGCCCTGAGGTAGTGGCCTCGGGGACGTTTTCCATTTTAGGTTCTAGTTTTACTATTATTACTATTAACTGTTTTTTCTATTTTTTTTACGATTTTCACGTTAAAATCTACTATTAGGGATACTTACAGAAAACCAGAAAAATAATCATTGACAATCCGTATCACCTCCATACCTTACGATAGTAACATTATTATAGGTATAATATTATAATATCATAGTGCTCTCCCATTACACCAAAGTTACAAGTTAAAATTAGTATTAGTACTTACTAACTTATTTTACTAGCATATTTTTCTTGTCTTCTGTGTATTGTTGTATTACTGAGTATTTAAAGTACCATAACAGAATTAATACGTACACTCATATTAAACACTGAATTAATGATGCCGCTAACTTTGGCCAAAAGATACTGGTAATCAGATTGCTAACTTTTGAATTTTAGCTAAGCTTATCGTCGTGTATGATACAGACTTGTCTTGATCATTCTATCGTTTATGACAGTGTCATTCCAATTGCCAATGTACAAGTATGATGAATGGAACATTTCTTTGTAGGAACTAAAGCAAATCCTGGACAACGCCAAAAATGGTTTCATTTACTTCAGTATGGGCTCGACCTGGCAAAGTAAAGATATACCTGCAGAAGTCACAAGAGGCTTGCTTGAATTGTTTGGTAGCTTGAATGTTACTGTGATATGGAAGTATGAAGAGCAACTTAGTAACGTTCCGAAAAATGTGCACATCATGAAGTGGGCGCCACAGACTAGTATTTTGGGTAAGTTCATTAGACAGTTTGTTCTTACCAGCCATTCTTATCAACCACTGTTGAACCATTATGGTGTGTCTGCCTGTCTGCCTGTCTCTCCATCTCAGCTAGTTATCCCGGGAACTACTAATGCTGTCTACTTGAAATTAGAAATGGTTTGCAGATAAAAAAACTGAACTTATTATACCTAAATAAAATACGTTTATGTACCTAAAGATCAAAGGAAAGATAAAACCATAGTTATACAGTTTTTTAGAAATCATGAAATACATTTAGTTCAACTTGTGACCAAAGGGCTGGCAGTTTTCTCTCAAGGAATCAGCATCGCTGTTTAGCAAGGCAACGCTGCCAGCCTTTTGAGCACCATGCTTCAGGGGCCTCATTTAGATTAAATTGAGTTTTAAGTTTTACTTTAATTAGTTTTAGCTTGGGTTTAATGTCTTTAAAAATGGCTTTTATTATATACATAAACTATTTCATTCCGTTCCACTGTATATAGGACAATAAATGGCTGATTCCGCAAACAGACGAACACGTATATCCTAAATCTCGATCTTCACCAGTTGTTTTTCTTCATAGCACATTCGGTGGCGGTAAACGACTATAGCCTTTATAACAATAGAAATGTATATCGCGTTTGGTTTACCGCGGGCGATAGCATTAATCCTGATTCCTACTGAATCTTTACTTTCGAATCATTTGTAATTATAAATATTATTACAGTTCCGATGCATAATCAACTTATTGCTTTTTTTTTTCAGCACATCCCAACATTCTCTTCTTTATCACCCACGGTGGACTGCTGTCTTCAATTGAGTCAGTACACTTTGGTGTCCCTCAAATCGGGGTACCAATATACTTTGATCAGTTTGTGAACATCAACAGGGGAGTAGCAAGAGGCAGTGCTCTGAGAGTAGACCTGACAGTCGAGCTGCCAGAAAAATTAAGGGTTGCTGTGGAAAAGATGCTGAATGATCCTACGTAAGTTATAATAATTATTTACTTGATTACAATACAATACAAAGCTCTTTATTGAACACCGCATAACAAACAAAACAGAAAAAAACTCTGACTCACGCACGGAGGGCTCCATAAAAAAAAACAGTATGTAAATACATAGTTCGCCTATCAAGGGAATCGAGTCTCGAAGATTTTTCTCGCTTTACCCAAATGTTTTAAGCTGTCTTATCTTAGCAGAGCACTGCAAAATGTATTGGGTATTTTTATAATGAATTCCAACATGATATTTTTATGTCTGTACTAGAGAGCGCCCGCGGTTCCGCCCGCGTGGAATATTATTATTAACGCAAGGAATCTCTATAGTAATAGGAATGTGTCCCCTGGGTAAAAAAGTAATATTTCTGATTAATCCGTCAGACAGATTATTGGAAAAAAAAATATTGAACACGTATTTTTTGCTTTACGATCAACTAAAATTTACATAGATAAAATTTAAAATTTCCGTAGACTGCGATGCAGGATAATGAATGGCTTTCTTTATCCCTGAACGGCAACACTGGCATAGATAATAGATCACTCGATTTTGGCTCGAAATTCGAACTTGCGATTTTATTTTGCTTAATATACAAAACTTACACACCCAATATCATATTTTCTCAAGTTTTTCGCGATTACCAAGATCAAAGAATCGAATTGCTTTAAAAATCCGGGGAAATAATGCGTTGTTTGGGAGAAACGTGTCAAAATGGTGTTGTAGAGCGCCATCTCGGTCTGTCTCGTTTCTTTTATCCCGTGTTAGTTTTTCAACTTTATATATTAGATAATTATTATGTAAGTGACTCGCACTTAGCCGGTTTAGACTCTTCACGATTAACTTTACCTTGTACAATTTATGATGTAAGTAATTCTTATTGCATGAATCTGATCTAATCTACTCTATCTATACAGATACAAACAACGAGCGAAGGCAATCTCTGCTATTTACCACGACCGACCTGTCTCCCCCGGCAAGGAGCTGGTGCACTGGGTGGATCACGTGGTCAGGACAGGCGGCGCGCCGCATCTACGCTCCCCTGCGTCGCTGATGCCCTGGTGGGAAAAACTCTTCGTCGACGTTATTGCTATTGCATTCACTCTACTAATTGTCTTACTTATAATCTTAAATAAAATTAAGAAGTCATTCAGAACGAATAAGTGTAACAGCAAGAAAAGGAATTAAACTTTGCATTAATTGGCCACCAAAGACAGTTTCATTGTTTATAAAACCTGTATTCGTAGCAATATACTATAGTTTAGGTAGATGGTTTTGTTTGCTACTTGTTGTATAAAAAATAGACTTGTGGGCTTATATTGTCTAACGCGCTCGGCTTCACTGTGGCATTCGTCATCTTTTCAAACGGTAGAAGATCGCGTAAGAAAGAGATTGAGATAGCGAATACGACGAATTTACGATGTCACTTGAAGAATGTCTGCTCCGTGGACGTGCGTCTGTTCGTTATCACATTATCACGTCTGTTCTACTGCTGCGACCAAAGAATGAAGAAAACAACAAACTGGTATTTTCTGAACAATCAACCATGGTCGCGTTTCTTTGTGACAACGTCAAATACTGTGTTAATCAACTATAGTCTTAGAAACGGCCTATAATACAATTTATGGGCAATAATAATGTTTAACGGGTAGTCTTCACAATAAAGAACACAACATGTTTTTGTAAGTAGAAATTTAATTTATATACTGCTTCATCATCTTCTTCGTTTAATTTATGTTTACAGCTTTCGTACATTAATTACAGGCTAACAATAATGTGTACATTTGGATCGATAGAAATAAAGAGGCATTAGCTATTTTTGTATTAAAAAATCAATTGCTTAATCACTTTTCTTCTTAGTATCTACAGGCCAAATACATCTGAATAATCTTTTAACAATTATTTTTAAAACTATGAGATTTAGCACTAACACTGCAGCCAGGTCCAGATACATCTTCTGGTACCAGGGCAGCATGAGCGCCGGGGAGCGCAGATGCGGCGCGCCGCCTGTCCTGACCACGTGCTCTACCCAGTGCACCAGCTCCTTGCCGGGGGAGACAGGGCGATCGTGGTATACCTTAGACAACTCTTTAGCTTTCTTGGCATACCTGTCAATATAATACATTATTTTATCAACATCATGTGAGGTCTTGTCACGAGTAATACAGTTAAGAGTCCAAGATCCTCCATTAAATATCAACAGAAACAAAAGAACAAATTTTTACTTCCTTAACAGAATCTCGATAGGTATCTATCTTTTTTTAATCGACTACAAAAAAAGGGGTATTGCAATTCGTCGGAACATTTTTTTTCATTTTCAATTACACCGCCCCTGGGCCGGTAGCATCGATAAAGGATTTTACCCCGAACAAAAAAAAGGTTGTAATGTAATGTGGTCTCTTATTTTTAATTCGGAAAGACGAAAAAAACAGCATTAGTCTGACTGGAATCACCAAAGCACCAACATCATGTTATCATTTGAAACTCGTATTCTATTGAGAATAATACAATCTCAGTCTCAACCAAATATGCTTGTCTACTTCAATGGGTCAAATAAGGCATGTAGATAGAGAATTTGTTAAGCTGAGAATGTAGTCAGTTAAGAAGTAGGTGAGCTGAGAATGTGGTGAGATGAGAATATGGCGAGCTGCGAGTAAGGTAAGATGAGAATGTGGTAAACTGAGAACGTGGTGAATTGAGAATTTGGTGAGCTGCACATAAGGGACATTTTTAATGCCGTGGAAAATGGGGCGACCGTTGGTCTGGGACGCCACTTGCGTCGACACATTCGCCCCGTCCCACCTTCCTTCCACAGCCAACAGGGCCGGTGCCGCTGCAGATTCTACGGAAAACCTCAAGCAACGCAAATATGCAGGCATTAGTAGTGCCTACATATTTGAGCCGTTTGGGGTAGAAACCATGGGTCCGTGGGGTCAGAGTGCGACTAATATATATAAGTCACTGTCGGCCAAACTGATAGAGGCTTCGGGTGACCAGAGGGCTGGCTTTTACTTAGCTCAGAGATTAAGCATTGCTATCCAGCGTGGCAATGCTGCCAGCCTTCTAGGCACCTTACCGTCCGGCAGTGATCTGGGTCAGCTTTTTTATTTATAGATTTATATAGTTTTAGTTTATTGTATTTTTAGTTTTAGTACTAGTATTATATTATTAATATACCTTTATTGACTAAAAAAAAAAAAAATACCTACTAGTTACCTCTATTAGGTTCTCTCTACACTACACAGATGGTGATGGTGGCTGTTTCTTACCTGGGATCACCAAGGACTTCTTCTAAAGCCAGTTTCAATTCGCCAGCCATCTCATAACTAAAGGTGACCGTTCTGCCATAGCCCTTAAGAACTGCCTTCTTCGCGTTCAAGAATTGGTCAGCAAACACTGGTATGGTTATAACCGGGACTCCGAAGTGGATAGTCTCGATTGTGGACCCAAAACCACCGTGGGTTATGAAGAGACAGGTGTTGTTGTGGGCTGCAAAGGTACGAAAGGACTACAACTCCAGTCAAATATGCAGTGTAAACTAAAATAAGACTAAGCTAGAACTAAAAACCGCTAGCAAAGTTGAAAAACCCTTTTTCATTTTAAACTCCAGTATTCCAAAAACGGCTGAATGAATCGATTTAAATAAAACTTGGCTACGAACTTATTCCGATAAATAAAACCGAGTCTAAATCGACCTAACCGCTTAGGAGCTACGATGCCATGCCATAGACAGACAAAGAGATATTATGGGCATCAAACTATTATCACTTAATGAGTCGGTGGATATAAATGAATTTAATTCCGTCATGTTTGATTTTCATGGGATTATACTTAAACTGCCTAGGATTAGGAAAAAGAAACCATCGATTTTGTTTTTTAAAGTGCGTACTACACGCTTCGCGAATAATTTTCGTTTGCGTTTGATAACTTTACGAATGTTACATTATAATTATTTTGAGCGATCACAATTACTGTTTTCGTCGATCTCTCTACAGGATATAATTTTGAATCTTCGGAATTTGATGGCTCATAAAACACGATTTTTTCTGTTCAAGTTGCAATCTTTACTACATTCTTAAATGTGTTACAAAACTTACCTAATATGTTTTGTTGGGGAGCCCATTTTAAAATATGCAAATTCTTAGGTTTGTTATGTAGCTCTTCTTCAAATTTCCATATTACTGTCTGTTTGAGCTCACCAAGCACCTTCAATATGTCTTGCTTTAATACTTCTGGTAGATCTTTGCTCCTCAAATTTGAACCCATGCTGAAGTAAATGAGGCCATGCTTAGCGTCGTCCATGATTTGTTGCAAATCCTGAAAAATTATGTTTATCTAAGTCGCAAAGATTTAATAACAGTTATCTTATTAGACAATTCTGTTGTTGGAAATGAAGCTAAGTAATTACAACAATACAAATATCCTTTTATTGAATACCACGAAACAGTACAAGGAGATTAAAAAAAAACCTGCCACGTGCGAGTTGAACTCGCGCACGAAACCCCAAGAGAGTCACTGGTCCGTTGTCCGCCTTTAAGGAGAAAAAGGAATAGAGGAAAGGGGGTCGAGCCTCCGGCGCTCTCACTGACCGAACGAAACGCAACAGGGGTGCTGTTGCTTCACGCTGATTTTCTGCGGGTACGTAGACTAAGATTTCGTAATAATCTCTTACCTTTTCCATGGGTTTCGTTTTAGTATCAATGTGGTACCCTGCAATCGCTTTGCAGTTTGGCGGCATGGCTATGGGATGGCCTAAAGTTTCGTGATAGTTTGAAAGCACGAATGATCCGTTGTATATGACCTCTTCGTAAGCAGGTGCGCTTCTGCCTCTCTTACTAATTTGGGTTCGGAATGTTTCTTCATATATACCCCTTTCTGTAGGGACCATGTAACTGAAATTTTGTAAGTGTCAAAGAAGCATGGGTAGCAGAGGAGCTTAAAGACAAATAAATAATAGCGCTTAAAAAAGCCTGAGGGCGATTCTGAGAGGAGGCCTGAGGGTCGAGCACGACTGTACGAATGCTGCGTAACGTAAAGTCGAATAGTAAACGTTGTCGAGTTTGTATGACGTTCGGAACAGCGCCCGCCTGTGAGCGTATTTGGAACTAAAATTTAGTATGACGTTTCTCGATCTCGATACGATAACCGTAACGTTACGCAGCTTTCGTAAAGTCGTGCTCGACCCTCTGTGCCCACCAGTGGGGAGTAAAAAAGGCTGATAATGTGATGTGATGTGTGGTGTGCTTAAGAAAGTGGAAGTATGTTCTCTTGGTTTGATTCCTAGCGAGATGGGACGAGTTATGTACAATCAAAACATCAAAATAAATCATTAAATAATTTTAATGTTAAAAGCATTATGAATTATCAAGGCCGGTGAAAATGGATCTGATTCTGACAGAATCTGACCTGTTTTTCGTTGCCCTAGAGAGTTAGACCGTACTTTTAGCCTGGTTACTTATATAACGTTGCTTAGTGAGTGAGTTGGTGAGTAACTACTGCTTGGTTGCGTGACAAGTAATCTTTATAATAATGTTACTTAATGAGCAATTCTTCGATTAACTTTGGTTTATTACAAGAATCAAGCAAATACACGACCCACTCTTTATAAAAACCGGATGTCAGGGAGTCACGGTTGTTTGTTTGCTTGCGAGACGCCTTGTACTCTTTCAAATTCAAATTGCCAATTATATATTTGTTGGTCGGCACCATAAACAATCTGGGAGCGACCTCCTTACAGCGTTATCACACTGGCGATTTGCTAGCGAGTTTCGTATTGAGGCGATCACGCAACGTGTTCGCCGCGAGCGATATTAGGATAAAGCACTCGCTAGCAAATTGTAACGTTTAGACGTTACAAGTTAGTATTTACACTCTAAACAAATGAAATAAAATTTTGTTTGTACAAATGTAATAAAAGTATAAAAAACCTAACAGCTAACAATAGAAAAATGTAGAAAATAATATTTACAAAGTATCAGATTAAATAGTTAAGGGGTCGTGAGGTCTAAATTTGGGCTATGAAAGTAACAGGTAAATAGAAGGTAGGTATGCCACTCCCCTTGCACTCAGCTCAGCCAAGCAGTCCGCCGGTAGAGCCGTCGGGTGTTATTTGCAGGGCAGCGAGTCGGGAGGCAGGAGACAGCGGAGCTAGGTAGGCAGGTGTATGGCAGGTCAGGCAGAAGTAGCAGGAGAAGGAGTCAGGAAGTAGAGTAAGCAGGTGCTAGAACCTCTAGTCGAGGTCCCGTATCACGCAATTATTATTAATATTAGAGGCAGCATAGAAGTACAAATTATAATGATTTATTTACATACATACATACAGTCACGCCTGTTTCCCGGAGGGGTAGGCAGAGACCACGGATTTATTTAGTTTAATTTATTTTCAATAGGCGCTCATGTATAGACACACGGCGCGCGCAGAGCAAAAAACAAAAGGTGAGCGCCAGTTTTCTTCTTAATTTTCGAAAAATAGGTTAGCATGGTTGAAGTGCTACAAAATAGGTTAGCATGGTTGAAGTGCTACAAAATAGGTTAGCATGGTTGAAGTGCTACAAAATAGGTTAGCATGGTTGAAGTGCTACAAAATAGCTAGTATGATAAGACTCTTACAGTACTTACAGTTCTTTGAAAGCGGAGATAAAAAGCGACGTAAAGATCCCTTTCGCCCGCTGTAGAAAGTTCAAAGGGGGTACATCAGCAGAAAGGGCGTTGGGGTAGGACGCCGGGTTGTTCTTCTCATGTATCAGACGGAGGATCGTCGAGTCTGGAGCAACGGATATCGCCCAAATGTACGGGCAGTTGTATAATGCTGAAAACCTGACAAAATTTCACACAATATATTTTATTCCTTATAAATAAAACCACAACTAAACTACGCTAAAACAACATGGACTTTGGGTCTGATACAAAATTCACGAAAAAGGACTCCGATAGAACAATGCACAATAAAACGTTAACAATGCTCTCGTGTTTTCATTTCGTTTCATATTATTATTACTTCTGGTTATTTATTATAATCTTACACAATACATACTACACAATATTTATATAAAAATTAAAAAAAAAACATTAATACCAAATATACATACATATATAAACCTAACCTAGGGTGCCACCGGTAGCGGGGCAGGGTCCAAGCTACCGGTGGTTAGGGCCGCAGAATGAGGAACCTCCTGACGATGCGTGCCGTGTCAAGGAGTATACCGCCTTCTGTAGCTGACCCTTGACCCAACCGTCAAGCGAGAGCCTCTTAAGGTGTTGGTCGAGGCTCTTTGCTATGTGACCCTTTGCAGATACCACTATAGGTACAGTGATCGTAGAGTTATTATTATTAATTTTGAATACTAATTGTAGTATTCATAGTCTTTTTCCTTATTTGTGCACTTATTACTTTGTTTCAATCACTTTTCCTCTCGCTATTTGCAAAGGTTACATTATAAATGGGTCATTATTTTGACGTTGATTTCTTCTTTTGACTTTCGTGATCACTGATCGACTTTGATGTCGTTTTCTGTTATTTGGTAGAAGTACGGGACCACTAGCAACTAACTCAGAAATGCCAGAAAAATCTACAGTCAATTCATAAAAAACGTCTCCAAACGCTTGAATAATAAACCCAAATTATCATAAGTGTTTACTTACGTACCCAGCAAGAACTTCGCTAAACATGAATTGTATGATGACAAGATCAAACTCTTGAGTAGAGTCTTTAATGAGAGTCTGTACGTTGTTGTTTTCAATAGATTCCTTAGCAATGTTAACTAAAACGGAGAAAAACTTCATATATTCAGAAAAGCCTATCTGGTTTTCGACTACTCTGTTAAGGGACACCAAATTACCTGCAAAACCAAAAGTTTAAAATTAGAATTTTAAGTCAATTAAAATCGTTTTTAACCATCGACGTAAAAAAAAGGGAAGTTATAACTTTGACCGCTGTGTATCTTTGTGTGTGTGTCTGTCAGTGGCACCGTAGCTCTTATACCGATTTGAATGCATTTGTTTTCATTTGAAAGCAGGTTTTCTAGCGGTGGCTCTTTACTAAGTTTCATAAAAATCGCTTCAACCGTTATTGAGTGAGATGTTGAGCTTCAAAATGAAAATTTCGGGGTTTTCAACCTGTCTAAGTTGGTTAGGTTATAGAAAGTTGCTAATTGCAAGAACTTCCTATTGATTTTACGGCACTAAAACGTTTCGCAGCAATTCGCATTGTAATTATCTGCGATGCACGTCTTATAATTATGAATAATGGGCTTTTAGAAGCAATTTTTTGAGTCTACTAGCGCTTTCTGTTAATAGCCAAAGACATTTTTTTTTATGTGTTGTGATGTTTAACGATTTTGTTGAAATACTTACTCGGTGACAATTTCAGTACTTCAGAAACATCGACTAAGTGTAGATTAGGGTGTGCCTTCTGTTTCTTTGGGTACGGCGTGATATACGTGATCTGAAATAGATATGATACATTTTTAAATTTTCCTGTACATATCGGGAAGTAAATAATCGATATTTCTTCCGATTTTTATTTTGTTTTATACGGATAAAGTGGTGCTGAATCTAGTCTGGTTTGATGTAGGTAAAGTTACGTAGTTCAATGGGGAAAGTTTAAAAAATATCATATGCAATATGGTTGATTAAATAATGCCTTCCATGACGTATCCGCCAACGGTGAACCCTTTTACGAAACAGGTTAGTTTGCGTAATCGGATATGAATAGTAAGCTTAAATTTTATTTTAAATATCCTGTCGCAAGAAGCACGGAACAGCTGCCCAGAAGAGTTAGGAATGATATAGAGAGTTGAAACAAATAGCACATCGAAAATTAGGTACGCTACGTATAGACGTAGCATACCTAATTTTCGATGTGCTATCCTTTTAATAGTAAAAGGCTTGTCTGTGGGGTTACAAACAATGTTAGCCAAGTTCAAATTCTCCTTTTAAATGACCTTTTAAATTGGCTTAATTGACTAGTAAAAGAGAACTACAGGGCCGTGTTTTATAAAGCTACAAGTTACAATTTACAAGCGGAAGTCTCATCTTATCACCTTTTGTTAGAAAGAGACTTCCGCTTGTAAACTGTAACTTGTAGCTTTATAAAACACGACCCAGGCCGATTGAGATTTTTTGAGTGGTTGTGCTATAAGAGCTACATTCATACCAAATTTCAAGTTTCTAGGACAACTGGAACCCTTGAGGTTTTCGCAGTACGGCAATTTATATGAAAACAGCCTTTTTAATGGCTGTATCCATATCTTTTGATTGCGTTGACTTGGAAGTTTGTTCACAGCTTTAAGAGACTGCAAGCTGAAGTATTTGATGTGAATTTTAGCTTGCTACCTCCACGCGTTCCAGAGAAAAGGGGTTTTGACAGACAGACAGACGGACAACAAAGTGATCCTACAAAGGTTCCGTTTTTCCTTTTGAGGTGCGGAACCCTAAAAAATGATGATAGTTGAGAAAAATGAGAAAAGTTGAAAAAGTCAAATATCTGAAAACGGCTGATCCAATTTTTATCAAACTGAGAAGAACCGTCATTATTAAACTAGCTAATCAGTTCATCCCTATGAAACCTACGAGGCCACAATGTAGGGGTTAAAATGCAAGCATGGAAAACTTCTGTTGCAAAGTTTACAAGAGGGTTAGAAGGACTTACCTCATGACCAGCTTCTAGCAGCAGCTTGACATATCCGTCTCCTAGTAAGCTGTGGCTGGGACTTGGCATCGGAAACACTGCCAGGATCCTGAAGGCGTCACAGTTCTGCATCCACCCGAGAACTGCTAGGAGTAACGCAAACTTCGCCATCGTTCCCAACTGGAATGTAAAATGGGTATCCCTCTAGTCGCATAGGTAACAACTATTGTCATAATATTATCATGATACTCGGGACTTAATCGCGTAAAAAACATATATTTTAATTTGAATTCATATCTTCATGGAATCCGGTAATCAGTATTGTGTAAGCGTCATCAAATATCGTCTCATAAATCGCCGGATGTTGTGAGTGTTGTGTGTCGGACTGGTGGCAACCCTAGTGAAAAAACTAATAATAAAGACCAAGTGCGGGTAGTTCGAGGAACCCGTGCAGCTAGGAGATGTTGATACCCGCCTCTTCAGTCCCTTTGAGACCATGGACGCAACGTCGCGTCCGAAACTTCGAGGTATTTAAATTCAATTCATTTTACGCGATTAAGTCCCGAGTATCATGATAATGTGTGAAAATCGCGAAAGTTTAAATCAATATGTTGTCATAATTTCGATAGTCATAACACTTTACGCATAAAGTTGAAAGAAAGAAAGAAATAAATGTTTATTGCCAAAAGATAATTCGTAAACAAACAGAACATAATACAGTGTACAATATACAAGACGCATTTTAAAATTATAGTTGTCGCTCATAAAAGTCTTTTGTCATTATTGATCCTGCGCAATAACTTTCATTGTCTTATTTGTACAACTTATGTCATAATTGTTATAACCATAATGTCATTAGTATCATGATAATGTGTGAAAATCGCGAAAGTTTAAATCAATATGTTGTCAATAACACTTTACGCATAAAGTTGAATGAAAGAAAGAAAGAAATGTTTATTGCCAAAAGAAAATTCGTAAACAAACAGAACATGATAATGTGTGAAAATTGCGAAAGTTTAAATCAATATGTTGTCATAATTTCGATAATCATAACACTTTACGCATAAAGTTGAAAGAAAGAAAGAAATAAATGTTTATTAATTTATTGAATCAGGCGTTACTTTGCGGAGGTCCATATTTATGAACTAAAAAACAATTACTTTGCTCACCCGCGACCACTAATGACAAATAGTTATATCTGTGCGGCAAATGTATGTTTCCATGCAACACCTCCGCCTCCACTGCTACACGAATCAACACATGCCACACAGACCCAACTATCACCACCACCACTATACTAAAAGCTGACGCGTTTCGGCACTCTCCACGAGGCCATTTACGAAGCACAACAACAACCGCTCAACATGCCACCACTTCCACTACTGACATATGTAAACCATGTACTTAACTTAGTTAATGACAAAACCAACGTACCCACTAATATTTTATAAATTCCAAACTACCCTTTTATGTAAGTCCTAAACTACCCTTTTTTAAGAAATGAATTCCAAACTACCCTTTTTATTTTTATTTTTAATTTACGCCAGGTACCCCGTTATTTTTAACCGAGTACGGTAAAAAGAGAAGTCATGTTCTCATTATTACTATGACACATTATTAAAATTAGAACCAAGTCGTAACAAAGGCGAAGAAACCAAATTAACTTGTTCATTAATAATAGACCCCATGTTGTTGTACCTAATTATTTTCAATTGTTCTAAAACCGATAGCCGCAAACCCTTATCACAATAATGTAAAATTTCGTACGTATCTGAGTCTAACAACGAATGATTCGTGTCTAATAAATGCTTGGCAAAGTTTGATTTCTCTGGATGATCATGCCTATATGACGAGACATGCTCTTTAAATCTAGTATCAAAGCTTCGACCGGTTTGTCCAATGTATACTTGACTACAGTCGCCACAAGTGAGTTTATATACGCCCGACCTGTTCCCTTTATCCACCTTTTCTTTGTTATTACAAAGTCTAGAACGTAAAGAATTAGTAGTCTTAAAGGCAACATTGATGTTATTTGATTTTAAAATATTATAAATCTTGTCAGAGAAGAAAAGAGAGTTGTCTTGTTTTGCTTGCGGGTGAGCAAAGTAATTGTTTTTTAGTTCATAAATGTTTATTGCCAAAAGACCTAGATCTAGACCTAGTAGTAGTAGTAGTGGTTTAGTCTTTTGTCATTATTGATCCAGCGCAATAACTTTCATTGTCTTATTTGTACAACTTATGTCATAATTGTTATAACCATAATGTCATTTCACATAATCGGTCGATGATCTCACCGAGTCACCGACCCCACTCAAGCGACCTCGTCGAGTTGAAAATCAAAATAAGTTAGGTCAGGTTAGTATATTGTGTCAAGACGCGAAGCGCCGTTATGTGGTGGAATAGGAGCTCCACGAAGCAGAGGGTCGAGCATGACTTTTCGAATCCTGCGTCACGTAAAATCGAATAGTAAACGCTGTCGAGTTTGTATGACGTTTGGAACAGCGCCCGCCCGTGAGCGTCACATCACATCACATCACCAGCCTTTTTTTTTACGTCCCACTGCTAGGCACAGGCCTCCTCACAGAATGAGAGGGCTTGGGCTATAGTTCCCACGCGGGCCCAGTGCGGATTGGGAACTTCACACACATCATTGAATTGCTTCGCAGGTGTGTGCAGGTTTTCCTTCACCGAAAAGCTCATGATAAATTACAAATGTGAGCGTATTTGGAACTAAAATTTAGTATGAGGTTTCTCGATCTCGATACGATAACCTTAACGTTACGCAGGATTCGACAAGTCGTGCTCAACCCTCAGAGCCCTCCGTCGACTTGATTCCATTCGCCTTACACGACTAGGAACACGCAAATCTATTATGGCGATTGATATATGCCTAAAAATTTGATGTGCAGTAAATATGTAGGTACATTATTATGACAATTGTCATTTATGCTCTCAAATATTATGGTTATAAAAAATTATGCTGATGATTATTACAAGCAGCTATGCCCATCAAAAATACGACTTTAATTTTTTTCAACCTAAATGGATTCTAATATTCTACTTGTTTTTGATTGCGACTCTTTCTAATCATTGTGATAATTAATTAAAATAATAAACTTTTTTTGACAGATTACACAAGCAATTTAGACAGTTTAGACCAGCGGTCGGCAACCGGTGGCTGGCGGCCCTAGCAAATGTTTTCGAATTTTTAATATCTGAAATACTTTTCATCAAAATTATGAACAAGTTTAGTGCGGCCTGCCTTTTATTTCAATTTGCTACCATGTGGCCCTTGCCTGCCAAAAGGTTGCCTACCGCTGGTTTAGACAAAAAACTAGCTTATTTTTCCGACTGTACTTTTTGTTGACTTCTTGTATTGTCATTAAACTTTCAAATCCATGCATACCAAATTTCACGCGTCAAGTTAAATATTTAAGCATTTACATCTATTACTAAAAAAACGTTATTTTAAAAGGAAACAAAATTATGTACTGACCTTGAATGCTATTCACAGTTCTTGCCTGAGACCTTTTGTCACTTAATTAAAAAAAAGTTGTTGTTATTCCTTATCAAATCTTACAGTTAATTGAACCCAAACAAACACAAAGAGACATTAATTAACTTCAACATAAATCACATCACGATGACTCTACAAGAATGATAAGTATAAAAGTAATAAACCGCCGAGATACCAATAACTGTCTCACTTTTATCATAAAGCAATATTATTATAATGTTGTTACGTTTGAACAGAGCTAATAGAGCGCTTGACTACAAACACGTTCTGCCTGTTGAATGGTTACTACGAAACAACCACACACACTACATCTGTGATTAATTATTCTAAGAGCGTTTGCTCACGGCATCTGACGCGTATCCTTGAAATGGCGGTCCGAGGTAGATCAAGTACTATTTGCAAAGTCCGACCGAAATTAATTATAAAGGCCGAAACCGAAACCGGATTTCGGCTTCAGTCTCAGTTTCGTTCGAAACCTCCATTACTCGCAACTCCCATTTAATAGGTCATGTTTTCGTGGGAAGAAAAATATATTATAGCCAATGAAACTATGATCAGTGAATAATTTTATTTACATAATAAAAGCAATTTACAATGACATTAAATCTAAGCTTAAACTAAATAAACTACAACTTAAAACTAAATTAAATCTAAATAAGGCCCCCGTGGCATAGTGCCCAAAAGGCTGGCAGCGTTGCCTCGCTGAATAGCGATGCTGATTCTTTGAGAGAGAAAACTGCCAGCCCTTTGGTCACAAGTTGCATCAACTAAGCGCTTTTGTAACTCAGAGAGTTAGATCAGTTATTTCCATATTCATAAACGTCACTCAAGCCACCAAGCCGAAACTAAACCGAAACTAGGCCGAAACCGAAACCGAAAGTTTGGTCGGACACTATTTTTAGGGTTAAAAACGGCACCCTAAGGCTGCACTGTCCGTCCGTCTGGCTGTATGTCTGTCACCAGGCTATATTTCATGAAACGTGATAGTTAGACAGTTGAAATTTTCACAGATGATGTATTTCTGTTGCCGCTATTACTTAAAAATAAAACAAGTTACTTACTCAAAATCCAAATATTTTATTCAATTACATAACACGCTCAGTTACATTGTACAAACAAAACTAAATTTATTTTTTCTTAATTTTATTCACTGGGGGCTTATTGATAAACAATGATTTTGCTGCACTAAACTTTAAGGTCTTTAAGGTCAATTTAAGTGCGTATAAAACAACTATTACTACTGCAGCCAGGTCTAGGTACATCTTCTGGTACCAGGGCAGCATGAGCGCCGGGGAGCGCAGATGCGGCGCGCCGCCTGTCCTGACCACGTGCTCCACCCAGTGCACCAGCTCCTTGCCGGGGGAGACAGGGCGGTCGTGGTAAATCTTCGAAAGCTCCTTAACTCTCTTTGTATATCTGAAAGAAAATAACAGCCATGTATAATCACATTATTTAATCAAAATTATCAAAATGAACTAAACACTTTTTTTTATTAGATTGGATGACGTACTTTTTATGAGCATGCACCAAAGCAAAATATCTCGCCTTTTGGTCCCAAGTATCAAACTCAATATTATGTAATTTACATGCCAGTTCTGACTGTAGTACTCTAAGATGTAATTTTAAATTATCTCTAACACTAAACCAATGACGAAGACTCCTCATTTAGCCAAATCATGCGACCCTTATTTATTGCTATCGTAGCAGCCCTACTGAATATGGACCTCCGCAAAGTAACGCCTGATCCAATAAATTATTTACAATTATTAAAGTTTTACATTTGTTGTTTTAATTACTTATTTTGAATGAAACGGATGTTTTAAGACATTGGTTTTTAAGAAGCCATTGAAGAAATCAATAATTAAGAAAATCTATGTTATAGAGTGCGAATGTGAATATTACAATTTTAATATTAATATTATTATTATTTTATGGAATACCTAATGTTCTGAAATAAAGATATTTTATTTTTATTCATTTTATTTTATTACTACTGAAGTGGGGTGTCCTGAATCAAGC
Source organism: Clepsis dumicolana (assembly GCA_963691665.1). NCBI lineage: Eukaryota > Metazoa > Arthropoda > Insecta > Lepidoptera > Tortricidae > Clepsis > Clepsis dumicolana. The sequence continues at coordinate 3,270,981 of OY829523.1, read as the reverse complement.
GGATGTTTTAAGAAATATTTTTTTGTGCTGCAACGCGGAAACGCAATTGAACTAAACGTGTGATTTGTGTAAGTAAATACTTACTTAGGATTTCCGATGATTTCGTTGATAGCGAGTTTAAAGTCGCCAGCCATTTCGTAGGACAGTTCTACTCTCTGAGCATAGCCTTTCTGGACGGCTCTTGCAGCGTTAAGGTGTTGGTCGGCTCCATACGGTATGACAATGGTCGGTACTCCGAAATAAATTGCTTCTGTGGTCGACAAGAGACCACCATGTGTGATAAACAACCGGCAATTCGGATGAGCTGTAATAAAAAATATCAGGAGTTGCAATTACAACTTTCTTCCAAAACTTCAACAACCGCGGAGTAGAGACCGCGACTCGGCAAAGGTGGGATGACGATCTGCGAAAGACTGCGGGCAGATGCTGGATGCGGCAAGCAGAAGACAGGGCGCTATGGCGCTCATTAGGGGAGGCCTATGTCGAACAGTGGTATAGAACAGGCTGATGATGATGATAAAAACTTCAACATTAGTCGAGATTAAAATATGATTTCTATTTTACCAAGGATGCTTGTTTGCGGTGCCCACTGCACAATATGAATATTCTTGGGTATATTCGATAAGTTTTCCTCGAACTTCCATATCGCCGTTTGTTTGACTCCACCAAGAACTTTCAAAAAATCTTGCTTTAATGAGTCTGGAAAATCTTTGCTTTTAGCGTTGCTACCCATACTAAAGTATATAACTCCATGCTTCGCTTCGTCCATAAGTTTCTTGAGATCCTGTAATGTATCCAATTTATAACATTGTGATTTTTTAAGACATAACGAGAACGGATATTGACCGCGATTGCCTTATAGGTTTGACGAGCACCCGATGTCTACCCGAGGTCATAATGCATGTAACTGCGTCGAAATATCGGAAGCTCATGAAATCTAGGTATAAGGTCATCGCGGTCAATATCCCCTTCTCAAAGTTTTATGTAATTAACCGCGATTCATTTAAAACTGTTATGTGTTCTTTATCCGAGTAAGGCAAAATAAAATTAGCCGGACATCCCTCTTCCAGATTAGAGCCTAGTTTAGAGGAACATTCAATCCCCGCCACAGAATACATAATAGTACAAGTATTGCCGCCTTATAATTATAACCGACGACAGGATAGCCTGGTTTGGGACTATGTTGATATTGGTGTCAATTGTACCATGACATGATATTTATTTGTTTATTTATAATTGCGGAAAAAATAATGTATGTGATATACTTAATACATCGATTGATGGAGTTCTATCTTATCTATGTCCTTTCGGTCTCATATGTGACCGGCTACGAGACGACATACATTATACTGGTATTTTGTTAAGTTTTAGCAGAATTTGTGACGCAATAAGACAGAATTTAGACCTCACCTCTGGTAAAGGTTTAACATTGGGGTCGATATGATATCCACCAATCTCTTTGCTGTTAGGAGGCACGCTGATTGGCTGACTGAGTGACGAGTGAGAGTTGGTCAGCATAAATGATTCACTGAATATAGCTTCTTCATAAGGAGGCAGAGTGCGTCCCCTTTTTCTGACTGCTGGTCCGAAGATTTCCTCATAAAGAGCCTTTTCTTTCGCATTGAGGTAGCTAAAATAGTAAGTTGAATAGGTATTACAAAGAAAGGTAAAAATAAGTTTTCTGTTAAAAAATCATTTTTAGTACAAGCTTTTTTTGCAGACGGTAGGTCTCTAGCTCTTTGACTCTACTAGTATTGTCATCCAACTTGCTTAGTCCATACAAAATTTTAGGTCAGGCCACCAGAACTTCACTACCAGAAGATTTTATAGTTACCCAACTTCCATACCAAGTCTGAAGTCATTCCGACAACTGGAAGTGGATCAAATTTAACTTGCAAAATTTGACTCGAACATACAAACATACATGATTATAAAAACGTCAGCATTTCATGTAGCTGCCACGCGAGATGGAGACAGGACTTCGCGTGACTTGAAATTTAGTTATAATAATCATACTTCTGTCAACTATTAATGAAAATCGGACAAAACTAACAAAATTTTCGCAGCCCCAATAAACATCTGGTTGACCAGGTTTTGGACTCGCTCAACGAATGAAAACGGAGGTGTTGATGTAGAAAGTATGTCAGGGTTGTACGCTGCGTTAGAAGCCTCGTGGATCAGACTGAGGATCAGCCAGTGAGGCTCCAATGAAGACGACCAGATCAACGGGCAGTCGAACACCTTTCCATATCTGAAACATAAGACAGCATCTTTAGAAAAATGTACGCTGCGTTAGAAGCCTCGTGGATCAGACTGTGGATCAGCCAGTGAGGCTCCAATGAAGACGACCAGATCAACGGGCAGTCGAACACCTTTCCATATCTGAAACATAAGACAGCATCTTTAGAAAAATACTCCTAATATTGAACTGGTTATACTCTGTAATCTATCAATTTACATAGGCGCTTCTGTATTTAAATAACAACCATCGGCCATCTTTGTATCTCGTCAACGACTCTTATGGCCATTTTCATCTAACTTGTACTGTCAAGCGTAACTTAAGTTATTTTAAAATCACGTCTTAATGGTCAGTTTTGCGACATTTCGTCGTATGTGTCTGACACTGATCGTCAGTTTTGTGACGACCGCTAACCATAGGTTAAGTAATTAAGTAATGATTCACTGAAAACGCCCTTATAATGTCTCCAGCCGTTGACACTTGATTCCAAAATAGAACTATATGCACGTCGATGGTGTGAGTCCGCTCACAGTCTAGAGCAAGGGCAATTGACTGCAACGCTTCACATTATCAGCCTAAACTCGAAGAATTTCGATTTTAAAACAGCTGTTATCTTAACAAGAAAGATCGAATCAAGAGGATGGCTAGTGAACCTGCTGTAGCTCGTTTCACTACAAAGCGGTCTCTGTACTATTAATTTCGTATTAACTCTGATCTGCTTAACATAATAGAGCCATCTGTGAACTCAACGGAAAAGCTCCTATAGATAAACTATTTAGGCATATATTATTTTAAAGGAACGCAACATTCCATAGATACTGACGGTATTTTTGATTTATCGTTCTTGCTGCTATTAAAGACAAGATAATTGTAGTATTTTTTGATATAAGTGCGAAAAGTATCTCATTTTGCCCGATAGTCCCGAGGTCGAGATTCGGGACGAGTGAAAATGGCACTTCCGCACGTGTACCAAACGACGTTTTTTAATACATTTGCGAAAACATGACAACGAAATTCAACATGACAATGAAGCCGGTGCTGACTCCGTCGACCTCCTCCACCGGCTCCTTGGAAAAGTAAAAAGCACTTGTACGAAAAATCTAACTTTCCGCATGATACGTAGCCACAAAAGTGCCACTTTTTGAGCAACTGTATTAAAAAATCCTAAATCGTTGATACGATTATGATCTTACCCGGCGTAAACGTCGCTGTAGAGCCATTCAACGATAACAGCGTCGAAATTTTGTGTCGGATCGTTAAGGAGGTGCAATAGGTTTTCAGTCTCCAACGACATTCTCATCATTTTGACGAGTTGTGGTATGAAGCCAATAAAGTCAAAACTGACTTCTTTGTCCAACAACTTTTTCAGTGAAAACTTATTTTCTGGAACACGGAAGTAGAAATACTTACACTAATAATATCTCATTTGCTTTTCCTATGTTCTTGGAACATGCTTTTAAGTTTTACGTTGTCAAGTCAATCAATCAAGTCAATAGGCATTTACTACGCAACCGTCCCTCTAAGACCACATCTTCGCTTACCACCAGGCCCCTAATTCACCAACTTTACAATTGTCAGTTTACAATGACAATTCGAACTACATTTCTTTGCCAATATGAAGCGCGTTAAAACAAAAGCTCTTCAAGCCAATCGTTGACACCGAATTGTCATTGAAAACTGACATTTATAAAGTTGGTGAAATAGGGACCATGCGTGACCAATCACGCAGCTAGCTCCAAAGCTAGGCTGTATAAATAATGGCCGGTACACACCAATGTGTAGCCAACCAATGTGTTTGGCCCAATATTGGGCCAAAATAACGAATTAAAAATATCGCTGTGTTTGCACTATTATGGTGTACCGATTCTTACCTACTGTTTGTGGAACGCACCAACAAAAGTTATTGTATCTATTACTCCTCTGTTATAAATGACACTTTTAACGGCCTTACCCAAATATGTAAAAAATCAATGTGCAAAATAATCGCAAAAATATGTAACAATTTAACGGGCTAAATAATGGCATAAATATGTAACAATTTAACGGGTAAAACAATCTCAACAACAATAAATTAACTAAATAAATCTCAAAAATATTGTGTGGTTGTGTGTTTGACTAACGTTAAGTGTATTTTAGAAACAATCGAAAGAAATTCACTTAAGAGACAAGAAAAATAATTTGCCTAAAGAATTCAAAATTTCAAGGTTTGTGAGTGGACCAGATATTTATAAAACCAGAAAATAAATACTTACGGTCAAATTTGCTAATACTCTCACTGATATCAACTTCATGGTATTTTGCGGTGGTTTTGTTCGTCGGGAACGGCGTTACATACGTAACCTAAAATAATAATAAAAAAAAACATTTGAACTTAAAATGCACTTATTAACAAACTTTCCATTAGATAACCATAAAACATTGCAACTTTCAATATACCTACCCATTAGGTAACTAGTTATGAAAACCGTCTCCACGGAATTGAATTAACTTTATGAATTACATTTGTAGTACACTTCCTTTTGTTCTATTATTTTATGTTTTATGTGCAATAAATAGATATACATACATACATGTACTTATAATTACGCTTTGTGTAAACTGAAAACAATTAACAATTAACCCACCAAAAACGTTTTCATGTAAAATAATGCCAAGACGAGACCATTGGGCTTACTTACACTGTCGAAAAGTTATCAGTGCCCTAAGCACAACTTGTCGAATCCTGCGTTACGTTACGGTTATCGTATCGAGATCGAGAAATCTCATACTAAATTTTAGCTCCAAATACGCTCACGGGCGGGCGCTGTTCCAAACGTCATACAAACTCGTTATAGTTTACTATTCGAGTTTACGTGACGCAGGATTCGACAAGTCGTGCTTAGGGCACAGATGTCATATAGAGCGAAGATCCTAACTCTACACACTCTAACTCTACAAGCCCTAATTTCACAAACTACACCTTAGTCAAAATAATGTGGCTTGGCCGTTTCGTTATTACAAGAACACATACACACACATAATACATACATAACAGAAGAGTAACGGACAGTGAGTTTTTTATATGACGGTAGCGAAACGGCCAAGCGTTACTACGGGAGCGAAGCCGGATAGAGCCAGTATATTTTCTGTACCATTTTACTAATTTTGTTTTTGTGACATTTTCACTCTCTGTGAGTTTAATTTTGTATACAATACAACACAATCGGTAGGTAGGTCAATAAGTCTTCAACAAGATAGAGCGACGACCTAGTAGGGATTGCGGGACCGCGGTGGTTGCGGAAAGCACAAGACCGGTCTGAGTGAAGAGCCTTGGGGGAGGCCTATGTCCAGCGGTGGACGTCTTTCGGCTGACATGATGATAATGATGACAATACAATGCAATACAAATATTCTTTATTGAAAACCACAAAACAGTACAATGAGATTACAGAAAACAGGTATGGTAGACAATTGGTGATCTTATCGCTTAAAAGCGATCTCCTAGGTGTTATTTGGGAACAATTAAATAGGAGGCACTGGTTTCGATGAATTGTAATGAAAAGTCATACAGAATACCATAGTTAACATAATAAAAATATTAAAAAAATATATTAAAAACTTGTGCAATTATATTGACTCTTTCTTAGGGTTCCGTACCTCAAAAGGAAAAAACGGAACCCTTATAAGATCACTTTGTTGTCCGTCTGTCTGTCTGTCTGTCTGTCTGTCTGTCTGTCTGTGAAGACCCTTTTTCTCTGGACCACGAGGAGGTAGCATGCTGAAATTAATAGGTATCAAATACTCAAGCCTGCAGTCCCTTAAAGCTGTGAAAAAATTAAGCTTCTAAGTCAACGCTATCAAAAGATACGGTCATTAAAAAAGTCGTTTCCGTACAAAATGCCGTTTTTTGAAAACCTAAAGGGTACTTCCAGTTCTCCTAGAAACTTGAAATTTGGTTTGAAGGTAGCTCTTATAGTACAACCACTCAGAAAAGTCTCAAAATGTTAAATTTTTATGTCTGTCTCTAGACTTCGAGGACCAATATAAGTTGACCCCACACTTGCTTATGAGCAGGGCTCTGCTTACACTGGACTTCTTAAAACACTGAGGAAAAGTGTTAAAATCTTTCTACGGAACCCTCTTGCGCGAGCCTGACTCGCACTTGGCCGGTTTTTTTTTAATACTTACCTACTTTTAGAACGAATTGACATTTATAAATTGTAATATTATGAGTATATATTGAGTTTTTTTTACTAAGTATATCTTTCATAAAATTTTATTGTGTTTAATTTTTCTTGACGATCTTTTTGTGAATTCCTTATATCTAGACGACCGGATGGCCTAGTGGTTGGCGACCCTGACTATGAAGCTTGAGGTCCCGGGTTCTAATCCCGGTCGGGGCAGATATTTGTATGATAAATACGAATGTTTGTTCTCGGGTCTTGGATGTTTAATATGTATATAAGTATGTGTTTATCTATATAAGTATGTTTATCCGTTGTCTAGTACCCATAGTACAGGCTTTGCCTAGTTTGGGACTAGGTCAATTGCTGTCAATTTGTCCCCTGATATTTATTTATTTTATTTTATTTATTTATTTTTTAAATTTAACAAATGAAACTAATCTTCTTTAATCTAATATAAGCAAACTATTACGTACCTCGTGCCCTGCATCCAGCAGATGCCTGACGTACCCCTGGCCCAGAATGTTGTGGCTTTTGCCCGCCAGAGGGAACACCACCAATATCTTGTATGCATTACCAACTTGTGACAGCGCGACAAGGAAGAGCAGGTACACTAATTTTGCCATTTTTTTTATCTGAAACATTTTTTTTTATTTCAACATGTCGCTATTTTATTTAAGAACGATTGTATATTTTTGATTTTTTTTTATAAATATAAATCAAATCAAAATCAAAATCAAAATTTTATTCAGCAAATAGGCAGTTGAATGCTCTTTTACACGTCATTTTTTTGAGTCTACCAGCGCTTTCGGAAAGACCATGATTGCCAAGAAGAATGCGCCGCAAGAAACTTGGCACAAAGTCATTTTTTTCTATAAACAAGTTACATTAGCTCTTACAATACGTAACCACAGACAAATTACACAAAGAAACCTCACTCTGTCATTAAAAGATTAAGAGAGAAAAAAAAAACCGCATTTTAGAAACAAGTGTTTGCTAATTAGAATTGTTACCCCGTTTATGCACTTCATTGTTAAATTAACGCAACACTCATACTCGTATTAAAAAAACGTACTAGGTACTTAGGTTACTTAATTAATTTATAAAAACTGAATTTTATTTTATTTACAAAAACTAACTTTTAATTTATTTGTAAGAACTTTACAGCCTAGCGACATGAATTAAATTAAAATTGGAAATAACGAAATTTGGTCAAGTACTTATAGACAGTAAACATGTCGCGACGGTAACCACAAATTGTTGATAACGCCGAGCACTTGACGATTACGCGATAAGTGCCAGACTTATTATTGATTTTATCTACACACATACCATAAGTCCTCTATAATGCGTTCAGAAACCGTAGAAAATGACCAGCATTGCAACACGACGTGGCCTTATCGCCGACAGCGCCAGCAGTAAAGTAATGGACTTTTCGACATCGAATTCGATGTTTCAAATTTGAAAACCAACGTAATTTACAATCATAGTGAAATAAAACGGATCACTCACGTATATAAGTCGAGTTCAGTCCGACATGTAGGTATAAATAATAATGTGATATATTTTTTTTTACAATAAAAAAAAACAGTTTACGAAATGTCAGGTCGATATGTTTGTCTATGATTAAAAAAACAGTCAAATTCGTGACAGGTATGGGTATGATATATGCCTTCGGCTTCTGAACCCATCTTAGAGTACTTATAATATGTGTATAGATAAAGTAATGTATGCAACTCCACATAATTAGGCCTTAAAACACTCGGACCCTCGTTATGTAGCAGTTGCATAAACTACTATATTTTTATCGTCAAATTTGTTTAAGGCTACTCCTTCTTTTGTTTCATTTTCTGTATTTTAAAAGACGTCCGCAAATAATGTCAAATGGCACCCTTTTTTTTTCTTTGTTAACTTTAATTATTTCTGCTTCGGAATATTTCAGCAATTTTTTTATGAAATGATGGAAATCTGATAAAAAACTATTCCTTAGAGTGCATCCTTAGAATATTTCTAACCTTAGGAATGTCGTTAGATCTGCATTCGTATGTTGTGGGTCAGAAGTAGCACTGTGGCACCATTTACAATACATGGAGAGACATCGGACGGCGAAATAGGAAATAAAACGGCTTTTTTGCCGCTACAGGCGCCACCAGGACAAGTACTTGTATATGTAGGTATATGTTTATTTATGTAGTATATTTATCTGTAGTTATTAATTTAATTTAAGTTGTTGTTAATTTTAAGTTTCTCCTTTCTGTTCATTTCTGCCACCTAATTTAGCTTCTTCATCTTGGTTTCTGTATTTTGGTTGTCTGTAAGAGATCGCTTTTAAGCGATAAGACCGCCTATTGTCTACCATACCTGTTTTCTGTAATCTCTTTGTACTATTTTGTGGTTTTCAATAAAGAATATTTGTATTGTTGTATTGTATTGTACTTAAATGTCATTGGCATGTTGCGTGCGTGAACGAGAAATTAGTGATATCTATGATCCTATCGAAACATGGCATGACAATGACATATAGGCAGTTGTTATTGTGGCGCCTTTAGCGGGAAACCTGTGCAGTTTTATCTTACTCGGATCCAGTGCGCATACTTTCATATGAATAGACGGATTCGGTTCAATCGCAATGCGCAAACGCTCTTAGAAAGTTAATAATGTAAGGTTTCAATCCCATAGCTAATACGTCAACAACATGTCCTTTGCGTTTTAATAAGACTTCGAGACAGAACCTTTTTGCGGGTGGTAGGACCTTGTGCAAGGTCCGTCCGGATCGCTACCATCATCTTGCTCGCTAATCCTGCCGCTAAGCAGCAGTGCTTGCACTGTTGTGTTCCGGTGCGGAGAGTAAGACAGCCGGTGTAATTAAGGGCACAAGAGGTATTTCATCTTAGCTCTCCAGGTTGGCAACGCATCTGTAAACCCTCTGGGGTTGCGGGTGTCTATGGGCAGTGGTGATCACTTACCATCAGGTGACCCACTTGCTCGTTTTCCTTCCTCGTCGTATAAAAAAAAAAAACCTTAATAAACTATCTCGTCTTAGACAGATAAAGTTGTTATTTCATTCATACTACATCAGACTATAATCACACAGTCATTTATAAAGTACATTGCCTTTAGTGATACTGATAAGACGTTTGATAGGTTTTAATAGGTTGTTTAGGAAATATCTGTAAATACCAATTATCATTTCTTAGTAGCAGTTAGATAAACGTGCCTTTCAAGACGAAATGTAACCTGCGTCATAATAATATTATTAAACGACTTCAAACAAAGGATCGCTGGCAACAGATAGTTACTTATATAGGACTAGCTGTTGCCCGCGACTTCGTCCGCGTAGATTTCGGTAATCGCTATCCCGCAGGAATAAGATTTTCCCGAATAAAAAGTAGCCTACGTTATTCCTCAATATTCAAACTATCTTACCAAATTTCATCTAGATTGGTGCAGCGGTTTTCCCGTGAAGAGGTAACAAACAGACAGACAGAGAGACAGAGTTACTTTCGCATTTATAATATTCGTTAGGATTAAGATCAGGATTTTTAAAAGCCACTAGTATGCCAGTTTATGTTCTTTCTTTTACTGTTTTGTATTCTTCTGTATATTACTCGTAGTGAATAAGAAATGTGTTCGTTGTGATGTAGTAGTGTTCTCATGTCATTAATGGTGTGAGTGAGTTTGAGTTTCAATTAATTACTTACAAAATAATTAAACTCTTCTTGTTCTCTGCGGAAACAATACTGATAGTGATAGTGATACTCATTGTGACAGGAATATATAATAATTTATCGTATGTAACTCTCATCGTGATGGTGCAACGCCTCTTTTATCTATGTTATCCGTGTTTTCTAAGCACGTTATCAGAGTTTTTGTATCAGCGCTTGTTAACTATTACCAAGGACGATAAAACCAAGAGGACTGCCAATGGCTATACAAAGTCGCGTTCCAGTAAAAAATGAGCCTGCTGTAGCTAGTTTCACTATAGTGAGGTCTCTGTACCATTAATTTTGTATGACACTTAGACGTCTGGCTAACACAATAGCGCCATCTATGAACTGAAAGAAAAAACTAATTTAGATGGCGCTTTTGTGTTAGCCAGAGGTCTAAATGTCATACCAAATGAATGGTACTCCATAGTAAAACTAGCTACAGCAGGCTTATTATTTCAAAGGAACGCGACATCGTATAGACACTGGCAGTCGTCTTGGTTTTATGGTCCTTGCTATTACCGTATCATTAATATTAACCAATAAACTGGGCAAGAACCAGTCGGGCTCGCCCGGGGTAAGGTTCCGTAACCGTTACCAAAAAGTTACGTATAGACATAGTAGATAAATCTTTCCCATGGGCCAGGAAAAATCCGTCTTATGACAATGTCATAAACATTTTGACAGGGGAAAGCTTTCTTAATTTAACTATACCTATAACTGATTTTGTGTTTTTTTAACTATCCAAGTTCTACATGTTTTATAATTTCGTCAAATCGTTAACTACTCGTGACCCTGTAAAGTTATCCTTTAACTACCCTGATTTTAGGGGTTCCGTACCTCAAAAGGAAAAAACGGAACCCTTATGGGATCACTTTGTTGTCCGTCTGTCTGTCTGTCTATCTGTCTGTCTGCCTGTCTGTCTGTCAAGACCCTTTTTCTCTGGACCACGAGGAGGTAGTATGCTGAAATTAATAGGTATCAAATACTCAAGCCTGCAGTCCCTTGAAGCTGTGAAAAAATCAAACTTCTAAGTCAACGCAATCAAAAGGTACAGTCATTAAAAAGGTAGTTTCCATACAAATTGCCGTACCCCGAAAACCAAAACGGTACTTCCAGATGTCCTAGAAACTTGAAATTTGGTATGAAGGGCCTATAGCACAATTACTCAGAAAATTCTCAAAATCTTAAAATTTTATGTCTGATTGTAGATTTCATAGACCAATATAAGGTGACCCCACACTGCGTACATTTTGCTTAGGAGCAGGGCTCTGCTAACACTGGCCATTTTAAAACACTGGGGAAAAGCGTTGAAATCGTTATACGGAACCCTCGTGCGCGAATCCGACTCACACTGTTCGGTTTTTTTAGTAATTTAGTTTTTTTTTTCAAATAATTTAGTTAGGTAATCTCTTAATATCATAACTTATCTGAGAAAGATTCCTAGACAGGGATAAATCATAAATAAGCATACATATAGCCTATAAAAAAATCTCCAGTACGTTCGTTCTCTGCTAGTTGACAATTGCATGAGAGAATAAATTATTTTTATGTTTCAAAAAATACTTCATAGGAGTGCTCACGTAATTATTATTAACTCTCACGTAATTAATTTAATTAATGAACAGTCAAGAATTCTGCCAGGGTTTGAGTAACCCAACTAGCACAATTAGCTGCATTAGGGCTTTGGAGCGTATCCCATTATCACTTAAGGTATTCGACGTAAGTGTTAGAGAGTGTACTGCGGTCCTAATGTAGCCGCTTTGACGCTAAATAGGCACAAATTTATGCAGCCTTAAGTTCAATTTCACCTGTACAACAATTGCATTAAGGTGCCTCACAATTATTAACGCTATACTAAAGCTCTTGTAGCGCTTCTTTGAATGAGACGAATAATATTATACATTCATTCGTTCATTCAAACTTCAAACGTGAATGTGACAGTTCTTTGCTGACATTATGATATGTTTGGTTTTGGTAAAGTGTTTTGTCGGCGGCCATTATTAAAATGAAATAAAAGGTTATTTATTATAAGTTTATGTTCAGTATTAGCAAGTTATACAATGTGGCGTAAAACGCAATCCAGTTTACTGTGAATATGTATGATAATAATTATCCACGTACTATTGTCCCGCTTTCAGGATTTTATTAAAATGCAAAAATTTATTTGATATTTTTATTGGATTTACAAAAAAAAAGGTTTTTTTTTATATTGTAATGCACCGACAACTTACTTTGTGCAAGTGGCCGCTTTTCTAACGGCAAAATTAGTGTACGTTTAACAGAAAAACACCGTATATCGTCCCAATTTTGCAAGTGAAATATAAATTTTCTTAAAAAATCATGGCGTCCTTTTATTACAGTCGTAACCTGCAGTTTTAGCTCTAATAATTCCATTCAGAGACTCCGAGTGCTAATTTTCACCTATGTAAAGCTTCGAGCGATTTTTGTTTCTCTATTACAATTCTTAGTCACAAAAGAGCTACTATTATCCCTTATTGCGGCTATAAGATCTATCTGTCACTTATTCGTATATTTACTGTTTTGGAGATCCGTGATCTTCATTTAAAAACGTTTACTCAACGCATAAATTCTACCAGTCTCGAAATCCCAATACATTATCTAGTGCTTTTAATTGCAATACTTGCAGGACTTGCACTCGCTATTTTTGTGTAGGTAAACATAACAATACTTATTGACAATTCAAGTTGTTTTAAGGGTTCCGTACCTCAAACGGAAAAAAACGGAACCCTTGTAGGATCATAGTGAAATAAACGGAACTCCTTATAGGATCACTTTGTTGTACGTCTGTCTGTCTGTCTGTCTGTCTGTCTGTGAAGACCCTTTTTCTCAGGAACGCGTGGAGGTAGCATGCTGAAATTAATACCAAATACTCAAACCAGCGGTCCCTTGAAGCTGTGAAAAAATCAACCTTCTGAGTAAAGCCAATCAAAAGAGATACAGTCATTTAAAAGGCTATTTCCGTACAAATTGCCGAAATCTAAAAACCTAAAGGGTACTTTCAGTTGTCCTAGAAACTTGAAATTTGGTATGTAGGTAGCTCTTATAGCACAACCACTCACAAAAGTCTCAAAACCTTAATTTTTTATGTCTGACTATAGATTTAACTGACCAATATAAGTTGACCCCGCACTGCGTACATTTTGCTTAGGAGCAGGGCTCTGCTAACACTGGACTTTATAAAACACTGGGGAAAAGTGTTAAAATCTTTCTACGGAACCCTCGTGCGAGAGTCCGACTCGCACTTGTCTGGTTTTTTTTTTTACAAAATGGCGGACAGAGTTGAGACTGACTGACTAAGGAGGAGGTAATTTCTACTGTGTTACTAAAAGTAGCTCTTACTGCTTTTCAAGAACTTTGATGTAGTCGTTAGTTGCACAGATTATTTTTTTGTAACTATAGTGGGCATTAGAGCGTCATTGACTTAAGTCACTCAAACCCTGGCTGAATTCTAGACTGTTCATTAAAAAGCACCCGGCATTTTTTTTAGCAAAGTACCTATATGACGATACATTTTCAAATACATTGCCGATTACGAGATAGACATTCCGGTGATCAATACGTGAATGATAGTAAAACAACCAATTTCACAATAATGTAATATGGTTGCTAAGGTATGACTGTACTTAATTTGTAATGAAAAACAACCATTTATTTTCACATTAATGTGATACAGTTGCTAAGGAACGAAAGCCTTTGTTTATTTACTGTGGAATTCACGGAGTATTTAACAATGGCATTTTTGTAAAATTTGGTTTCTAGAAAACTGTATTTGGGTATTAATTTAATCAATTTTATTAATAGTAGCAGTAAGGAATACAAAACTGCGTTGGCACCGTATGCCAAACATCTACTAGCGGTAACTTAAAAACCCAGTTTGACTTTGACAGTGGGTAAGTACGGCTTAATCTATACCTATAAAACAGTACCGTGACTGACTGACTGACAGACAACGCACAGCCTAAACCACTGGACCTAGAGACTTGAAATTTGGCAAACATATAGCTTGAGTACCCTAGAGGTGCACTAAGGAGGATTTTTTCTAAATTCCCACGGGATAGGGAACTAGCTCATTTTTAAATATTTCACGGGGGCAAAGCCGCGGGGCATAAGCTAGTTCATAGATATGGACCTTAGCCAAGTAACTCCTGATTCAATCATTTTCCATGCAATTGTTTCTTACAAATGCTTTTACGTTGCGTGATCTGAGAACTACTGAGTTATAAGTGACCATTCGAAAGCGAAAATGTAGCGATAAAATTGTGTTCCAAGCGTTTCCCTCTATAACTTTTTTGAGCTTTCGTTTCGTTGCCTATGGGAATTAGTTGCGCAGTGTAAACTGGATTTAACCTCTCGTATGCTTAGTCACGGATACGGGGTTAAATTAAGGCAATCTTTTTAGTTATTTTTTTGCAATCTCCTAAATTGGGAGAGAAATTGAACCTCTCTAGATCTCTAAAAAAAGAGACTAGAATGCAGTTTTTTTTTTACTTCCCGCTTAAGAGGGGTTAATTCAACTAATCGTTTCTACGTGTTTATAATAAATAATAAATAAATATATAATAATAAAATGTTTATTCGGACAAACAAAATATTTTTTTTCACGAAGTGGTTGAGACCTCCTAGTAAGTATTTATATACTTGTGTCAGATCTCGCTCTTAAAAAGGAGTACATTATTTTTATCTTAGACAAGTATTTCAGCGTTAAAAACGATTAATGTATTTAGGTAAAATGTCCCTGTGCCCGACACTGACCCAGTAGTTGGCAATTTAAATCTTAATACGTAACAAAAAAGATGACAAACAGGGTGTCAATTATTGGCATTAACGTGTCAATCAAAGGAATGTTCACCATACCCTGATTACATAACTTAGTGCATGCATGCTTATAATTTACATTATTTGATATATGTGTGTGTGTGTGTGTTTGATTTATGCCAGCCAGGTATGTGTCAGGAAGGTATTTTATAGCTTTTATCTATCCATGTCTTACAATTTAGGTAAATGCTCATGTAATTTACTTATAGACTTATACAATAGTTACAACACCTTGTATGTTAAAGACTAGTTTGAATATAATAATTGTTTCGTTTGTTTTCCACTTATTTCCAATTCACACTTTATAAATTAACAATTTTAACAATTTTCTATTTTAGTAGTTCTTCGGTCTCATGATAACTACCAAAACCTGTCAACCATTTTGTCACAGTATCTATATATCATTTTTAGTTTATGAAATCAAAAAATGAGTTACTATTTGATAGCATAATATTATAGAGTACTTATCTATTTATCACTTACCTTTGTACACAAGAAACGATAAAATCAACAGCTTAGCCGCAATTGTTTGTTTCCGGGTGTATTTTACATAAACACATATTTATTTAGCAACTTGCTAAAACTCTATAAACAATAATTTTATCGAGAATGATGAAACTAAACACTCACTTACATTACACTGGTACAAATATCGCCATTTAGTCTCTACAGTTATTTTAGGTTTATCCTTATTTATCCTTAATCAGTCCTATATTCACCAGAATTCTCGAAGACTTCGTCCACACTACGTTTGATATTTACATCCACAAATAGTCTGATGTTATTAAACATTTATCAAATATCTATTTTAACCAGCCCTTGCCCCTGACTTTGTATTAAAATAAAAACGTCTCTTGTTCTTATACGATGTTCGTACACTGCGCAAATGACAACAAGAAGTAGTATGAGACCACACCGGAAAACGACTCGAATGATGTCATGGCCTTGAGAGGAAGACTACTCAGCTCACTAGATAGCTCACGTGGTGGTAGATACCTTATCTTAACAGTCTTCCGAAAACTAGTGGTCTTGACACTGTTTACCAATTGTTAGACTTTTTAGGGTGCCGTGCCTCGCCTGCCTTGCGTGCCTGCGCGTCCAAGAAGTTTAAAAAAAAACCTGAGAAAAAAAACATAAAATAATCCTCTAAAGCCATGAGTGTCATGGCCTAGCAGAAATATGAAGTCGGTGCGATGCGAGCGGAATATTATTTGTATGAAGCACCGACTTCATATTTCTGCTAGGCCATGAAACTCATGGCGTTAGAGGATTATTTTATGGTTTTTTTTCTAAGGTTTTTTTGAACGCGGTTTTACTTTTTGTTAAAAGATTTTTTATTTCACAACTTTAAGTTACGTTTTAAGAATTATCCTCCAACTCCTTACCGTTAAGGAGTTGTACCTTCCATCATCACCTCATCAACACGAAATGGTGACTGCCAGACGCAAGAACTTGAATAGCTTAAATAAAATATATGAAACACATGATACGTGCCTATAAAATTTGAGGGTTGCCCTTGATTTCCCTGGGCTCCAATCATTAGATCCTGACTTGGTGACAATGGGACCAACTAAAAATAAGACCCTTTCAAACAAAAGAAGAATTTTTGAAATCGGTTGTGCCGTCTTCGGGTAATCGGGGAACATACATAAAAAAAAAACATAAAATGAAGTTGATAAAAACAAGTATTAGCGGGAATATCGTTCCGAATTTTGAATATGAAGTTTAAATAAATTGCTGATTTATTACAAAAATGTAGAGTAGAAGAATATTGCGCCTGAAATTAATGAAGAGCAGGTCTCGTCCTACTGCAAAATTAAGTTCTTTGCTAAACAATTCCCACTAGGCACACACCCTGTTTTACTCGCTATCACCTGTTTTTACCCGACTACCCAAGGAGGGTTATGTTTTTTGAGCGTTTGTATGTATGTCCAATTCTTTGGCACGCTCTACAGCCTAAACCGTTTGACGGATTTCAACGTATGAGGTGTCATTGGATTCGTCTCAGTTGTGGGAGTGACATAGTTACATGTACATACTGTTTTCCAAAATTGCAGTCAGATTTTCTGATTAACCGACTTCATAATTTTAAGTTGGTTAGGTTTTATTAATTACATACAACATATCAAATTTCAATCCAAAAAAATATTAAGATGGACTTCGAAGTCGCAGCTATCAATGCAATCCTTGCTCTGCAGGAAACAATCCCTTCGGTTCATATATAAGTAATATTGACTAAAATTCCGCCGCCACGTAAACGCAACATATCCGTTGCTGTAAGCGTTATCTCTGACCAACAGCGTGCGTTTTAATTTTTCTGGTATTAACTCTGTAACTTGGATTTGCACATAGGGCAAATTCAATTACGTTCATAAACAATGCACAATGACAAAACACTATAAGCAAATTGCGATTATGGAAAAAACCTACCGATGCAAAATACGTTCGAGGCACCCATTTAACAAATCACAGTTGCTGAGACATGCCTACACTAAAGACGTGATTATTAATCATGCATGGGAAATCGCATTATATTGCGGGCCCGCGGAACTAACGAATTATAAGTAATTTGATCAAGAGCCGCATTATAACGATTCTTATTGATATTCACGCGATTTTTCTAGTGCTCCTATCCTAGGCACTCGGCTTTGGTCTGAGATGACACTCTTGTGCCGTTAGTTGAAGACAGTGCATCGAGGTGTCGAGTTGCACTTGTTTTAAAAAGTAATTCATAAATAATACAAATTAGTGATAATTTCCTGTGGCTATAATGGGCTATAAGGATGTTATGTTAATAAATTATAAAGATGCGTGTCGAGAATCGAGAACTAAGAAATAGTGTTTGAGTCTTTTTTTAGTTGTGATTGTTTTGAAAAGAAAATAAAATCTTTAACCAAATAACAACTTTGATTTAAATAAATATACTGTACCTGTGTCTGTGTGTTAAATGTACTGGTTATTTTTCTTACGTATTTATTTAAATCAAAGTTGTTATTTGGTTAAAGATTTTATTTTCTTAATAAAATTTATATTTTACTTACTGGTTATTTTTCTTACATATTTATTTAAATCAAAGTTGTTATTTGGTTAAAGATTTTATTTTCTTTTCATAGGTACCTAGTTGTTTCCCTTGATTTTTTTTATTGACTTATACCAGGACGGTTTTTGGTTTATTTAAGAAACGTATACAACTTTAATTAGGCACAAAAGCCGTTGATAAAGTGCGACATATTTTTTTTTTATTATTATTTACAGAATGAAAAGGTTATTCGTGTCGGTATTTGCGCTATTGTTACTATCGCACATGTGTGGTGCGTTCAAGGTTTTAGTGGTGTTTCCTTTGCCGGGGAGGAGTCATAGTATACTGGGAGAGGGCTACGTGAGGCACCTGTTAAACGCTGGACACGAGGTAAATTTATTTAATTATTAATTATTTTATTAGAATGCCTTTCAAATGACCGCGATGACCCCATGGGTCCAATAAAGTATTTATTTCAACATACTATTAATTACAATATTGAAATTCTTCACCAGCCTCCACACTCTATACTCAAGGCCTGATGCGCAGACCAGGCAATTTACAATAATTTATTGAATCAGGCGTTACTTTGCGAAGTGAAGGCGAAACAATTTCTTTCTCGCCCGCGACTTAATTTATATAACTGGGTATATAGGTACAACATTTAAATGCTTACAACGTTTATTAAACCAAATGTTTTGAACAGCTAAACGGCGTTCTTTTGTTAATTTGGCACATAAAGCGGTGGTGTTTTGTATATTTGTTTGTTGCGGGTGAGCAAAGTAATTATTTTTAGTTCATAATTTACAATAATCATTGAATAGTTTTTAATCTAATTCACATTAACATTCCCCTTTGTACTCAACCTTTATCATTTAGATAAAACAAAACAATGTTGACATCAGAGTGATACTTATGTTTAGAAGTCCTTAACCTTGGTAGATATGTGTGTGTGAGCGCGCAAGTGCATAATCAAGTGTGTTTTAAACGCGCGGTTGTTTGCGATCGACTTTTGATTATTTGTTCAATGCTGCGTTCACCACGTAAAACAATGTCTGGTAACATTACCTGCACATGTAGCACGGCGCGCCATCTTGTCGCTTGTCGCGCAGTGCGTCCCTTTCATAGTGACAGAATCAGCGAAGGACGCACTGAGCGACAAGCGACAAAATGGCACGCGTACTAGCCCCCCTGATGTAAAACGTAGCGTTTATCGCATAAAACAACCGCGCGCTTTAATCGCAGGCTGCAATGATATCCTCAGTTCTCAGTTGCATCAGACTCCTTACAATACAATACAATACAATAACTCTTCATTGAACACCACATAACAGTCAAGACAAGAAATAAGTCACAAAGAAAATACAAGGTAGCAATGGGCGGCCTTATCGCTACAGAGCGATCTCTACCATGCAACCATAATGGAATAAAGGTAAGAACATATTAAAGCAGGTGGTGCTAATTAAAAAGGTTTTAGGTCACGAATTTATAGCAGGTTACTAGCAAAAAAAGAATACATAAAAAGCATAAAAAAAACACATAATTTCAATGAAACTCGATAACAGATACATAATAATACAAAAATATTAACTATAGAAAACTTTAAAAAGTTAGCCAGAAAACTCATGTACAGATTGACAGATAGTGCTCCTTCAGCATAGTTCTAAAAACAGTCAAAGATTTAGCGTGCCTTAGGCTTATAGGTAAGGAGTTCCACAACCGTATAGGTTGAACAGTAAAGGAATAAACATAGAATTTAGAATTAGAAAGAGGTACAGTAAGGAGAAAGTTCTGAGAGCATCGCAAAGAAGTGACGTAGCTAAATCGTTGTTTGAGGTAGTGAGGAGTTGCAGGATTAAAGAGGATGCCGTAAAGAAGTATAAGAATGTGAGAGTGAGAAAATATATAGGTGGCAGACTTTCAAAATCTAATCTTGGGACAAGTTTCGAGCTCCCAATGACAATTGTTTGGGTTTTAGTGGGATTAACTGTCAGACCATAGCGTTGACTCCACTTTAAAATCCTTGCCAGATCCAGAATAAATTTGCCCGCCTTGAGAATAAATTTAAAGATCATCGACGTAAAGGTGATATTTATGAAGAAAGAAGATTATGGGAAATGGAATCAATGAAGATAGAGAATAATAAAGGTGATAGAACACCACCTTGAGGTACACCGGCCAGTGTGTAGCACCAAGAAGGTCGGGAATCTTCCACCTTTATTCTTTGCTGACGATCTACCAAATAACTATGAAACCACCACTCAATAACCGCAGGAGATATGTTAAGAGAACGCAGTATACCCAGCAGAACATCAAAATCCACAGTGTTGAACGCATTGCTAAAATCTAGCAGGGTTAACACCGTGAGCTTTCTATTATCCATGCCTGTTCGTATGTCGTCTGTGATCTTAGCAAGCGCGGTAGCCGTACTATGACCGGGGCGGAAACCTGATTGGAAAGGATTGAGGAGGTCGTGTCTAGTCAGATATGCAGTTAGCTGCTGGTGCACAAGACGCTCCAGAACTTTAGACAGAAAAGGGAGAATGGAAATGGGCCTATAATCAGAAAAGGATGATGGATTCGATTTTTTGGGTAATGGAATAATTTCAGCATCCTTCCATGCTAAAGGAAAAACATTTGATGAGATTGAATTATTGAGAATTCTAGTGATAACAGGGAGTAGTATATCTAGGAGGGGAAGGATCATACTGCGGCTTACGCTATCGACACCAACAGCGTTAGAAGCAATGGACAATACGTTCTTCTTAACATCACTATCGGCAAATTTATTAAAATAAAAAGGAGATGTGTCAGGAGTTGGAAGCGATTAAAGATAAGCTAGTGTCTTGTCTTTTACAGAATTGCTAAAATAAGCTGAAGAGGAAAAATGGCGGTTGAGCTGATTGATGTCTATATCAATTGAACTAGAATTTTTCTGAGATTTACCGACTCCTAGTGTTTTAAGAAATTTCCAGACTTTAGCAGGATCTCCGTTTTCAACTGCCCCATGAATATGGCGTCTTTGGGCATCTCGACAAACAGTGCTTCAGCGATTTCGCAAGGCACGATACCTATCCCTATTCCTGTTCTTGTATCTAGATTTAGCCAGGTTTTTCCTACGAATAAGAACCTTGATGTCATCAGTGAGCCAGGGAGCAGGGAAATGCCTAACCTTGACAGGTTTGACCGGAGCGTGCACGTCGTAGAGCTTACTTAGTAAGAAGAGAATTAAACAGATTAATTTGATCATCGACTGTGCCAGCTCCGGAGACAGCCCCCCAATTGACCTTCAACGCATCCTCGCGAAGTAAGTCGATGTCCATGCCACCGAAATTGCGCTGCAAAAGAACTTTATGCTTAACCTTTGGTGGACAGATTTTATATGAAAGGTAAATCAGATCGTGGTAAGAGAAAGCGTCGGCAGAGCATTGACCGAACTTAGCAACATGAGCAGGAGAAGAGGTCTAGAAGAGATGGAGAACAATTTGGGAAATGATGAGTAGCGTTCGATGGAAGAATACTCATGTTGCAAGCCTCTACGAGGGATTTAAGGGACTTAGAAAGAGTGTCGTTTTTAAGGAGGCACGTATTAAAATCACCCATTATGATATGGTGCTTAAAGGACGGCATGATATCTTCGAGAAGCTTTTCAAGAGAAGCAAAGTAATTAACTTGGAGAGAAGGAGAATAGAAAACTCCAAGAAGTACCTTAGAATGCGATAAAGTAATATCAAGAAAAAGAAACTCAGGGGAATCGGAAGAAGAAGATTGAGGTGACATGCTGACAATAGAGTAGGGGATGCTAGAACGAAGATAAATAGCAACTCCACCACCACCCCTTCCCACGCGATCATTACGGATGAGATTAAAACCAGGAATGGAGTAAGAGGTAGAAGGAAGGCACGGTTTTAGCCAAGATTCAGATACAAGAATAGCATGTAGATTATTTAAGTTAAAACTTACTAACACATCGTTAAAATGGGCTGGGATACCCTGAGCGTTAAAATGAACCAAATTAAAGTTTTTGGGTACATCAGAAAATTCGTTATTAATGGTATCAAACAGAGTGGGAGGCAGTGAACTAAAATTAGTATCACTGTCAGTATAGCTGAGGATTTGCAGAGGGCTATGGGACTGGTTCAATGTGCAAACAGAAACGACTGGTTATGTCAACGCCTGTATTCGAACTGAATCAAAAAGACAATTCCAAAACAAAACTACAAAATATTTATAAAAAAAGGGTAAAAACATAAATCTATACAAAAAGGTTGTGCCTTCGGCACAGTCAGAGTCCGAAGACAGAGAAAAATATTGGGCACTATCTGTACTGTCATCATAGTGTGAAATAGACATAAACTACGTATACTTACTGTAAATACTATGTAAACATGTAACTTATGAACAGATTTAGAACTTAAAATAAATCAGCAGCCACCCGCCAGCAGTTTTTACAGACACAAGGAAAATTACTTTTAAAAGCAAGATAACATCATTGTAGATACGTAAAACGGAACACAGTAAAATAGCACTAGCAATACCGCAAGCTGTCAAAGTCAAGCAAGTGTCCTACTCAGAATATACCTACTCAAAGACTTGGCTGTATGATCTTTGATTTTTGCCTATCCCATGCGGGATGAATTTGAAAAACAACAAGCAAGTGTCAAATGTCAGTCAGCGCGCTATGAGACAGCTGACATGTCGCAGTCGCAATCGCAACGCAATGTGACATTCTATTACAATCTACGGTAACAATACTAAAGTATTAAAACTAACAATAAATTGTAATGAAATAAGAAGGTATTAGTGCAAGAGTGACAAGAAAAGTGGGTAAAGCTTAAGATAAAATACGGCCAAATGTAGGAGACAGTTACAAAGATGGATACGTGAGAGAATTCAAAGTGAGAAAGTGATAATAAGAAAAAAGAGAACAAATCACGCCGTGGTTTTCTTCTGCCGCCTTTTGGACCGTGTCCGCTGTCCAGCATCCTCCTGAGGCATCCAAGATGGGCCCGCAGTCCCAGGCGACGCCGACGGAATTCCGCCAAGCTCAGCGAGGGATACGATGCGATGCTTTTTGCCACTCCCATCCAGCACAACCACGACACCGTCCCACGTCCAACATTTCTCAACCCCGAAGCGCTCCCTCGCAGCCATGAATGCATCATAACGGGGATTTGTCAGGAACTCCGATATTACAACACCCGAACCCTTCAGGGCAGTCTTGGCAAACCAGACTTCATCCCGGAGCAAGACATCCTTGAAGTGGACTAAGATAGGCCTCGTCTTGCCCGTCTGAGAACGGCCAGTCCTAAAACCCCTGCTCACATCGGCCTCAGACACAACACACTTGACCTGGTGCTTACACACATCCACAGCCAGTGCAACAGTGTCTTCATCCTCAACCTCAGGGACACCAGGGATGAGCAGCATCTTCCGCCTCGATCTTGTCTCCAACTGGTCCACCTGCCTTGACAAGCCATCAACCTGCTTTTGCAGACATTCGAGTGCCTTGAGCATAAACGTTTTGAAGGCACTGAAGTCCGCAGCCACTGACAGCACTGTGGGATTCTTAGAATCAGCCTTATCCAGGTTCCCTTGGAATTCAGCCATTTTAGTTTTAAAAAGATCAGCGAGGTCCTCCAGAGATTGCTTCATGTTCTTGTTCGGCATTGCGATAGGTCGGCTAATTTAGAATGTCACTCGAATATGTTCTATATGTGTAGTAATAAAATATTATTTCTTAATCTTGCAGAGACAATTTAGAATAACTGCGGCAGGCAAATTGCTTTATTTATACATTGATTTTATAACAAACTTTCCAAGAAAAACTGTGAATTTAAATTTTAATAAACTTAGCAACAAATGTGTGACTTTTTCCTTCCTTTGCCTACCTGCAATTTTTTCCTTAACCAGCATTCAGATAGTTTTTAGGGTTTCGCACCACAAAAAGAAAAACTGAACCATTATTATGATCACTTTCTTGTCCAAGACCCTTTTTATCTGGAACGCATGGAGACAGCATGCTGAAATTATATCAGTGCTCAAGCTTGGAGTCCCTTGAAGCTATGAAAAAAAAATTTTATTCAAGTCAATGTAATCAAAAGATACAGTCATTTAAAAAGATGTTTTCATACAAATTTCATAGAAGCTAGTCACGATGAATTGTATATGTTTCATTCATATCACTTTTTTGTGGGACAGATCCCTAAGCGTAGTGATGGGCTGGCTAAGGGCAAGAATCATTATCTCAATAGTCCGTGCCACAAGCATGTGTATTCGCGGCACCTGGCATAAATCCAAACCAGTCGCCAAGTTATTCGGCTTCAGCGACGGAGCAGCCTTACCACATCATTACCATCATCAATAGTCATAACAACAGTAATAGTCCATTGTATATACCGTTTATATATTGCATACTCGTACTGTTATAATTTTCTAAGTAACAAGGCTTTATTAACCCTTTTTTGTGGGTTTACAGGTCACTTACATAACTTCGTTCCCGAAAAAGAATTTGCACACAAACTTAACGCAAATCGATGTCTCTGACAACTTGAAGCTAGTGCACGGTACGTAAAGCTTTTTCCTGGATTTATAAATGAACACCCTACACTTGGTAACGAACTCTGCACAATGTTCCCAAATATCATCATGTCAGCCGAAAGACGTCAACTGCTGGGCACTCCACTCAGCCAATACAATCTGTGAATACCATAGATCCAGAACTGTTGCCGAGATAATTACGAAATTATTTCGGGCTCGGTATCGCCACGCTATACAAAATTAGTGGCCAGTAACCCTCATTTTATAAAGTGGCCAATTGTTGGCAATTTACCATAAATGTAAAAAACTACATGCACTTTGGGTTCCCCTTCCCCTAAAATTCGATTATTCATTTATTCAAACTCATTGGTTTATTTACAACCACCTGTAAAAATACTGCTTTAAATAAGATTATTAAATGATCAAATCTGCACCTTCCTGGGAAAGTCTCATGACAGGTTCTTGAAACTTTTTTTTTCGAAAATTCACTCTTCATTAATTGTATGAAATACGCGGTAAATTTTTTTTCAGAAAACGTTTTCCAAATTTGTGATTATTGCTTTATTCACTACTTACCTCAGAATACACAACATACCAAAATTTGCGTTCAATCTTAAACCGCACGCCACGCACTGTGTCCGAAAACAGTAAATAGATCCTACCTCTGGCGCCTGTCTCACTTCACACCCGCGTAATGTGGCGAGCTAGAGAATAGGTTTCCAATTTTTGGGGTAACTGTTCCTCATTAAAAAGTCAGTCCTCGGCATCAGCCTTGTTTTACGTCAAAATAAGAGAGAGTGCTTGGGCTAAGAATCCCACGCTGACACAGTGCGGATTAGTAATTTCACATTACACCACCTTCGCCAATTGAGATGTTTAACGCGGCTCCCATGTAACTGCATCGAAATATCGAGAGCGCATCAAACCTATAAGGTAATCGCGGTCAATATCCTGTTTTCGTTACATCTAATGCAATTAACCGCTAATCATTTAAAATTGTTATTATACTTACCTACTTGAAGAGGGATCTAAAGTCAAAGTCAAAGTTTATTTATTTGCATTTTACATAGGCTGTTGAACATTGATAAAGTAGAACAACACAATTCACCACTGCAGCGGCATGCAATTTTATTTTATATATCCATTCAATAGTAAAATGACTCTTAAAAACTTTACCACGAAACAGTACAATTAGTTATTATATAAAATTAATGTTATTTGCAGTATGTCAAATATGAATTAAATTAATTAACAAGCAAAACGATAAACTATTAAATGGCAATACATCGATACATTATAAATAAATAAATAAATATCATGGGACAAATTGACACCAATTGACCTAGTCCCAAACTAGGCAAAGCCTGTACCATGGGCACTAGACAACGAATAAACATACTTATATAGATAAATAAATCCAAGACCCGAGAACAAACATTCGTATTCATCATAAAAACATCTGCCCCGACTGGGATTCGAACCCGGGACCTCAAGCTTCGTCAGGGTCGCTAACCACTAGGCTATTCGGTCGTCATTACAACATTATTCCAAATTACTTATTTATGTCAAAATATTCCTTCAAGCTATAAAAGCATTTATCTTTGATACGCACATTTATCTTTGAAAACAAAAATATTATAAGATATACACATACATACATATTAAACATACACTTATTTCCTTCCTTCCAGACGATTTGATCAGTATACAGTCCATAATGGAAAAAAAGGTCGACTACAACGATATGGATATGCTGTTCTACATATTCATCAGCATCGCACAATTGACAATCAGAAACGAAAATGTGGTCAGGCTTATTAACGATCCAAAGCAGCAGTTTGATGTTGTCATTGCCGAATGGATGTACAGCGAGTTGTATGCCGGGTATGTTGCTTAGCGATAAACGAATTACATAAAGAGATAAAAAATATAAATCACTGTGCATTGCATTGACTAATGAAAATTATATTAAGGTTACAAAAAAACAAAACCCGCCCAGTGCGAGTTAAACTCGCGTACCAAGGGTTTCCTACTTAAGAACATTAATCAAGTTCTTTAGTCTGTTTCCAATTAAGTGTGTTCAAATTAAGTATATCTAAGAGCCTTGAGGCAGAACATAACATCTCGGAGCTGGACGGAGCCGAGCGGAGAAGAGCAATGATAATTGGCGCATAGTGGAGATTTCGGACCCTGTGATGAGTCAATTCACGGTCCTCTTCTTTCCACTCTCCCAGCTCTGCGTAACTGAAAACCCACCCTTACAGAATTTCATGAGCAGGACAGGTGAGGAAGCAATTGACATTAAAACCAAGTTTCTCTGGAGTCTTCATTTTATCTCTTTGGCGATACAGCGGGGCAATGCGGCAAGTGTTTTTGGTACTTTTGGTCCAGGGTTGAATCAGCCTGGGTAGTGTACTGTTTACGATATATTGACGAAGCTTGTTGCGGATATTTATTATGTTTTACAGACGAGACCTGTTGCTGATCTTAATCTGTTGGAATGACGAAGTTTGTTGCGGATATCTATAATGTACACCTGACGAAGCCTGAACTGTGGATCTAGTTTTCAATTATATCCCCTTTTTTATCTCCAGCTTCGGTCCCATCTTCAACTGCCCGTTCATCTGGTCTTCCTCAATGCCGCCTCACTGGATGGTCACCAGGCTTATGGACGAGCACACCAACCCCGCCTTTGTTCCTGACTCACAGACCACCAACAATCCACCATTCACCTTTACACAGAGGATACAGGAGCTATGGATACAGGTGTCGAGGACGTTTAAAAGGATCACGTGAGAAAAATAATTGCCTTTTTATGGGTGGAATTTTAAAAAAAATATGAAATACTTGTTCGTTTATTACTATTGAAGACTATATATATATATATGTACATATACATATATTTACTAAGTTTCGTAATCAAATCTCTATTACTATGGGCGAATTGACAACGTCTCTAGAAGCACGTATCGGTAAACTATTCTCATAAAAAGTATTTAATAGTTCAATGCTAACGCGATCGAGACGTATTTTGTTGATCCTTGATTACCACTCAAAAGTATACAAAGAATCAAGCATCCTGACTAAATTGTTCTCATTAAATGTTTCAGCCAATTCGAGAAAATTGATCAAAATACGTACAATACTGACATAGCACCAGTAATAGCAAAGAGAGGCCGCGCAGTTCCTGCCTTTGATGAAGTTAAATTTAACGCGTCGCTGCTCATCGCCAACTCCCATGTTTCTATCGCACAAGCTATGTCGCTGCCCCAGAGTTGCATTACTGTTGGAGGATATCACATTGAAGACGTCGTGCCGCCATTACCCGAGGTAAGTAATTAAATATACTAAGCGACGGCTCTAAGCGCCCACTCTATTTTAAACCCCCTACTCTAAAAGAGGGGTGTTAAAAGGTCGACGTGTGTATCATCATAACTCCTAACCTGACTTTTTTAAAAGAAGTTGATATGGTTTTTGAATAGACATTGAACTCTGGAATGAAAATTTCAGGCGTTTTTCAACTTTCATAAGTTGGTTAGGTCCTTTTTCAGTTGTGTGCCGATGAGTGTGTATATCTTATCTCAAATTGCATCATATTCAATAATTTAATGTAAATTATCAGATTTTACATAAGTAGATAATTGTTTTCTCGAAATATGGACCTCCGTAAAGTAACGCTTGATTCAATCACTTGTAGTTAAATAGAATATTGGAAATATGTATTACACGTCTTATTTCGTGTTCAAATTATTTAGTACAGTAATATTTACAGAAAATCTTGATCCTCGTTACATTCAGTCAAAGTGATTAAATTTATTACATTTTAAACATTACATTTCGCAGGACTTGCAACAAATTATGGACAACTCAAAGCACGGCGTTATTTACTTCAGCATGGGATCAAACTTACGAGCTTCAAAAATACCAGAAGAATTAAAGACAGGTTTTCTCAAAATGTTCGGTGAACTGAAGCAAACAGTTTTGTGGAAGTTTGAGGAGGATCTGCCTGGCGCGCCGACCAACGTTCATGTACTGCATTGGGCCCCGCAACAAAGTATATTGTGTAAGTTCTTAGGAAAATGTCATGTTATTACCATCAATTCTGTTCCCCTACAGTAAAATAAACGAATCACTCACGTATCTTAGTCAAGTTTAGCGTGACAATGTTGCAGACTAATCCATAAACCTTCATCTAATGAAGGGTGCACACGCATTGGCGGTAGCTAAACGATCACTGCTTGCTTCTCTCAGATGAAGGACTACGAATTAGTTCGGCAAATGCCGGGCTAAACTCGAAGTACGTACGTGAGTGATTCGTTTATTTTACTATGATCAATGATTGAGTCCCTCGGCAGTTTCATGTTAAAACTCTATTTCTGTAAACATGACAGCAAACACCCCTAAATTCACTTTTGCTTACCTTGGGGTAAGGCAGATGTTATGAACTATTAGTTCCATATTCCTTAGATACAAAGAGTCAACCTACATTTACAGACATCTTATTCTAAAATCGTTTCGTCACTTTCTCGTAACGTAATTCTATTGTACTAATTATAATATAAAGTGAAATAAATGTAACAATTGACAACATTTCGTATTTTTGAGACTATAATTTGATTAATTGTCTGCAATCTACTACTAGTAGCAAACCTACGATTTTAAATTTTCATTAGGATTTGTAATTAATATATTATTAATTAATTAAAAGGTACTTATTCCAAAAGGACGTAACTCCGAAACTACGCTAGGATGGATCAATTGTCTTTGTCTTGTCACGATCAAAAAAATAAAACCCAAGATGTCAAATCTGACATTGTCAAACATAATATGTGTCATGTCAAATTATTGTTGTGCTTGTGGTTTGTATGTAAAAGGCAAAGGTATTACACCCATTCTTGCGCAGTTTTGGTAGAATTGGTAATTTTATTTTATTCGCTTGTATTTTAAAAAAACAAGTAATATTATTTTTTTATAAACATAGCGGTGTGTTCAGGAGGCCAAGCCATACCTACCCATACCTATACTTATTAATTTCCAGGTGTGAAAAATACGAAATGTTGTCAATTGTAGCACATTACGCTTTCGGTGATAAATTTTAGCGCATCCAAACTGCATTCTCTTCATCACCCACGGAGGCTATCTGTCCACGACTGAGACTGTCCACTTTGGAGTGCCCGCTATCGGGATCCCGGTCTTCGCTGATCAGTTCCTTAACGTAGAAAGAGCTGTGTCCATGGGGTTCGCGCAGAGAGTTGACCTGGCTTACGACATGGTTGACAAACTTAAGGCTGCCATCGGTGAAGCTATTAGCAATCCTCGGTAATATAAATCACAGGCAGTTTAATAATAGTACAGTAATAATAATAGTAGACACACAAATATACATAAAAGTGATTAGCTTTGTGTATCTAGAACTCTTTAGTGGTAGTAAAATACTTGCATGCAGTTTATTTTTGCGATTTAAACGTACAGTCCTTACAAGTTTATCGCTTTAGTCTGCCCCCTTTTTCATACAGATACACGCAGAAGGTGAAGAAATTGTCTCAGATCTACCACGACCGCCCTGTCTCCCCCGGCAAGGAGCTGGTGCACTGGGTGGAGCACGTGGTCAGGACAGGCGGCGCGCCGCATCTGCGGTCCCCGGCACTCATGATGCCCTGGTACCAGAAGATGTATCTCGACCTGATAGCTCTAATTATAGTAGGTTTTATTGCATTGGTAATTATTGTAAAACGATTGTTTGCATTAAGCAAGAAAGTTGTGAAGCAGAAAACCAAGTAAAATATAGGTACTTAACCAGTTTTATAAGCTGTAATTTTTTACAAAAAATTTACCTGCTTTTGACCCATATCCCACCTGATAGAAAATAATGCTATAAAAGATAAGAGCAGTCCGCTTTATGAAACATTAAAAATCAGTATCCAGTTGGGGCAAAACGAATTTCAATATATCCAAGAGTACTTGAAATATTCTTACCCAAATATCAGACAGAGGCACTTGACATTTTGCAAGGTGAAAAAGGTATGTTCTATGGCTTGCTACTTCCATGCTTATTATCTCTAAGAAGAAAATTACAACAATTGTGCAATGAAAACTGTGAGTACTGCAACATTCTGGCAGGAACGTATTTATAGAAGGCGTAAATAATCGTTTGATGATACTTTTGATCTTTCTACCACTAAAGCACAAAACGCAGCGATTGCTGCAATGTCATTACCACGATGGCTTGCATGTGTTCCCACAAAAGAGCATGATTGATGATGCCAAGCTCCTTTGGAGTATAGACACGTTGTCGTGAAAATGTGGCCCTGCTCTAAGCAGGAATATTTGCGCCGCCTGAGGTTCTCAGCGGTAGAGGACGTCCCACACGGCGGATGTTGTGGCGAAAGCAAGCGACGGTGTTCACATAGGTAGCACCACAAACGGGAGTCCTAATCTGCCTCCAGGCGATTAAAGATACTCTGTCTGGCCTTTTAAATTCATGACGTGTTTACTCATGCAAGAAAAATCGCGTTATATTGCGGGCCCGCGGAACTAACGAATTCTAAGTAATTTGATCAAGTGCCGCATTGTAACGCTTCTTACTGATATTTACGCGATTTTTCTCGCATATGCACTCGGCTTTGGTCAGTTGTCAGGTGATACTTGCGCCGTTAGTTTAAGGCGAGCCATCGAGGCGTTGAGTTATACTTGTTTCAAAATGTAATTAATAAATAATACAAAATTAGTGATATAAGGATAATTATGTGGATATAAAGATACGTGTCGAGTACCCATTAAGGAATAGTATCTATTCGAGTTTCCTTTTGGTTAATCAATATTAACTAGAGTACTATGATGATTTTAGGGTTCCGTAGCCAAAACGGTAAAAACGGAATACTAGGAGTTTCGTTATGTCCGTACAATACAGACGGACGGACAAACGGTGTCACAGTGATTTTACTCAAAAACTACAATATGTATATTAATGAAATTTGGAATGTAGATGTCTTGTAGAAGCCGCTACTTAGTTTGGTGGTAGTTAAATAATAAAATTAAATATTTATAGGGGGCAGTTCATACATATGTAACAAAAGCTTAATTTTTTTCCAGTAAACACCTCTTTTATAAACATTTTTAAGGTTTCGAAGCATTTTTTTTTATTAACTGATTATTTTCGGAAATAATCGCTCCGAAATTAGCATAAATCGTGCCCCCTCCCCCTTTATCTTTCGAACAGTAGGTCCAAAAAATAAAAAATAAATTAGGTGACGCATAAACACTTTCAACGAAAATTGTGTTCAACATGATCGGATATACTTTTTTTAGCTACCTATTGCTGAAAAACTGTTCTTCTCAACAAAAGGACGTAAGTGCCATGATAGAGTACTCTCTGTTTTTGCCGGTGCTGTTTTTCGTATCGTATTTTTACATTATGAAACTGTAGTAAGTATTTTAATTGTGTTTAATGCACTTTTTTTCATCTGTAATGTACTT
Organism: Clepsis dumicolana; assembly: GCA_963691665.1. Taxonomy (NCBI): domain Eukaryota; kingdom Metazoa; phylum Arthropoda; class Insecta; order Lepidoptera; family Tortricidae; genus Clepsis; species Clepsis dumicolana. The sequence continues at coordinate 3,238,998 of OY829523.1, read as the reverse complement.
TATTTGTGGTAACGGTTACGAAACCCTACAATGAGCGTATATAGTCTGATAATGCTCTTGGCTGGTTTTTGTTTAATTTTTTTTTTTATGTCCAACATTTCATTTAAAATACGACGCTGGGTCCTGGGGCACTGAGGCTCGCGAGTTGTTCAGGGAGCTAGGCCGTCGATTGCGAAACAGCGGCTGTGACCCTCGCTCTGGGTCGTATTTGGTGCAACAGGTCTCCATTGCCATTCAGCGGGGTAATGCTGCTGGTATTATGGGGACCTTTGAGCTGGGTACGACGCGGGGTGGGGGGTTTTAGGTTAGGGTTTTTAATGACGAAGCATGTTGTTTGTAGTGATGATGATGTTTTGTAATTTTAGGTTAAGCTAGTTGACGAGGCCTGTTGTTGATGTATTTAAATGTAAATGCCCGTTACTTGACATTTAAAATAACCGTTGATAAAGTGTGTATTAACAATATTTTATTTTTAATTTACAGAATGATAAAGTTATTCGTGCTGGTATTTGCGTTATTATTTTCATCGCACATGTGTGGTGCGTTCAAGGTTTTAGTGGTGTTCCCTTTGCCGGGGAAGAGTCATAATATGCTGGGAGAGGGCTACGTGAGGCATCTATTGAATGCTGGACATGAGGTGAATTTATTTCCTTATTATTATAAATTATTTTATACTCATTATTAATTGTGCAATGTAATTACACACTGTGGATGAGTTTCCGCAATTAGAAATGCTTCAAAACACCATTTTAGAACACACGTACCACGACCATTCCTGAGTCACAATTCGCGCGCTTGTGTCTTACGCGTGACTATGCCACTTCTATCCCCTTTTTATAAGTTCTGTGATGCCTACCGATTTTCCTTTTTGTACTTCTTATTTTAATTTATTTCATTTACTGATCAAATAGACGCTGGTCACGATGAAGTAATGAGTTTCATATTTCTTATCACTTTTTTTGTGGGATCACAGGTCACTTTCATAACTCCTTTCCCGAAAAAGAATTTGAACAACAACTTAACGCAAATCGATGTCTCGGACAGCCTGGAGGCAGTGCCAGGTACGTAAAACTTTTTAAATAGTTTTTAACAAAACACTTTCGAATCCTTTACGTTTTCTTTGAGAGAAACATCTGTACACATTATTAATTATGCCTTGTTTTTGATTAAGGTACCTTCTTTAGGTAGCGGATTAAATAAAAATAAAATAAATAAATATCACGGGACAATTTGACACCAATTGACTTAGTCCCAAACTAAGCCAAGCCTGTACTATGGGTACTAGACAACGGATAAACATACTTATATAGATAAATACATACTTATATACATATTAAACATTCATCATACAAACATTTGCCCCGACCGGGATTTGAATCCGGGACCTCAAGCTTCATATTCAGGGTCTCTAACCACTAGGCTATTCGGTCCTCAATTATTGTAAATATTATTATAGATCATTTACTTAATTAGGTTAGTATAAAATAAAACATTATTTTAGATTAGTTAATAAGTAAAATTATTTAATACATGTTTAAAATTAAAATTGTTGTAAATAATTGATTTCTACATTATAATTTTATTAAATTAAGAAATAAATTATGTAGCGAAGGCACAACGTTACAAGTGTTAACTTTAAATACCTATGCCAAATCTCACTCCTCCGTGCGCGCAGTATATTTAAAAGGGGACACAAAGTTTTCCCTTTACGTATCAATATGAATGTTATAAGATCCTCTCAGTCGTGCACTCTTGGCAGAGTGGTCGTGGTCATGTTTCGGTCGGTTTCTGCGCCACCGCTGTCCTCGCAATGCGTCGCCATGCAGCTCGAGGTTTGACAGAGTGAGAGCAATCGTTTATACTGGAGTGCGTCACAGATTTAATGAGGTCTGCCCAAGTGTCCACCGTGTTGACACAGTCTATACAGTCGTCCGACGAAAGCCTCTAGACAGGTCAATCGTGCGGGAGGTGCGGGGTGCGGGGCGGGTAGGGCGAGCCCCCTTGCATACACCGCCACTGCCCGATTAGTTAGGAACTTTCGCCCTCCTTGGTGCTTTGGCCACGCGATTGCGGTGTCGGCATTTACGCAAACATCAAAGGCGTCGGACCACTGGTAGGTATAAGCTCTTTACACTGTGGTGTTGGAGAGCGCCCGCGAGATCTTTTGCCCTCAACTTACCAACACTATTTTCCTACATTCCAGCTGGTTATTTCAGTATACAGACCATAATGGAAAGAAAAATTGACTTCGATGACATGGATATGCTGTTCAGATATTTCATCCACATCGCACGATTGACAATCAGAAACAAAAACGTTGTCAGGCTTATTAATGACCCGAAGCAGCAGTTTGATGTTGTCATCGCCGAATGGGTATACAGCGAATTGTATGCCGGGTATGTTGGTTATCGATAAGCGAATTAAAGAGAGAAGAATTAAAAAGCACCGTGGTTATGTAAAAAGTCTGAGTTAAAGTTGCATATCCACGGTTTTATACTCTAGCAATATAACATTAATAAAGTTATAGTGAAATAAATGGAACACTCAGGTATATCAGTCGAGTATAGCTCGACCGTTTCGGACTAATCCGTAAAAAAATTTCATTCCGCGGAAAGTACGCGAAGCCATTGAAATTAGTCGTCATCCCAATTTCAACCGTGATAGTGGATGGTCAGTGCCCCCGAGTTGAAAAACTGTGTTGAATACTGCGTCAACAGCTAGTGTGAACGAGCCTTTTCAAAGTGATGTAGTTAGTGTAGTGTGCTACCCTACTTTTGACAATAATAAAAATGACGATGAAAACGAGGGTAGTTGTGAGCCGCCGTCAGCGCGCCGAGCAGCCGTGCGATTAGAGCCGCGGCGCGCACTTTACGTCTCGCCACTGGCGTCACGCTATGGTATCTTCTAAATAATGTACAGGCTCCTAAATTTACGTAGAAACGAGCAACCTCTATTGTCCATTAATGAAATTACTTACACAGCTTGCTTACTATCAGATTCTGCTTTCTTGCCATAACCAAATTATAACAGTGAAAATACTCAAATATGTTATTATATTAAAGTAAACATTAAATCTTAATAATTAAACATTTTAGTCGAAGATTCAGTAATTTTCTCAAGCAATTTGCGAAGAATAGGTGACATTTTAATAGTAACATTTGCTTACCTAGGCTTACCGTATCGTATCTGTATCTGTCATAGAGCTGCTCTGTGGTATCTGTCATTGCTTTTCTCTGCGGTTAAATACAAAATGTCGGCAAAGTCTAAAGCAATTTTTTTACAGTTTTTTCCGACTTTGCCGCTTTCCTATCTTCGATTATTAGTGAATATTTAAAGTGTTTAAGTGCTTCCTTCGTTAACACGTTCGCTGGTGGTAAAGCGGCTATAGCCGTTATAACAATCGAAATTCTATTGTGTCACCATACTCGGAAACAATAAGGGCTACGTTAATGAACTTTTGAAAGTGTACTTATGTGTATTTTATTAACCGCTGCATAATATTTCTGTAGTTAAAATAGGACAAAACAAGTTTCATTTCTCTGGATAGTGTTGATGCTATTTCAAATACAGCTCAAATATTGTACCTATTTATGTTTTCTTGATTTTTTGTGTCATGGACTTGGTTTTACTTCACTTGTCCAAATATTGTGTAAGTAGATATGCATAAAAGGAAAGTTTTTTGGTTAGAATTATTGTCAAAGTATTTATTTTAACATAAAACTACCGTGAGACTCAATCATAGCAAAATAAACAGATCACTCGCGTATAAAAGTCGAGAGTGTTGTAATTAAGTGTTTTTATTGTGTTTTAGTGCACTTTGGTCATGTGTAGTCACGTATAGGGAATGGTCTGACATACTCTTGGCCAAATTTATTTTCAAATTGAATATAACATAAACATTTTGAGTTGTTAAATAAAACGAGCTCAAAACTTTTTATTTGCTTTCCTTTATATATCATATCCCTTTAAGCGTGGAGAGAACTAAGTAGGAGAAAAGTAAAAAGTGTAACATTAGATAATACGGGTTTTTATAATAAAATTGCTCTAGTGACTCTTACTTAAATTTCTTTTCATAAAGGTAATTGGCACTAAAGTTGAATCTGTTATTTCCAGTATTGCACATGTATGAATATTTTTTTGGACATGTGCACTATTTAAAATAACAGATTCTATTTTATAGGCATAATATTCATAATCCATGCGTACCTATGTATAGGTAAGTATGTGTGTAATTACGCACACATGCATGCGTACCTATGCGTAGGTAAGTATGTGTGTAAGCACGCACACATGCATATTTGTCGGCAAGAGTTACAACACCATGACAATCAGATGGCGCCTGTTTCCATACATACCAAAACAAGCTCGAAGAGACCCGTCTATCTCATATATACTACTGTAGTCTTTGACTGGCGTGGCGTGTACTCTCAGAGGAAGGACTACGGATTAGTCCGAAACATGTCGGGCTATACCAGGGACCAGAACCGGTTACCTTAATACCCGGTAGCCCAAAGGTTTTGAACGGGTTTCTTATAACGCTGGGTATTAAAAACCCGTATATTACGGTAGCCCTTTAAACCAAAGACTACAGTAGTATATATGAGATGCTTTAAACGGCTTACCGGTTAATACATTAACCACTTGCAATGGGTTAACCCGGGCTACCGCATAGCGTATCGAAACCCCAGGATTGGGTAGCCGCTTGAAGCGCTGATTGTGCGTGCAGGTTATTTTGAATCTTACTTCCAGCGCATAAGGCTTATATTGTTTCGCCTATTTAAAAACCCTGACACGGAGGAGGCGGCATTTGTCAAAGACTTTGTAAGTCGCCGACTATTGAAACAAAATAAGACCTCAAGTCGACTGCAAACCTTTTAAAACTCATTTTTAATAATGTTGTGTGTGGTCGGATTGTTAGTTTCGGCGCGAACTAGGTATTTGTTATTAGCTAACTAGGAAAATACCATCCATTTTCAATTCTAAGATGGCGGACATATTTTTTTCTAAAAGTCAACATGGGTGTCATTTTCTGTGTTTTGATTTTGAAATTGACATCTATTTTTAAATCCAAGATGGCGGACACATTTTTTTTGTTGAAAATCGATATGGGTGTCATTTTCTTTGTTTTCAGGGATGCTGATTATGAAAATGACATCCATTTTCGAATCCAAGATGGCGGACACATTTTTTGTGCAAAATCGATATTGGTGTCATTTTCGTAATCAACATCCCCGGAAAACTAGAAAATGACACCCATATCTTATAGTTTTTATTAATCGACTTCAAAAAAGGAGGAGGTTCTCATTTCGTCGGTTTTTTTAAGTAAGATATGGGTCTTTTAACACGAAACTACCATGAGACTCAATCATAATGAAATTAAAACGGATCACTCACGTATATAAATCGAGTTTCGCCCGACATGTTTCGGACTAATTCGTAGTCCTTCCTCTGGGAGCGCATGACCCAGCGGCGGCGAGACGCACATTGCGTGCTGCGGCTCTGCTCGCGCGACTACTAACCCCAGAGGAAGGACTACGAATTAGTTCGAAACAAGTCGGGCTAAACTCGACTTATATACGTGAGTGATCCGTTTTAATTTCATTATGATTGAGTCTCATGGTAGTTTCGTGTTAAAAGACCCATATCTTACTTAAAAAAACCGACGAATTGAGAACCTCCTCCTTTTTTGAAGTCGATTAATAAAACTTTAAGTAGGTAAATACATACTTACCTATATAAGTACGGAAAGATTAAAATATAAATTGTTATTGTTCTCTTCGTACATAGTTCCTTTCCGTTTCGCTCACAGTTTCGCTTCGCAAAAACACGGGCGCGCAGCGGAGTGGGGTGAAAGGGCTACCCTAAGCCGAAGGTAACCGCTAAGCATATGATTAACCCAAACCTAATAAATACGGGTAAGCGGTTACCTCTTGTTACGATTAGGGCTACCCGAATAAGTACGGGTTATACGGGTATTAGGGTAGCCCGTTGACGGGCTACCGTATCGATGCGGTAGCCCCTTTATCGGGCTACCGTTTCGAACGGCTTAGCCGAATGATCGGGTTTTCCGGTCCCTGGGCTATACTCGACTAACATACGTGAGTGATCCGTTTATTTCACTATGATTTAGTCTCACGGTAGTTTCATATTAATGAAGTTTTTTACCGTCTGCTTCCAAATAAAAAAAGTTGTTTTTCTTGTGAGGCTCGCTTGGTGCCAAATTTCACAATTCTTGCTCATTGGAGAGTAAAAGTACCAAACAAATTTTGATTTACTTACACAGAGCCACAGACAACACAGTAATAATTATAAGGGGGTTTTGTTTTCCTTTTGAGGTTCCCGTAATAAGAAAAATCAAGTCTTGCTCTTCTGATTTTTATGAATGTGTAATTACGTCCAAATCAGAGACAATTAATATAAAAACTGCCATAACTACCATACTAACTCGTGTAGCTCCGAAAATAAAGTTCACTAGACGGCGTTGTTTACCATCAACGCTTCTTTTTTAGAGAAAGTGGAGAGCCTTAAGGCAGAGCATAATTTCATCAACAGACTTAATCAGGGTGCGTTTCCACTAGCGCGGAGCTAGGAGAAGCGGAGCAGAGAAGAGCAGTGATAAGTGGCAAGTGTTCTCACTGACGCATAGTGGAGATTTCAAGCACTGTGATTGGTCAATTCACGGTCAGTTCCTCTCAGCTCCGTCCAACTCCGCGTCAATGGGAACGAACGCTTACGGAATTTCATGAGCAGGACAGGTGAAGAAGCAATTGACACTAAAGCCAAGTTTCTCTGGAATCTACATTTTATTTCCAGCTTCGCCGCCATCTTCAACTGCCCGTACATTTGGTCGTCCTCGATGCCGCCTCACTGGTTGGTGACCAGGCTTATAGACGAGCACACCAACCCCGCCTTTGCTCCTGACTCGCAGACTGCCAACTTGCCACCGTTTACCTTCACACAGAGAATACAGGAGCTGTGGATACAGGTGTCGAGGACGTTTAGGAAGATCACGTGAGAAAATAGTAGTTTTTCTACACACATTATCATACGTTCTCTATTATGCGCTCAGAAATTGTAGGTAGTTGATGGTCAATCATTACGACAATCAATGTTCGTCTTCAAAAACCAAAAAATAGATCAATAAAAAAATAAATATCATGGGACAATTTAACACCAATTGACCTAGTCCCAAACTAGGCAAAGGCTGTACTATGGGTACTAGACAACGGATAAACATACTTATATAGATAAATACATACTTATATACATATTAAACATCCAAGATCCGAGAACAAACATTCATATTCATCATACAAACATCTGCCCCGACCGGGATTTGAACCCGGGACCTCAAGCTTCATAGTCAGGGTCTCAACAACAATTTAAAAACACCAATGTTTTAGCAAATTCAACAAAATAGAACAAAATACGTATATCACTGACATAGCACCAGTAATAGCTAAGAGAGGCCGCGCAGTTCCTGCCTTTGATGAAGTTAAATTTAACGCGTCGCTGCTCATCGCCAATTCCCATGTTTCTATCGCACAAGCTATGTCGCTGCCCCAGAATTGCATTACTGTTGGAGGATATCACATTGAAGACGTCGTGCCGCCATTACCCAAGGTAAATAGTTAAATACTACTAGTTACTAAGAGACGAAATTAAGTGCCCACCCTGTTTTAGTCTTTGTGTCTGTCTGTGGCTCTGCAGCTTTTTATTTGAAATTGAAATGGTTCTTAGCTAAGTTTAATCAAAGCCGTTATTGAGATATTGAAATGTTTATTAGTTCTGCCTTAGCCACACTCACTTAAAGTCAAAATTTTATTTCCTACTATTAAACATTACGTTTCACAGGGCTTGCAAGAAATTATGGACAACTCAAAGCACGGCGTTATTTACTTCTGCATGGGAACAAACTTACAATCTTCACAAATACCAGAAGAATTAAAGAAAGGTTTTCTCAAAATGTTCGGTGAACTGAAGCAAACAGTTTTGTGGAAGTTTGAGGAGGATCTGCCTGGCGCGCCGACCAACGTTCATGTACTGCATTGGGCCCCGCAACAAAGTATATTGTGTAAGTTGTTAGAAAAATATCGTGTTATTTATTTTTATCTCTAGTTCTATACAGTAAAATAAACTGGTCACTCAAATTATCTCAGTCGTATTTAGCCTGACACTAAGAACTATTACTCCCCTGTTCCTTAAATCCGTATGGTTCCAAACTTTGTATACCTACATTTACAGACATCTTAATCTAAAATTGTTAAATCACTTTTTCCTGATAATGGTAATGTAGTGGTAATTGTGGTGCTCATCACTCTTTCGGTGATAAATTTCAGCGCATCCAAACTGCATTCTCTTCATCACCCACGGAGGCTATCTGTCCACGACTGAGACTGTCCACTTTGGAGTGCCCATTATCGGGATCCCGGTCTTTGCTGATCAGTTCCTTAACGTAGAAAGAGCTGTGTTCATGGGATTCGCGCAGAGAGTTGACCTGGCTTACGACATGGTTGACAAACTTAAGGCTGCCATTGGTGAAGCTATTAGCAATCCTCGGTAATATGAATCACAGGCAGTTTAATAATAGTATACAGTAGTAAAATAGTATACAGTATTAATGATAGTAAGTATACAGTAGTAAAATAGTATACAGTATTAATGATAGTAAGTATACAGTAGTAATAATAGTACACAGTAGTAATAACAGTAGACAAACAAATAGACGTAAAAGTGATTAGCTACTTTTGACGCTAGAGAGAAACAACGGAAATGTTTATTTTAAGCTTTGTGTATCTCTTTAGTGGTAGTAAAATGCTTGTATGCAGTTTATTTTTGCGATTTAAACGTACAGTCCTTACACGTTTATCGCTTTAATTTACCCCCTCTTTGATACAGATACACGCAGAAGGTGAAGAAATTGTCTCAGATCTACCACGACCGACCTGTCTCACCCGGCAAGGAGCTGGTGCACTGGGTGGAGCACGTGGTCAGGACAGGCGGCGCGCCGCATCTGCGCTCCCCGGCGCTCATGCTGCCCTGGTACCAGAAGACGTACCTAGACCTAGTAGCTCTAATTATAGCAGTTTTCATTGCATTGGTAATTATAGTAAAACGATTGTTTGCATTAAGCAGGAAAGTTGTGAAGCAAAAAACCAAGTAAATAGTAAAATATGTAAATTTTGTAAGCTGTCTTTTTTACAATAACTTACCAGCTGTTGACCCTTATCCTATATGACAGATCCTGGCTCAGTAATAACCTATTCACTCTAGCCTTGATGAGACTATTGTAACTGTCCGGAAACACAGACGATGGGAGTGAGTGCCACACCTTGGCAGTTTGTATTAGGAAAGATGAAGCGAGTCGTTTCGTGCGAGCTAGTGGAAAATCATGAAGCACACCGTCCCCGATAGTGGGCTCATAACATTTAATATTGCTTGATGTATGTAAGCATCAAATTGTGAATGTGATGTAAATATACGATATTGAGCTTGTAATGGGCTGTAGCTGCTAGCTACATTATAAATTAATTAAACACGAAGATTGACATCTGCTAAGAAACAACGAAAGTATTAACGTTTTGCCGCGCGCGCGGGCACTCGTCGCTCTGAGAAGTGCGTGCGGTGTTTGCGCATTGACGTCTGCGGGCGAAATGTAAACTACTTGGCGCTGCGCGTATTTATATTGGAGCCACACGGACAGCACACTACGAAATGCGCGTGTATGAGTGCAGCTCCAAAATCACGCCATGATCACGCCACCTTTTGTGGGCGTATTTTCGATAGCGGGATACCCCGCTAGTTGAGCATAGCTAAGTTTTGTATATGTAGAACCCTTTTGTAAATAAAGGCATGCCAATTCGATCGCAAAATTATTTCACTTCGCACCTTCTACGACGTTCCCCAAAGTGGTGACCCCGAGAACAACATGAGTGATTCAGAGTCAAGCGACCCCGCATCTCGCGAACCCAAAGCGCCACCAGCACCTGAAGTTCAAGCTCCCGCCCATGAAGTCTTCGGCATCACCCTTTCGCTGCGCTTATCACAGTTCTGGCGCAACCACCCACGGCTATGGTTCGTCAGCTTCGAATCCGCAACCGCCGACCTCAAGAAAAGCCAGAACCAGCTCGCGCAGATGGTTATCGCACAATTGGATAAGCAGGATATCAAGCAGCTCACAGACCTTCTCTACAACCCGCCAGCCCAGAACTACTACAACCACCTCAAGGAGCGCCTAATCAAATTGTAAGAAGAATCTGACAGCAAGCAAGTGAAGAAACTGCTCGCCGAGCAAGAACTCGGCGACGAAAAACCTAGCCAGCTGCTACGTCGAATGCGTGATCTCGCAAGAAACAAATTCTCGAAGACACGGTGCGGATTATATGGATGAACGCCCTTCCATATCGTATCCTATATCAGGTCAGTTCTCATCGTCAGCGAGACTTTCGCCCACCAAGCATCACTCGACGAGATCGCCCAACTTGCAGACAAAATGATCGAAGAATCGCAACAAATTGCCGCCTTTTCAACGCCTACGTCGATTGTGCCGCAACAAGTCACACAGATTGCGCAAATTTCACGTCAGGCGCCAGCCGCTCAACCGCAGTATGTCGACACGCAGTTTCTCATCAATGAAATCCGAAGATTATCGCTCGAGGTCGCGGAACTCCGTGCTAGTGCCAGGCCACATCAAAACGAACGCTACAGCCGTTCATTCAATCGCCACCGCAATCAATCTCAGTCCCGCAACGCCTCCCGAAGCCGCACCCGCCAAAGCAGCAAATACTATTGCCGTACTGTTACTTTCACCGCCGTTTTGGACTCGACGCGAGAAACTGCAGCCCACCGTGTAGTTTCAAGCCCATCCCACCACCATCGGAAAACTAAAAATAACGCTGGCTGAAGCGGGAACCGGCGTTACAGATCAGTCCCACCGCTTATTTGTCACGGACAGAAAGTCGAAGCTATCCTTCCTTGTAGACACGGGTGCAAATATTTCAGTGCTACCTAAGAAGAAGGGCGCAGTAGCTCATCCACTACCATTCGAGTTATACGCAGCCAACAACACAGTTATACCCACCTACGGAGAGAAAACGCTCGAGTTGGACCTCAACCTACGCCGCCCCTACACGTGGAAGTTTATCATCGCCGCTGTATCGAAACCAATCCTTGGAGCAGACTTTCTGAATCATCATCACCTGATAGTCGATGTGAAGAACCGAAAACTGATCGACGGCAAAACACAGCTCGTAACTAACGCCCAACTCAGTACTGCAAACATACACACAGTTCGCAGTATAGATATCGAACAAACTTACCATAGAATACTCGCAGATTTTCCCGGTACGACAAGAATCACCTCGATGAAGCTCAGCCCCAAACATGCCGTCGAACATTTTATTGAAACCACTGGCCAGCCAATCCACTGCCGCGCTCTTCCAATTGCCCCGCACCGCTACGAACAAGTAAAGTCAGAATTCGAAAATATGATTCAGCAAGGCCTCTGCAGACCCAGCAAAAGCCCGTGGGCATCACCCCTTCATATCGTGCCCAAAAAGAGTGGAGACCTACGTGTGTGTGGTGATTACCGACGGTTAAATAATATCACCAAGCCCGACCGGTACCCCATACCACGCATAAAAGATTTTACCTACCAACTCGCCGGTAAAACCGTATTCTCCACACTCGACTTAAATCGTGCATACCAACAGCTGCCCGTCGCCGAGCAAGACATAGAAAAAACGGCCATCATAACACCATTCGGCCTGTTTGAATTCCCTCGAATGTGCCCAGGACTGAAAAACGCAGGCCAAACCTTCCAAAGATTCATTCACGAAGTACTAAGAGGACTTAATTTCGTTTTTCCGTTCGTCGATGACCTTAAAGGACGCCGCCAGTATACAAGCGCCGCTAAATAACTTCCTCCACAACACGAAAAAAACTCAGATCGAGTGGACCAACGAAGCGACTAAAGCATTCGAAGTCTGTAAAACCAGCATCAAAAACGCAGTTTTACTCGCACACCCGATACATCACGCTGCAACTGCAATTTTCTGCGACGCGAGTGAAAAGTCATCTGGAAGCGTATTACAACAATACGTGAATAAATCATGGCAGCCCCTCGGTTTTTTTTCGAAGAAATTCACTGAAGCACAAAAGAAATACTGTACCTACGACCGCGAACTTCTAGCGATGTACCTATCTGTTAAACACTTCAGAAAATTATTCGAGGGAAAACAGCTGATCATATATACAGACCACAAGCCATTAACGTTCGCTTTCACTAAATCATCAAGCGACAGCGAATCGCCACGTCGAACCCGACAATTACTCTACATAGGCGAATTCACAACAGACATTCGCTACGTCCGTGGGGATGAAAATGCTGCAGCAGACGCGCTATCACGAATCGAAACGATCAGCTGTCCAACTCCTATCAACTTCAAAGAGCTAGCCGCCGCGCAAGAAAGAGACATCACTATACAACAGCTCCTTCAGCAAAACAACCTAAAATTGCAATACGTAACTCTGCCTAGAACCAACACCAAACTACTGTGTGAAACTTCTACCGCCGACATACGATTGTACCTACCAAAGGAATTTCGACGAACCGCATTCGATCACACACACAACGTGAGTCATCCTGGAATACGAACAACGCGAAAAATGATGTCACGCAAGTACTTCTGGCCTTCAATCAACAGCGACGTAGGAAGTTGGGCAAAATCATGTATTCCGTGCCAGCGTGCGAAGATACAGAGACATACTACAAGTCCCGTATCGTCGTTTCAACCTACTGGCCGCTTCGAACACATACATATAGATATCGTCGGCCCGCTGCCTACCGCACCCGAAGGACACCGCTACCTCGTAACTTTAATCGACCGCGCAACGCGATGGCCCGAAGCTTATCCGGTGCATGAAATCACAGCAGAAGTCGCCAAGGTCGCGTATCAAGGCAGGATCGCGCGATTCGGATGTCCATCGACCGTAACAACCGACCTTTTGTAATTAAAGGCATGCCAATTCGATCGCAAAATTATTTCACTTCGCACCTTCTACGACGTTCCCCAAAGGCTATTCCGAAAAAGAAATCGTAGTTGACCGTGATAATTATTTATTTATTTATTTCCGGAGAACCGACAGCTACAAATTACAGAGTAGGTTATTTCTATAGTAACATTGAAGCCAATTACAGGATCTCACAACTAGAAACAAATTGTATACAATTAAAAAAGAATACGCACAAATGATCGCACAGATGCACCACGAAACGTGGACAAAAAGTGATAGCAAAACTCATTCTCAACACAGCAAAAATAGAATAGAATTAATAAAACAGCAATACCTAACCACCCGATACAGCACGCTCACTCAAACCACCTCCCCGCCAATCGCCGCCTCATCGTAGAAAGATTACAATTGAATACGTCGATATCCAGCTCCTCCGCCACATCATTCAGACTACGACAAGCTCGCCTCAAAAAACTGTTTTTCCTGTATTTAGTTGCACTAAACTTAAGTGAAATAGGTGGGTGGTATCTTTTGGATCTATTTGGACTGTTAAAAGATATACTGGACAGCAATTCGGGACAATCGACCTTAGTGATACTGAGGGCACAAATAATGTCCGCTATTTCACGTCGCCTTTCCAATGCAATAAGATGATGCCTTTTGATGAACTTTCAACTTGAAGCAAAGAAATTTCATAAACTTTTTTGTACCCTCTCAATTCTATCAATTTACGTTCGTACGTAATTATGATAAACTGCGTAGCTACCTAGCTTTAATTATTTAAATGTTGAGGAATGGCCTACTTGCACAGCATATTGTTGAAATTGTTTACAGTGTAGACTTTAGCGTGTTAAACGTTTTAATATAATTTTAATCAGGAAGCCATTGAATTTAAATTTTGGACCCATTTTCGCTCCTTATGTTGGTGGTTATTGGGAGTCAAGGTAATCCATACTAATATTATAAATTCGAAAGTAACTCTGTCTGAGCTGTCTGTTTGTATTAGAAAATGGATTTTCTTCATAACCTTTTTATAGTGAATTTTTCCCCTCTTTTAATAGTTATTCTGCTATTCGAAGCGGAGACAAATCCAACAAGTTAAATCACGAGTCGGTCCTACAGCTTTTGACTTACTTATAAATTGTGTAACTAACACGACTTTCTTTTATATACGTATTATTATACTTTATATTATATACAGGGTGGGAAGGAGTATTTTGATATGATATTATTTACTCGTAATACCACCAGAAATCCATGGTTAAAATCTGTCGGTATGCTCCTTCCAACCAATATCTAGGTATTTGATCAAGTGCTGCATTGTAACGCTTCTTACTGATGTTTACACGATTTTTCTCGCATATATAAGTATATATAACTTTATTCTGTGGCCCCGATACTTGCGATGTTAGTTCAATACGGGCCATCGGGGTGTCGAGTTGCACTTGTTAAAAAGTAGGTAATTAATAAATAGATTAGATTAGATTATTTATCTACACACATGTCATAAGTCCTCTATAATGCGTTCAGAAACCGTAGAAAATGACCAGCATTGCAGTACATCCTCGTCTCCGCCCGCCCTGCAGGTCCAGCGGTAAAGTAATAGTCATTACGACATCGAATTCGATGTCGTAATGACTTTTCGATATCGAATTCTATTTTTCGAATTTGACAACCAACGTAATTTACAATCATAGTGAAATAAAACGGATCACTCACGTATATAAGTCGAGTTCAGTCCGACATGTATAATTAATAATGTGATATAAATTTTTTTTTTACAAGAAAAAAAAACTGTTTACGAAACGTCAGCTCCGTACGTTTGTCTATGGTTTAAAAAATAATTCGTGACAGGTATGGGTATGATATATGCCTTCGGCTTCTGAACCCATCTTAGAGTACTTATAATGTCATGTATATACTAATGATATCATGTATGTAGATAAAGTAATGTATGCAACTCCACATAATTAGGGCTTAAAACACGAGTGTGTTTTTATGAAACGAGGCGAAGCTGAGTTTCATAATAGGATCACCCTCATTATGTAGTAGTTGCATAAACTATTATTATTCATCCAATAAAAATTACATCATAAATTGTACAATGTCAAGTTACGAGAATTCGTAATGAATAAAAGAATGAGTAATATTTCCAGTGGATATAGGGATAATAATATATAAAGACAGTGTTTAAGTTTTACCTATTTTTAATGATCCTTATGGTACAATTTTATTGACTAGTAATATCCAGCTTAATTACCATCCACACCATTCTGCTGCTTTTCGCGGTAGTTTCCGCTACGCGGCCACGAAGTGCTGGAACAATCTGCCTCCGCCAATCCGAGCGCTAAAATCGAAATGCAATTTTAAAATTAAATGTAAAAATTACTTTCTGGCACTTCAACAATAAACCTGTTTCTTTTTTGCCACTATTTGTGATATCGCACGTATAATATGTGTCTGCTTACCTTGCTTGTGTCTGCCGAGTGGCTTTCTCTTCCACTGTAGTTCCACTGTTACTTCCATCGCTTTGATTGAACGCAGGCGATAGCCATAAACTGCACTTTGTTTTAAAAAAGTTATTGCCAATAATGTTAGTGTAAGTTAGTGGGGACTATCAATCATTGTAGTGTCCCATTCTATAGATGCACTGATTGCTCGTTCAGATTTTTGTTGTATAAGAATGTCGGTAGGTAGGCACTTATCGCGAACGCACTTAATGACGTTCCGTGCTGTTCCCGCCTCGCTGCTAACCATAAGAATGTTTTTATTCTTATTTTTTATCCTTGTAATTATTGTTACTTTTTGCTTCCTTTGTCGCTCGGCGG
This sequence comes from Clepsis dumicolana, assembly GCA_963691665.1. NCBI lineage: Eukaryota > Metazoa > Arthropoda > Insecta > Lepidoptera > Tortricidae > Clepsis > Clepsis dumicolana. The sequence continues at coordinate 3,223,156 of OY829523.1, read as the reverse complement.
GGGTTGTTGTGATATAATTGTTGCAATATCAAGACAATTGAAATTGTTAATAGTTCACTGCAATGACCACAATAATTATCTGGCCTGACTTGTTTCGGTTTGAACTGTTAAAATACGGTTGAATTGATCAAGTGTTACCATACATATTTCCTGTATTTGTTATTTTTTGTACCTAAACTGTTTCCCGCTGGCGTTCGTGTCGTCACGGTTTGAGTTTGTTTGAGTTTGTGTTTGTGTATGTTTGTGTGTGCACTTTGTGTCTAGTTTTAGGTTAAAATAGGCCCTGCAGAAAAACAGCGTTGCGGCTTGCCGCAACATTATGCTGAGTGGGGCCCATTTCACATCGTTCGGTGCAAACATAATTGTATTGTTAAATAATATAGTCCATTGCATTCTATTCCTATAAATGTACTGTTTCATCTTTCTGTATGTGTCGAATGTATGTGAATAAATGTTTCTCTCTCTCTCTAATATGATAATTTGATAATATTAGCAATGCCACTTTTAATATGAAACTACCGTGAGACTCAATCATAGTGAAATAAAACACTCGACTTATATACGTGAGTGATCCGTTTTATTTCACTACGAATATTAACAATGTTTTAATTTTTGAATTTACAGAATGAAATGGTTATACGTGCCGGTATTTTTTGCGGTATTATTAATATCGCATGTGTGTGGTGCGTTCAAGGTTTTGGTGGTGTTCGCTTTGCCGGGGAAGAGTCATAACATACTGGGAGAGAGCTACGTAAGACACCTGTTGAGTGCTGGACATGAGGTGATTTTATTTCATTACTGATTATTTATTATTATTTGTATGTCGCACCCATTCACGGGACAACAGTGTCCCGGACCTTTGGGAGGCGTGCGCGGAGCCGAAGCCAACGCGTAGAGGCCCTTTTGACAATTTAATGAAGAGTGAGGGATACATCGAGCGGACGCTGTCCCTGACCGCGCTATAGGGACACACTCAGAGACAGCACCCGCCAGGTGTAGGGACTATTGTAAATCGATGGGACCTAAAGTGTAATGGACTATGGTAAGGAAAATCATGGGCTAACTACTGGGCTATTGATTGAGACCGCCGGACGTCTACCGAATTAAAATGTCTTAATGATATTGGTAGACGGTGACTCGCCTTCCGCTAGACGGGCCCCCATATGAGCGACATATAAAATGGCCTAGGAGCAACGCCGGTGCGGAGGGCTAAGGGTAGAGAGGTGTCACTGGACTTTAAAAGTATAGCCAACTCGCCACTTACGTTTCCACATCTACCCTCGAGCGTATAGCTCTCGCGACTCCACTCTGGCCGGTCGATTAAGGCAAGTCAGAGGTGGGGGTCCTGTCCCTCGTCAGTGCTCACTCCTCCCGGCCAACAAAAGCAAGGTGGAGATGAGGGACAGGGGCTTCCCCGGGTGCACTCGGGTACGTGGGGTCGCAACTCCCCAACAACGAGTATTATTATTATTATTTCAAATAATACTAAGCAGCTCATAGAGCTCTGATACGTGTATATCACTGCACCTGTGTTTTAATATTTTTTAAATGATTGTCCAGTCTATTTTTAAAACTGTTCACTGAAGGCGCACTTATCACAAGTTCGGGTAGGGTATTTGATACTCATATAAAAAAACGGAAACGAAAAATGAGTCAATGAGATTTCTTTGTTAACAATTATGTTCCTATAAGCCTCTTAAAATTTATTTCATAAATTTAAACCATATCAGTATGATATTCTTAATACCAACAGTATACGTATATAAATATAAAAAACATTACAACTGTTTGGGGAGTTTTACATTACACGCACTACCTACTATATTAACACACATACTACATGACATGACATTGACACTATGATATTTAGATATCCTTAATTATATTCCAAAAATTCATTGCAAGTCATTATACATACATCTAGAATAATACATGGTACATTGTGGCGTTCTATGACATATTGATTCACGTGTTTTCAAACAAACTTTGTACATACCTACTTGGATATAATCATTATACTCCTCCTGTTTTAAGACTAGCTGTTGCCTGCGACTTCGTTTGCGAGGAGTTCGGTTATCACTATCTCGCGGGAACAATATAATCTTCTGGAATAAAAGATAGCCTGGAATGCAGATAACTTATATCCTAGTCTTAGATTTAAACAGGCTAACTTTTATCTTGGAAGATTGTATATCCACTTAGTTCTCGCGGGATAGCAATAACAGATTTTTACGCAGACGAAGTCGAGGGCAACAGCTAATCCTAAAATAAGTGCTGAATAGTACTAGTTAATGAACTACTCGCGGAATAAACGTCTAGTTGCTTAATGTCTAGCGATTTTATATACTACTGCAAAGAAAATAAGGGCTACTATGATGGTATTTTGATCGTTACGTGAAAAATACATTCATCATCATCATCATGTCAGCCGAAAGACGTCCTGCTGGACATATAGGCCTCCCCCAAGGCGCTCCACTCAGACCGGTCTTGTAGCTTTCCGCATCCACCGCAGTCCCGCGATCTTTACCAGGAAAAATACAATACGTAATATAGTTATTTATGATACAAGTGCGGAAATTGCCTTCCGCACGTATGCAATACAACGTTTTACAATTCATTAAGCGAGGAAACAAAAATTATACAAAGCCAAACAAATATGTCAATATACAAACTCAAAACAAATACCTGCCACAGACTTACATTAAATGAGCAGTATGGCGAAATAATCTACAATAAATGTTGTAGGCCTAAAATTATTTTGAAACTTTCGACAATATTTGCATTTTTCCATTTTAAATCTTCAAATCTAAAAATTGTTATGTTCCTGACTCCTGATTTTTATTCTATAGACCGTTCCCAATTGCTTGACAAAATTAAAAAGTTTATGAAAAGTTTGGACCATTAATTGGCGGGAACTCTATGATGAGCGAAGAGTGCAGATCTATTACCTACTTATATCTGTGGCGCGCCGCGGCGCGCGCATTGCGAGGTCCGAATTAGACTTGCTTAATTATGTTAACCGTGATTGTATTTTTATTCTAAGACCTTATAATGAAAAAAAAAACTGTCTCATATACTTCTTGTTTTATATTTCAACTGTAATAATTCTTTAATTGTTAATGTTTTATCATTTGCGCAAAGTTAAATTATAAAGTCACACCTCTTTGGTATCATTCTGTTAAACACTAGTTTGGACTCAACTTTTTGACATTTAGCAAATTAAAAAACTACTTTTCCACACACGTGTGGAAAAAGATATCCTTATAATTTATCCGCACACTTTCGAATTCGTGCTAAAAAAACTAACTTTCTATTTTCTATAAACATGTTGACTCACATCAAAGTACACTTGCATTGTAAATTACAATATATTTTTAAATAACAGTAATACAAGGCTTTTGTTTTTATTTAGGCGAATAATCATTTCGTAAAGTTGTCAATTGTTTCACATTTCATTATACCGTTTACTATTATTTTCACGTAACGATTAATAGTAGTTTATGCAACTGCTACATAATGAGTGTTTTAAGGCCTAATTATGTGAAGTTGCATACATTACTTTATCTACACACATATTATAAGTACTCTAAGATGGGTTCAGAAGCCGAAGTTCATACCCATACCTGTCACGAATTTGACTGTTTTTTTTTTATCATAGACAAACATACCGAGCTGACGTTTCGTAAACTATTTTTTTTATTGTAAATTATCACATTGTTATTTATACATGTCGGACTGAACTCGACAATACGTGAGTGATCCGTTTTATTTCACTATGATTGTGAATTACGTTGGTTTTCAAATTTGAAACATCGAATTCGATATCGAAAAGTCATTACGACATCGATCGATGTCGTAATGACTTTTATCTACACACATATCATAAGTCTTCTATAATGAGTTCAGAAACCGCAGAAAATAACCAGCATTTCAGTACGCCGTCGCCTTCTCGCCGACAGCGCCAGCCCCAGCACCACCACCATCACCAGCAGTAAAGTAATAGTCATTACGACATCGAATTCGATATCGTAATGACTTTTCGATATCAAATTCAATGTTTCAAATTTGATATTCAAAGATATTATAAGTACTCTAAGATGGGTTCAGAAGCCGAAGTTCATACCCATACCTGTCACGAATTTGACTGTTTTTTTTTATCATAGACAAACATACCGAGCTGACGTTTCGTAAACTATTTTTTTTTATTGTAAATTATCACATTGTTATTTATACATGTCGGACTGAACTCGACAATACGTGAGTGATCCGTTTTTTTTTCACTATGATTGTAAATTACGTTGGTTTTCAAATTTGAAACATCGAATTCGATATAAAAAGTCATTACGATATCGAATTCGATATCGTAATGACTATTACTTTACTGCTGGTGATGGTGGTGGTGCTGGGGCTGGCGCTGTCGGCGAGAAGGCGACGGCGTACTGAAATGCTGGTCATTTTCTGCGGTTTCTGAACTCATTATAGAGGACTTATGATATGTGTGTAGATAAAATACTTATAAATACTATTTTCATTTGAGTACTTAGTATATTACTGAACTTCTTATTTTGTACCTATTTACTAATCAAATAGACGCTAGTTCACAATGAAGTATGAATTTCATATTCACTTGTTTTGTGGAATTACAGGTCACTTATATAACTACGCTCCCGAAAAAGAATTTGCACAAAAACTTAACGCAAATTGATGTCTCTGACAACTTGAAGGTATATCCAGGTAAGTACGTAAAAGCTTTTTACTGGATTTAATTAAACATACTTAAGGTACTTGTGTTGGTAATGTACGCTGCACACGAGTTGAAGCTATATTTTTGTATCTTCAAAATTAAGATTAGGCTTGAATCATGAACGTTTCATTGAATGTTCTATGATTTCAAGCAGAATTCTTCTTAATTCTTCTTTATAATAAGTATCGAATTATCTACATAGTCAAACCGCTTTTGAATTTTTACGTACATATTTCCTTCCTTCCAGCCAATTGGTACAATATACAGTCAATAATGGAAAAAAAGCGTGACAAGAAGGATATGGATATGGTTATGCATTTATGCACCCAGATCGCACAATCGACAATCAGAAACGAAAATGTGGCCAGGCTTATTAATGATCCAAAGCAGCAGTTTGATGTTGTCATTGCTGAAAGGGTGTACAGCGAGTTGTATGCCGGGTATGCTGATTAGCGATTTTTTTTAAATATCCTGCTGAAGTGTCCCACTGCAGGGCAAAGGCCTCTCCTCTGGATCTCCACAACTCCCGGTTTGGAGCAATGTCACATATTAAAGGGAGAAGAATAATTAATCACTGTGTAGGTATGCATATCGGTCGAAAGACGTTCACTGCTGGACATAGTGGACATAGGCCTCCCCCAAGGCTCTTCACTCAGACCGGTCTTGTGCTTTCCGCATCCACCGCGGTCCTGCGATCTTTACCAGGTCGTCGCTCCACCTTGTTGGAGGCCTAACGACAGCTCGTACGTTACGTGTACTCCATTCGAGAAACTTCTGATCCCATCGGCCATAGTCCTGCGATCAATGTCACGTAAGTTTCGCAATTCTTCGGGCTATGTCGGTAACCTTAGTTTTACTGCGGATATCATAATTTCTGATTCTATCCTATGTGTACTTATATGATAATTATAATTATGAACGTTATAGAAACAACAAAACCAAAAGGGCCTGGGATACAATAGCCTCTTTCATCACTTTCAACTCACTCAAAGTCACATCGTCAGGCAGGGATCTGGTAAGGCTGCTAGCAGTGTCCAATCCAGAGTCAGGTCACTGGCTCCATGCCTATCCCTCGCCTAACACAGGAACATTTTTAGATCCCGCCACACTCCGCATAGCTGTCGGTCTCCGGCTCGGTGCTGGAATTTGCACAAGCCACAGCTGCACTTCTTGTGGGGCCCCTGTAGACCGACTCGCTCACCACTGCCTTTCCTGCTCCTCGGGCGCCGGCCGCCTGTCACGCCACGCTGCACTCAACGACATCCTCAGAAGGGCACTCGTCAGCGCCAACGTCCCCGCTGCTCTGGAGCCCCAGATTGCGCGGGGTGATGGCAAGCGCCCTGATGGGATGTCGTTAATCCCCTGGAAGATGGGCCGTGCGCTGGTGTGGGACGCCACTTGTACGGACACCCTGGCAGCGTCCTACGTCCCACTAACAAGCAAACGGGCAGGAGCGGCAGCGGACGCCCGGGAGCGCCTCAAGGTCAGCAAGTACAGCTGTCTCGGCGCCCAATACGAGTTCTTGCCGTTTGGCGTCGAGACGCTGGGTCCTTGGGGTAAGGGTGCGCTCGGGCTCCACAAGGAGCTGAGCAAACGCCTGAAAGAGGCAACAGGCGACCCTCGCGCGGGCAGCTTTCTCGCGCAAAGAATTGCTATTGCAATTCAGCGCGGGAATGCTGCCTGCGTGATGGGCACCCTGCCGAGAGGTCCAGGTTTGGTAGGTATTTAATTTTTAAGTTAGTTTTAGTTTTAATATTTTAATTTACTTTGTAGGTAGTGTTAGTCCCGTTTGCTATGCACTGTTTCAACTTTTATTATGTAAATAAAATTTAATTTGCCTAGAGCGAGTTCTTTATTGTCTGATTACAAGCAAAAAAAAAATGCTTTTTTTCTAGTACCTATGACTACCAGTTAACAGTTTTCGGATTTTCTTATACTTACACTTGTTTTGTGAGACCGAGCGGAGAAAAACAGTGACAAGTGGCAAGTGTTTGAACTGACGCATAGCGGAGATTTAGAGCCCTGTGATTGGTCAATTCACGGTCCGCTCCTCTCCGCTTCGCACAGCTCCGCGTCAATGGGAACGAACCCTAAGAGTACGATTCCTACTGAGCACGTTGGGCCAGACGGCGGCATAGCGCACTACAAGTTGCCAAAGGAATTTAGAGCGTCTGCGCAGTACTAACATCACATATTTGAATGTAATTTACACAGCCTCTCGAACTCTCCGACGGCTGCAATCGGCTGCCATCGCGTCTGATCCGCTCCGTTCAGCCTTTGCCGAGTGCCGTCGGATGCCGTCACATCCTATCGGATCCATTCGGCTACCTACCGCCGCTAGCACCGCCAAAGCCAACAGGCAACTGGACTCCTTCCATTTAAATTTGTGATGTTAGTACTGCACATACGCTATTTTCTAATGGCATCTGGTAAAGTGCGTTAGGCCGCCGTCCGGCCCGACTTGCTCAGCGGGAGAAGTACTTTACGGAATTTCATGACCACAACAAGCGATATGATGAAGCAATTGACATTAAAACCAATAAGTTTCCAGCTTCGCCGCGATATTCAACTGCCCGTACATCTGGTCGTCCTCAATAGCGCCTCACTGGATGGTGACCAGACTTATAGACGAGCACACCAACCCCGCCATTGTCCCTGACTCTTTTAGCGCCAACATTCCACCGTTCACCTTCATACAGAGGATACAGGAGCTGTGGGCACAGGTGTCGAGGACGTTTAAGATGATCACGTAAGAAAAATAATTTACTTAATAATATAAATACAGGGTTAAACCATAAATCAAGGTTAACGCGGGCTTTACAGGGCGAAGATAATTTTGAAGCAAATAATCATGAATTTCTGATTTTTCTTCATTCATTCGTAATTAATCATTCATGGTTATCTCGAGAACGGTAGACTCTTGGGCTAACCTAACTTAAATTTGAAAAAACCGGCCAAATGCAAATCAGGCTCGCGCACCGAGGGTTCCGTTCAAAATTTGTAGGTATGTAAATAGTTCGTCTATCACGGGCATCGGGTCTCGTAGCTATAATTAAGTAAGAATGTCTCATAAATACATGGATGCAATTAATAAATAGGTAATTTCATGAAATCATAGCCCAAGCCCAGCTGAATTATACAATGAATCAATCTCACTAACATTTCAGCAAATTCAACGAAATTGAACAAAATACGTACAACACTGATATAGCACCAGTAATAGCCAAGAGAAGCCGCGCGGTTCCTGCCTTTGATGAAGTTAAATTTAACGCGTCGCTGCTCATCGCCAACTCCCATGTCCCTCTTGCACAAGCTATGTCGCTGCCCCAGAGTTGCATTACCATTGGAGGATATCACATTGAAGACGTCGTGCCGCCATTACCCAAGGTAAATAGTTTAATATTTAGCAAGCGACGAAATTAATCGCCCATTGAAAGCTGGTGTAGTCGATATGGTTATTAGCTGAGTTTAATCAAAATCGATTCATCCATTTTTGAGATATTGACCCTTTAGATTAAAATGTCTTCGGATTTTTAACTTTTCTAAGTTGGTTAGGTTACGAAATAGATAGCACCTCCCAAGCAGCACACAAGCGTTTGTAACATCAATACACCAGCTCATTTAGAACTTAGAGTTCTTTTTGAGACTTACATCAGTGTTAAACAAGGTTTATAGCTTTATTAAAGTGATTTATTAGTTATTATACAGCACAATCTGTATAAAATCTGTATAATGGCTCAGCGTAAGCTTAGGGTTCTTAAACGGAATATGAAAACTACCCTAAAGAACTTTAAGTTCTTTGCGACACTTTTAGTTCTTTGCGACACTTCAAGCTGGTTGTTAGAGTTAAGGCTGTATACGGGCTGTATTTCGCATGTTACCGCTTACTTAATACAGCTTTGAGTGTTATTATAGTGTCCCTGCATACTTGTTTCTGTACAATGGTATAATGCAAACTCCGTTATAAAACTTATTTCTAAACTGATTAAAAACCAGAAGCTGTATAATGGAATCCACGTATTAAATAGTACAGCTATTAAGGCTATAATAATATGCTCCAAATATCATCTAGGCTGTGTAACAAATTGTCGCCAATTTTTAATGAATATAAAACGAAAATGAAAAGTATATTTAAGAAAATTTGAAATATTTCACAGTAATTAAAGCTGTATCATGATTACCAACTAAAACAGTGATCACTGTGCCCTCATGTAAGTAGCTAATATTTTTTTAGTCTTTTCAGTCTAACCTTAAACAAACTCTTTTAATTACCGTAGTATTCAGTATTTTCTTTATGTTAGCCTGATTATTATGCTGGCGCGTAAATATTTTGCTGAAAAACATTTACGGATTCACAATAAATTTGAATTATTTAGTATCCCTAATCTCTAGGAGTCATTTTCTTTTATTTTCTTTTATTTGTTTTAGTTGCTTTTGTATGTATTTCGTAAACTGTGTGGACCTGGTCTGAAAATAAAATTATTATTATTATTATTTACACACATAGCAACTACCATTACAGGATTACGCAATGCAATAGTTTCTTTACAATTTAAACTGATAATTAAATTTGTTATTAACAATAAAAATCTTACGCCTATGTTATGCTATGTTATGTTAATTGGCACTTATTTACATAATAAAAAAAAAATTGCAATGACATTAAATCTAAGCTACAGCTAAGTAAACTAAAACTTAAAACTAAATTAAATCTAAATAAGGCCCCCGTGGCATGGTGCCCAAAAGGCTGGCAGCGTTGCCTCGCTGAATAGCAATGCTAATTCTTTGAGAGAGAAAACTGCCAGCCCTTTGGTCACAAGTTGCATCAACTAAGCGATTTTTCAACTCTGAAATAAGCTTGTAAGCGCCGCGGGACCTCATGGACCCAAGGTTTCAACAAAATTGTAGTTCGGACCGAGAGATTGATATTTTGATTTTTTTCTATTTTCGGCCGTTTCTGCCGCCGCACCAGCTTTTTGTGTGGTTCCCTGGAGATGTGAGGGTGCTACTGTATCGACACAAGTCGCATTCCAAACCAGAACCATACCCATTCTCCAGGGAATCAGAGACATACCGTCCGGCCTTTTGCCATCGTTGCGAGCAATGCCGCTGGGCTCCAAAATGGCCGGCACGTTTGCAGAGGCAAGAACCCGGCGGATTATGTCATTGAGCGCGGCGTGACGGGAGAAACGGCCCGCGCTCTTTTGACAGGAAAGTCCATAGTGTCCCGTTTGGTCAGAATTGGTGCCACAGAGGCAACGGTGTGGTGAACACAGCGCAACACCCAGTCTTAGCCCGACTGCAATTCTCAGGGTTGCATGCTCAAGAAAGGTTCCGGTGTTAACGGAAGGATAAGCATGAAGCCAGTCACCGGATTCCTTTCTCGCCACAGCCAAAAGCCTTGCACGGTCTGAGCCTGAACTGGCACTTAGAATTCACCAATTAACACCATCAGATACCCAAAGTACAAGATTCATATAATTTAACTTTAAATATGAAATATGTCGCCATTCAGTATACAATGTTTAACCACAAATGTTTACTATCTTATTTTGTTATTCTCTTTAAAATTTTATTTAGAACTTTAGTTCATACAATACATTTATAGGAAGATATCTGGAGTGTAATGGTTTCTTTCTACACCAAATAACAGGTCTAATACAGCTATTATACAGCTTCCCTGTTGCTTATGCAGCTACTACTATCTGAGGGCAGCTTCCGATTTGCAGCAACAAAATGCTGGAATGATCTGCCTCCACCCATAAGGAAGGCTAAATCACTGTTTAGTTTTAAGAAACTTTGCAAGCAATGGCTTTTGTCGCGACAAAAAACGTCGTGTGTCTGGACGACCGTAAAGCGTTCACTCCCTTAAAAGGATGAGTCCATTTTCTAAGAAATAGAAATAGAAATGGTTTATTTCTTAGAATATGGTAGGTACAGATGTTTCAATATAATTACAACAGCATATTCTGCCAGTTTTGGCGTAGAAATATCTAACGGTTACAATTACAAGTCTTGAATTAAATTACGAATAAAATTATGAAATAAATTCAATTAAAATTACTATTACATCATTAGCATATAAAGATTATACAGGTCATATAAAACAATTAATTCACTTCACAGCACAAAAAGTCAGCAACAGAATAAAAACACCTGTCGAGCAACCATTTGAACAAGTCTTTTTGAAACTTATTATTGCATTGCGATTTCATGTCATTAGGTAACTTGTTATAAGTTTTTATTGCCATTCCATATATGTTTTTACTGTAAAGTTTGATACGTTGCCTGGGTACATATAATCTGTGTGGATTTCTTCCATTTAATTTCCTATGAACAGCATTATGCAGCGGAAAATAGTGCGGATGATTTCTAACAAATTTAGCAACCTCTAGAATGTACAAACAAGGCAGGGGCAAGATTTTTAATTTTTGGAATATTGGCTTACAATGGGCCAGGCAGGTCGCTCCATAAACAGCTCTTATACATTTTTTCTGGGTCACAAAGGCTCTTTGAATGTCTACTGAATTACCCCATATGATTAGGCCGTAGCGCAATATAGATGAGACATACCCATGATACGCTGATACCGCAGCCTCTCTAGAAGCTACAAGCTTGAGGCGTCGAAGGGCAAAAACAAACCTGTCCAATCTGTTACAAATGTTTTCTATATGTGCCTTCCAATTGAGGTGTTTATCGATGATAAGGCCAAGGAACACAGTTGAATCTACGTTTTGTATAGAAGTATTATTATTTAAATTTACATTTATATTAACACTAGAGGAATTATAAGTTTGGAAATTGATAATTTTCGTTTTTTCAACATTTAGCATTAGTTTATTATCTGATAACCATTTCATAGCATTAGATATTTCATTACTCGTTTCTGTTTCTAAGTCATTTTTGTCTTTACATTTAATAATTAAGGTAGTGTCATCAGCGAACAATATCGAATTATGTTTTAAGTTTTTGGTTAGGTCGTTAATGAAAAGCAGAAAAAGGAGAGGCCTCAGTACACTGCCCTGTGGAACGCCATTTGTATTAAGTTTGGGTGTAGATTGAAAAATACATTAACATTCAGTTGTTTCTATACAAATTAAAAACTCTTCTAAATAAAGTAACTTACAAGAATAACAAAAGAATTGTTATCTGTGGGGACTGGAACATCGATATACTGAAAAATAATACCCAGGCAAAAGAATTGAAATCACTTTTGATGAACTTTAATATAACTAATCATATAAACGAGCCGACAAGGAAAACATCCTGTATAGATCTCATTGCATCGAATTTTCACCCCTCCAATGTAGAATCTGGCATCCACAGTCTAGCTTTGTCTGATCACGATACCGGGCAGACTTTATCGTGCGATATTCCAAAGGTGGGAAAGCTGAAAAAGACAACTACCTACTGGAATGAAGAAAGGCGTGACTACAGCCAAGAAAATATTGATAAATTTTGTAAATACCTGGGGTCCTTATCATTTAATGAGGTGTATGGGGAAAAGGATTGCAACAAATCTTTCGAGGTATTTCATGACACCCTCATGCTCTTCTTTGATCTGTGTTTTCCTCTGACTCAAGTCAGAATAAAAAACAAAGTTATAAAAAATAAGTGGATTACGAAAGGATTAAGGGAATGTTGTCGTAAAAAAAGATTATTATATTTTAAATATCGCAAGGAGCACAAGCACAAGACGCATAACAAACTAACTTATCTAGCGTATTCAAAAATCCTGAAAAAGTGCATGTTACAGTCACAGCAAATAAATAACATTCAATATATACAAAAATCTAAAAACAAGGGAAAGGCCTCTTGGAGTGTCATCAAAAATAATCTAAACTTAAATAATTTTAGTAAATCTGAGTTGAAAGAGGTCGTAGTGAATGAAGTTCGTCTTAATGAACCTACAGGAATCTGCGAACTATTTAATGATTTTTTTATAAACCAGGCACGGATAGATACAGGTTGCAACAATACAATTCCTCGTATGGATACCATCACCAACAGTATCTTTCTCTCACCTGTAAATGAGTCTGAAATCATTAAAATAATTAAGTCTCTGAATAACACTCATTCAACTGGTTACGATAAATTGAGTACCGGAATACTAAAACAATGTGCAACTCAGATAGCCGCACCTCTTACATATATAGTCAATCAATCCTTCGAACAGGGCTGTTTCCCTGATCGCTTGAAACTTTCAGTTGTTAAACCGCTGCTAAAAAAGGGCAACCCGGAGCTAATGACAAATTATAGGCCCATAGCATTGATTCCCATATTGTCAAAAGTCTTTGAGAAGGCAATGTACAATAGATTAGATGTGTTTTTTCAAAAAATGAAGGTTTTACATGCAAACCAATTCGGCTTCAGAAAAAATAGTTCGACATCTCTAGCATGCTTCTCTTTGGTCAAACAGGTCACAGAATCGCTTAATGATAAGAAGTCAATATTGTCAGTATTTTTGGACATGAGTAAAGCTTTCGACCTAGTTTCCCACGATATTCTGCTCAAGAAATTGGACAAATGTGGAATCAGAGGAAAAGCACATTGCTGGCTTCAAAGCTACTTATCTGAACGCAAACAGTACGTCGAAATGTCCAGAATTATAGACAATAGAAAATGTATTTTTCAATCTACACCCAAACTTAATACAAATGGCGTTCCACTAATTTAATATTAAGTATTACCTACCTAATGGGTTCACTGGGGATCGACAAAAAGTGAGTTCATAATTATAAATAGTATATTTACTGTGTTAATTTAGATTTCTGCCTCTAAGCGCTAAATTGTAAACTCGTATTGCTGTTCTGTACATGCATGTATGTAATGTCTGTACCTAATAATATTCTGGTGTTATGCTGTCGTTGTGGCAACGCACCTACCGTAGTTTTAGTATGGTTGGAGGCTGAAAACCAGCGGCCTCGCTGAGTCTCATTTCCTTTTTACTGCACACAATGTTTTCTGCCTGTAATAAGCTATTATTATTATTATTTTGTGTTTTTGTGTAGGTAAATAAAATTTTCTATTATTATTATTATATTATTACTATTCAGCTTGCGTAACGCACAAAGCTGTACAATTAGGACCCCTTTTTACTTATAACGTCTGTATAAGCGCTTATACAGCCTTAATACGTCCGTGTACGTACATTCCGTGTCGCGTGCCTACACTTACACCAAGATTAGCATATGGATGTAGGCCGAATTTCTTCCATGTATTCAAATATCAGCTTGTTTTAACTTCGTTGCAACTTACCTTAGTAACTGTAAGCGGTGGAAGAAGGTAAAACCGGGAAAAACGTTCAAAATCCACAATTAGACTATTTAATTATAAAGCAAAATGAAAGATACAACATAATTTAAGTATAGCTAAGTACTCATTAACGAATGTGAGTGCGGTAGGACACAGATGTACCCGCGCCGGCGACCTTCCCTGCCGCTCCCACCCCTCTTTCCTCTATCGTGTGCGTCGCTACACTCACTCAAAGTCAGGCATTTTATTTAGGTTCTTGTACCTTTATTACAATTTTAAACATTACGTTTCGCAGGACTTGCAACAAATTATGGATAACTCAAAGCACGGCGTTATTTACTTCAGTATGGGATCAAACTTACGAGCTTCACAAATACCACAAGAATTAAAGACAGATTTTCTCAAAATGGTCGGTGAACTGAAGCAAACAGTTTTGTGGAAGTTTGAGGAGGATCTGCCTAGCGCGCCGACCAACGTTCATATGCTGCATTGGGCACCGCAACAAAGTATATTGTGTAAGTTAGTAGGAAACTATCACTGCTGCATGGAGGCCTCCATCAACTGTGTATTACCATCAACTCTATTTCTATACAGTAAGATAAACCGATCACTCACGTACCTCAGTCAAGTTTAGCCTGCCACGTTTCGAACTAATTCATAGTCCTTCATCTTCTGAAGGGATCGCACGCCTCGGTGGCAACTCTGTTCGTTGCTCCTAGATGAACACTACGAATTAGTCAGAAACATGCCGGGCTAAACTCGACTTGGGTACGTGAGGAATCCGTTTATTTTACTATGATTGAGTCTCCTGGTAATTTTATGTTAACTCTCTATTTCTGTAAACATACCTGCGAATAAACTAATTTTTGCTTAAGTACCTTGGGGTAAGGCAGAGACTAAGAACTATTATAGTCCCCTATTTCTTAAATACGAGGGCTGTTTGATTAGTACCCGTTTTCTAAATATATTGATATCACTGGCCGCAAATAAGTATACCACCTTTTTAAGCCATTTTTCAGAGGCGGGAAATGGCATTCTTTTGTTTTTTTTTTTCTCATTTGACAACGATTCAGTGAAGGCGTGAACTTAAAATTGTTAAAATGGAGAAAGAACAGTATCGGTCTGAACTTAGATTCTTATTTTTGGAAGGAACAACATGTGATGAAATAAAAGTAAGAATGCAAGCGGTTTACCATGAATGTGCTCCTTCTATGATAACCGTCAGATATTGGTATAACGTGTTTAAGCGGGGGAGAACAACCGTATTTGATGAGGATCGCCCAGGCCGGCCAGTTGAGGTGACTACAGACGATATGGTTAAGAAAATTGAAAATTATCGTTTTAGCCGACCGCCGAATTAAACTTCGAGAAATCGTTGATGCTGTAAACGTTTCAATCGAGAGGGTACAACACATATTAGAAGAAAAATTGGGTATGAAGAAAGTATCGGCGAGGTGGGTGCCGCGTCTACTCACGGAGGAGCAAAAACGGAACTGACTGACTACTTCGGAGCAGTGTTTGGCCGTGTTCAAACGTAACCCGAAGGAGTTTCTGCGTCGTTTCGTAACCGTGGACCAAACGTGGGTCCACCACTACACCCCGCAAATGAAAGAGCAGTCGAAGCAATGGATTTTACCGATTGAACCAAAGAAAGCAAAAACCGTCTCATCGGCTGGAAAGGTCATGGCGACCGTTTTTTGGGATTCGCAGGGTATTATACATATTGACTATTTAGAAAAGGGAAAACAATAACAGGGCAGTACTATGCCAATTTGTTGGATGAATTTGACGCCGTGTTGAAGGACAAACGACCCCATTTAAAAAAGAAAAAAGTACTGTTTCATCACGACAACGCCCCGGCTCATTCGTCCAGAGTTGTGACGGCTAAATTAGCACAGTTACGCTACGAACTATTGTCTCACCCCCCGTATTCTCCAGATTTGGCCCCATGCGATTTCTTTTTGTTTCCCAACCTAAAAAAATGGCTCGGTGGCAAGCGATTTGGATCAAATGACGAAGTCATTGCCGCCACAGAGGCCTATTTTAATGACTTTCCAAAATCATACTTTTTGGATGGTTTATTGAAGCTTGAGTATAGGTGGAACAAATGTATAGAATTAAAAGGTGACTACGTAGAAAAATAAATGCATATATACAAAAAAAATTTTTATTTTTTTCCATAAACGGGTACTTATCAAACAGCCCTCGTAGATACGTAGAGTTCAACATTTTGTCTACATTTACAGCCATCTTAATCTTATATTATTTCCCAACTTTCTCCTAATTCTGTTGTATTGATTATAATTATGAAGTGGATTAAACATAAATAATATAACAATGGTAGCTCATCTCTCTTTCGGTGATAAATTTCAGCGCATCCAAACTGCATTATCTTCATCACCCATGGAGGCTATCTGTCCACGACTGAGACTGTCCACTTTGGAGTGCCCATTATCGGGATCCCGGTATACAGTGATCAGTTCATCAACGTACAAAGAGCGGTGTCCATGGGATTCGCGCAGAGAGTTGACCTGGCTTACGACATGGTTGACAAAGTTAAGGCTGCCATTGTTGAAGCTATTAGCAATCCTCGGTAAGATAAATCTCAGGCGGTTTAATATTAGGTAGTACAGGAAGAATAATAGTAGGTACAGCACACTTGGTGTAACATCGTGCGGCCCACGGCAAATTTCAACTGTATGAAATTGAAATCTGATGTCGTTAATAAGTAGTTCAAAATTCACTTTGACATTTTGTCCTATTTTCAGGAGTTTAGCCTTCAGCCACCTTGGCACGGTAAGGTTTATCTGCCAATGAGCGATAAACGATAAACAAGTTTTTGTCGCGGTGGCTAGCACGCTTTATTATGTCGCGGTAAATTTTGTTCACACTTGACGATTGAGCAGACAAATTTATCTATTGATTTAGCACGGAATGCACATGTAACTAATCATAATTACCACTCTTTTGACAGTTCGTTGGGATAAATATAAATTTATTCCTCGGGTTAATTTTAAATTTCGTCAATAGCATGGTAGGGCCCGCGATAAAATATGTCGTGGCCAAATATTTATAAGTCTGAGTGTCTACGTTTTAGCGTGCTAGGGGGGCAGGAGGGTAAAGCGACAAGAGATCAAAGTTGATTTTTTTTTATTGATATGATTCCTAAGCTTTGTATATCTATAGCTCTTTAATGGTACAGTCAAGGAATTTAATTCCTAACCCACCATAGAACATTTTCATAGCAAACGTCATAACGATTTTCCTTGTCAAGCTATGCGATGTCACTATGACGTTTCCTGTGAAAAGGTTCCATGGTGGGTCGGGAATTAATTTCCTCGACTCTACCTAGTAAATTGTACTTAGTTTATTCTTGCGGTTTTTAAATCGTTTTAATCGTATATTTTATCGCTTTAATCTGCCCCCTTTTTTTTGCAGGTACATGCACACGGTGAAGAAATTGTCTCAGATCTACCACGACCGACCTGTCTCCCCCGGCAAGGAGCTGGTGCACTGGGTGGAGCACGTGGTCAGGACAGGCGGCGCGCCGCATCTGCGCTCCCCGGCGCTCATGCTGCCCTGGTACCAGAAGATGTACCTAGACCTGATAGCTCTTATTATAGCAGTTTTCATTGCATTGGTTATTATAGCAAAACGATTGTTAAGCAAGTGTGTTGCATTAATCAAGAAAGTTGTGAAGCAAAGAACCAAGTAAATACTAATAAAATACGAGGGCTGCCTTTTAAGTTATGTCGTTTGGAAAAACCAAAGACAATTTAAGAGTCAAATGGTATTTATTGTTTTTCAAAGTAATCACCGTGATATGTAATACACTTTTTCATACGATCGAACCAGTTTTCGAAACATTTATTCCAGTCCGAAGTCGGGGTCTCCATAATGGCCGTTTTGTATGCCTCAGCCGCTTCTTCAGGCGTCCGGTACCGTTGAACACGAAGTCGTTGCTTGATTTTTGGAAAAGTGAAGAAATCATTAGGTCTCAAGTCTGTGCTGTGCGGCGGGTGTTCCAGATTTTCGACGTTTTGCTCTTTTAAAAACGCAATTGTTTGCCGGGCGGTGTGCGAGCTCGCATTATCGTGGTGCAGTACTATACGACGTCTCGGGTTTTTTTTTTCGGAACTCGCCGATAACTTCAGGTAAACAAACAGTGGTATACCAGTCAGCATTAACTTTTTTACGGTCTTCGAGCACAATGGTGGCAACGTGGCCATTTTTCGCTACAAACGTGGCGACCATTTTTTTCGAAGTGCTCCGTGAGCGTATTACTTTGGTCGGTTTGGGCTCATCTTGGAACACCCAAACAGTCGACTGCTGTTTAGAATCTGGATCGCAGGCATTTATCCAAGATTCGTCACCACTGATAATGTCATAAACGTGTTTAGAGTCTCCTCGGTTGAATTGCCGCAGAGTTTTGCGACACCATCTAACGCGAGCCATTTTTTGGTCTTCACTAAGTAAATGTGGTATCCAGCGAGAGATTAATTTTTTTACGCCTAAGTGATCATGCAAAATATTTTGAACACTGGTCCCTGAAATGCATAATGAAGCTTCTATCTCACGGTATGTCACATGGCGATCTTCGACGATCAGTTGCCGTACAGCATCAATGTTCTCCTGGGTCACGGCTGTTTTTGGTCGGCCTTCACGGGGCCTATCACTAAGACTAGAACAACCACGTAGAAATTCTAAATACCAGCGTTCGACAGTCCGGATGCATGGTGCTTTATTATTAAAAACCGTAGTCAGCTCTTCAAAGCACTGAAGATGCGTTAAACCCCTTTTGAAGTAGTAAAAAATTATCGCGCGTAAATTTTCTTTCGAAATTTCCATTTTCACAACTGACTTGTCAACTTTGAACAGCCGCTGTACTGAAACGGTTCGGCCGATCAGAGTCATTCTTTTGTATTATTACTATATATTTTAAATATTTTATGATGATGCTAGTTTTTTTTTTTAATAATCACGGGAAGTTTGCAAACGACAGAACTTAAAAGGCAGCCCTCGTATACCAATTTTGTAAGCTGTCTTTTTTTACGAAAAACTTACCAGCTTTTGACCCATAACCTTTAAATGACAGAAATTGCAGATGAGGCCAAAGGTGCAAATTACTGGCTCATTAACAGCCTATTTACTCTAGCCTTGAAGAGACCCAGATTGTAACTGTTCGGAAACACAGACGATGAGAGGGAGTGCCACTCCTTGGTAGTTCGTAGTAGGAAAGACGAAGCGAATCGTTTCGTACGAGCATTTAATGTTGCTTGATGTAAGTAAGCATCAAATTGTCATTGTGATGTACGAGTACGATATTGAACTCTTATTGAGCTATTCCAAAAAAGAAATCGTAGTTGACCGTGATAATTATAAAATGTTAAACTACGTACCTAGTTTGTTAAATGTCGAGGACGCCTACTTACACAGTATAGGTACTGCTGATATAGTAGTTTATGCAACTGCTACATAATGAGGATCCTTAAAACACGAGTGTGTTTTTATGAAACGAGGCGAAGCTGAGGCCTAATTATGTGGAGTTGCATACATTACTTTATCTACACACATATTAAAGTACTCTAAGATGGGTTCAGAAGCCGAAGGCATATAATTATCATACCCATATCTGTCACGAATTTGACTATTTTTTTTAATCATAGACAAACATACCCAGCTGACGTTTCGTAAACTGTTTTTTTTGTTGTAAAAAAAAAAAACATATATCACATTATTATTAAATTTATACATGGCGGACCGAACATGACTTCTATACGTGAGTGATCCGTTTTATTTCACTATGATTGTAAATTACGTTGGTTTTCAAATTTGAAACATCGATTTCGATACCGAAAAGTCATTACGACATCGAATTCGATGTCGTAATGACTATTACTTTACTGCTGGGGTGGTGGTGGTGCTGGGGCTGGCGGCGAAGGCATCGTCGTGTTGCAATGCTGGTCATTTTCTACGGTTTCTGAACGCATTATAGAAGACTTATGATATGTGTGTAGATAAAATTGTTTACCTGCAAGTGTAGACTTTGGCGTGCTAAACGTTTTATGAGGACCGGATAGCCTAGTGGTTAGAGACCCTGACTATGAAGCTTGAGGTCCCGGGTTCAAATCCCGGTCGGGGCAGATATTTGTATGATGAATACGAATGTTTGTTCTCGGGTCTTGGATGTTTAATATGTATATAAGTATGTATTATTGTAACGTTGCGTCTAATCCAGCTATAATAATTAATACTACTATAAAAAAAAACATTAAAGAAAATGTATCTTAATTAATTCGATTATAAAACTGTAAATTTAATTAAAATTATTGTACGGAACCACTAATAAAGTTGTTCTGCACGCGGGTAAATTAGCCACGGCAGTTTGTACGCGCTCCCGCTCGCCGAACCCTAAACAAATAATATCAATAACTATAGATAGTTATGCACTTTTATATAAGCGGCGGTAGCCAGTCGGTCTGCGAACGTCATCGTGTGTACTCGATACTAATACCTCACGTCTAACTTTTAAGCACACGTAATTAAGCTCCAGAATCTATATTTAAATCAATAAATTAAGTACTAGTGCGTGTAGCATCAAGTTCCCGCTGGGGTAAGTTTCCATTGCTTCAGACCCGCTTAAGTGTGCCGTATTTTGTTGTAAATGTAACAGCTGTTCCGAGCCACCTAACTCTTTCCGTTAACCGCCGCTAGTTTTCAAATTTAAACTATCTTGGATGGCCGTTGGCTTTGAATAGTAACCGACCCCTACGAGTGGCCAGGCGCAGCCGCGGTCAAGCAGTGCCCTAATGCCTGTTGTCCTTCCAGGAACCACCCTACCGCTATCAACCTGGGCACCGTCTAGCCACCACTTCAACCCCTGAGCCGGCTCTGAGGGAACTGGGCCCGAAGACCACGACGAAGACAGGCCATTTTCGTTGCTACTCCTACAGCTGACTCCGCGCGCTGCCGCCTACTCCTGAAGAACGGTCCCCTTCCGTCGGTCGCGTTGTTCAGGCCAGTGCCATCCTACAATAGCTCATAGGAGAGTCGTAGGCGTAGTCTGTGCTATTATTGGCTTGGAAATAAAGTGTCTTGCTGAAGTGCTTGTTTTCTTCCCACTCCCTGCTCTACCTGCTGATTGTGGTCCTCCTCAAGGACCTACGTCACATTATCTATATATGTATGTTTATCCGTTGTCTAGTACCCATAGTACAGGCTTTGCCTAGTTTGGGACTAGGTCAATTGGTGTCAAATTGTCCCGTGATATTTATTTATTTATTTTAATATAGTTTTAACCAGGAAAGCAAATAAATAAAAATTTGGGCCCATCTTCGCTCCTTATGTTGGAGTAAATTGGGAATCAGAAGTTAATCCATTCTAATATTATAAATGGGAAAGTAACTCTGTCTCTCCGTCTGCTTGTTAGAGGTAACAACCTGTTCAGGGAAAAACCGCCCTATCGGTCTTGACGAAATTTGGCAAGAAGATAGTTTGAACATGACGATGACAACGAGGGTAAGTAGTCATGCGCCGCTGGTAGTGCGCCTGGTAGTCGTGCGAGCAAAGCCTCCCCGCGCAGTTTGCGTTTCGCTGCCGCCATGTCGTGCTCTCCTACAGAGGTAGAACATAACGAATTACTTAGCCTGAAAACGAATTGTCAGGATAAGCTCAACTTAGATACGTGAGTTGAAGACGGATTTTTTTAATAGGTGGTACCCGAATTTCTAAGCACTGCATTTTACTGTCTCTCACTTAAATTATTTTTCAGCAATGCTCGTACTATCGTTTTGTGTTCATACGTGCTGCCGAAACAGTACGCTGTTAACAATAAGAGTGAAACATAATTATTTTCGTCTAAGTTGTACATTACGTTACGTCATGACCTTGGAGAGAAATAAAGCAAATTCGCGGGGTATTAATGTCGAGTTACGACTGCAGAACCGTATTTATAGATAAACCCTTTCGATGCCAAGAACACCTAAAGGCGTCATGTTCTGTCGTGTCTACCACGCCACCGACGCACATACTTCACGTTTTACTCGTGCAGCTGACCCAGTGAACTTCGTACCGCTTTGTACCACCATAGGCCGTTCCATAGAAAGTGTAGGCATGAGAAAATAAATTTCATTCTTAAGCTTTTTTCGTGATGTTTTCCCCTCTTTTAATCATAAATGGGTTCTACAGTTTTTAACTTATAAGTGCTGCAGCTGTAACGCTGTGTACTGATATTTACGCAATTTTTCTCTCATTATGTACTCAGCTTTGGTCGGTGGCCTGACGACAGTTTGTTAGTCAGGACGGGCCATCGAGGTGTCGAGTTGCACTTGTTTTAAAAAGTAATTAATAAATAATTAAAAAAAGCATACAGTGGAACATAGAACGGAGGTTCTTTTTTTGAAGTCTGTTAATGAGTGATATTTCCTGTGGTTTTAAAAATATTATACAGACGCGATATTATAGTGTTTGAGTTTTACTTATTTTTAGTGATCCAATATGGTACAATTTTATTGACTAGTAATTATGATATTGTGATATTATTAACAATGTTTCATTTTTTAAATTTACAGAATGAAAAGGTTATTCGTGCTGGTATTTGCGTTATTATTTTCATCGCACATGTGTGGTGCGTTCAAGGTTTTAGTGGTTTTTCCTATGCCGGTGAAGAGTCATGGTATACTGGGACAGGGCTACGTGAGGCACCTGTTGAACGCTGGACACGAGGTGAATTTATTCCATTATTGATTATTTTATACTCATTAAGTACCTAACGAATGTTAAAACATAAGTATTACTAAAGTAAGTAAAATAATGGGAAAAGCTTTCTGTATTTTTAATTTTTCGGTCATCCCGTTAGAAATTGTTTCTAAAATTTCAAAGTTAAACGTAAATAAAACTAAATATACCTACAGAAAGACCAGAAAAATAAGTGCTAGTCCACGATGAAGTATGGATTTTATAATAACTTTTTTGTGGAATTGCAGGTCACGTACATAACTCCGCTCCCGATAAAGAATTTGCACAAAAACTTAACGCAAATTGATGTCTCTGACAACAAGAAGTTATTGCCAGGTACGCAAAAGCTTTTTACAATGCACTTGCTCCGAAAGTGCACCTTGATGTGGGTCAACGTATTCACAGAAAGTTAGTTTTTGCATGATTCCGCAAGTGTGCAGAAAAGGTATATGGATGTCTTTTACGATTTTATTCTACCACCGTGTTGGCCTAATTATTAATTATGTATTTCCATGCAAAATTAAATCTTTCTAGTGCCTATGTCTCTGAGCTAAGCCGCGGACAGACGGACATGACAAAACTACAAGGGTTACGTTTATAAATGCCATTTTGGCAACAGAACCCTAAATAGTTTTCCCTTCATGTATTAAAACAATGTACGTTTTAATGAACCGTCAAGAAATCAGCCAGGGTTGGGTTGTTTTGATCTCCTGAGAAGTTTTTTTAAAGAATTGACTGACAATTTGCTATCTGTAGATGGTAGATGGCTCACTATTCTCCCATTGACAGATAGCAAGCAGAGATTGGATTGCCTACGGAGAGTCAGTTTATTGAGACGGCAAAATTGAAGATAGATAATTGTTTTTAACGTCAGTAGATCATAAAACAAGAGATAGATTAAAAATATTGGGGACGGCTGTAACTGAACACGCCCCTGTAAAGTTTAAGATTTAAAAAAAAACCACATTCTCCTATAATATTCACTAGCATCGCTGGTACGGGAGATTTTTTTAATTTTTTTCTTAAAAAAATTAGAGGGGTGCTCGCTAAGACTTACTCAACCCCTGGCTGAATTCTTGACGGTTCATTAAACCGAACCCTGTAGGTGTGTAGGTATACGTAATTATTATAAGATCAAACGCTCACATCTTACACTTGCTTACACTTATTTCCTTCCTTCCAGCTAATTTGTTCAGTATACAGTCCATAATGGAAAGAAAGCTTGACTTTAACGATGTGGATATGATTATGCACCTATGCACCCACATCGCACAATTGACAGTCAGGAACAAAAATGTGGTCAGACTTATTAATGATCCAAAGCAGCAGTTTGATGTTGTCATTGCCGAAAGAGCGCACAGCGATTTGTATGCCGGGTATGTTGCTTAGCGATAAAATAATTAAAGAGAGAAGAATTATAAATAACTGCGTATGTGTGTACTCGTATTTGTGAAAATTAAAAATCAAAATATTATTATAATTTTCACACACACAAGTACACACATAAAAGGAAGCAATTGACATCAAAATCCTAATCCGCACTGGGCCTGCGTGGGATCTATAGCCCAAGCCCTCTCATTCTGAGAGGAGGCCTATGCCCAGCAGTGGGACGTAAAAACAGCCTGGTGACGATGATGAATTGACATTAAAACCTTAAAACCATGTTTCCAGCTTCGCCGCCATCTTCGACTGCCCGTACATCTGGTCGTCCTCAATAGCGCCTCACTTTATGGTGACCAGGCTTATAAACGAACACACCAACCCCGCCTTTGTTCCTGACTCTTTTAGCGCCAACATTCCA
Source organism: Clepsis dumicolana (assembly GCA_963691665.1). Taxonomy (NCBI): domain Eukaryota; kingdom Metazoa; phylum Arthropoda; class Insecta; order Lepidoptera; family Tortricidae; genus Clepsis; species Clepsis dumicolana. The sequence goes on along the minus strand of OY829523.1, from coordinate 3,198,620 downwards.
CCGTTCACCTTCACACAAAGGATGCAGGAGCTGTGGACACAGGTGTCGAAGACGTTTAGGATGATCACGTAAGAAAAATAATTTGCCTAATAATACAAATACAGGGTTAAACCATAAATCAAGGTTAACGCGAGCTTTACAGGGCGAAGATCACTTCGAAGCAAATAATCATGAATTTCAGATTTTTCTTCATTCATTTATTCGTAATAATTAGGTACTCATTCATGGTTATCTCGAGAACGTAGACTCTTAGGCTAACCTAACGTGAATTTGAAAATGCGAATCGGACTCGCGCACCGAGGGTTCCGTAAAAAATTGTAGGTATGTAATTAGTTCGTCTATCACGGGCATCGGGTCTCATAGCTAGAATTAAGTAAGAATGGCTTGTAAATGTTGGAACTCCGTAGTATAAACCAGGTCTAAAGCTAAAAAAATAATGTTTTTTAAACTGACACAAAAGTCACTTCATCTGTGTTCTTTCCTATGCTTGTATTGTGCTCGTGTTCCTTTATAATAATATATTTATATTTGCCTTTTTAGCTTGCTATTACTTATTTCCATAAGGTTATGGGCCCAGTATACACGTTTTATAGCAAGTTTTAAATAATTTCGTCGAATAAATCGTTTCTCCTGTCGTTCGAAATACGTCGCGAAAATCACGTTGGCGAACGTTCCGTCAATAGAAAAACTATCCGGTATAAATAACTATAATACCTGGAAATACGTGATGAAGATGATTCTATTTCATGAAGAGCTATGGGATTACGTGGGAGAACCGAAGACGGAAGGTGAGGATTCGAAGAAAATTCAAAAGGCGCTTGCAAAGATTGCTTTGTCTGTACCACCGGTAGCATTCCCGCATTTTAGAAACGCTACGACGGCGAGACAAGCCTGGCAAAATTTGGAAAAGGCGTACGAGGATAAGGGCCTATGTCGAAGATTGGTATTGCTGCCCACATTGTTTGCTACAAAATTATGCGAATGTGACAGCATGGACTCCTACATCAATAAGATCATAGAGACATCGCAGTTGCTTAGTGACATCGGTTCAGCTTTGGAGGATGACTTGTCGCTGTCATAATGTTGAGTGGCTTGACAACTGAGTACGACCCATTAATAATGGCGTTAGAAAATTCAAATATACAGCTGTCAAGTGAAAACGTCAAAGGCAAACTGCTTCAAGAAAACCGACGGCGGAATGAGTGTGAGGGCGGGACCGCGCTTGCTGTGCGAAAGCCGTTTAAGCCGAAATGTTTTAAGTGCAACAAAACGGGACATTATTTTAAGGATTGCCCAGAAAAGTCCGGCACTAAAACACAAGGCGGTAAGCAGAAAAGTGCGGGTCCGAGTTCAAGCGGTGTTAAGTCTCCGTCGAAGGCGTTGATAACAGCACTGTCTGTGGGAATCAAGCGTGACGTTTGGTATGTAGACAGCGGAGCGACGAGTCACATGTGCAATGATCGCTGCGAGATGTTTGATTTTGTGAAGGAGAAGCCAAAAGAAGTCAATATAGCCAACGGAGATGTCATGATGACAACTGGTCGTGGATCGGTGCCAGTTACGTTGAAAGATAATTGTGTAAGGACAATAAGCAATGTTTATTTAGTACCTCAATTGTCTGTAAACTTGTTATCTGTCAGTGCCATGGTAAAGAAAGGTTACGATGTTGTGTTTAGTTCTACTGGCTGCATTGTCAGTGATGATGAGGAAATCTTAGCCTCCGCTACACTGAGAGATGGTGTTTATCAAGTCGACGCCATTGAAACAGGGTCTACTGTGTGTAGTGTGGCAACCTCGAAGATCGCGTCTGAGTCTTTGTGTTTAGATACAGGTGGCAGCGAGGCGCCGCGACAGGAGGAAGATGTGGCTGCTGGTGAGCACGCCACGGTTGAGTCGTCTTCTGCTTTGCAGAGTGGGACAGCCGAAACACAGCAGCTTTGGCACCGCCGGCTAGGTCATCTTAACTGCAGGAGTATGGAGCTGTTGAGGTATGGCTGGTATAAAGGTATGGCTGCTGGTATTACTTATGATAGTACTGACTTTCAGGCTTGTATTTCTTGTATTGAGGGAAAACCGAGTAGATTGCCTTTCCCTAAGAAATCTGAAAGTAGGGCCAGTGAACTTTTAGGCTTGGTGCATAGTGACCTATGTGGGCCGATGCCGTGTGCATCGTTTGGTGGGTCAAAATACTTTTTGACGTTTATTGACGATTTATCTAGGAAAACATTTGTGTACTTCCTTAGGTCTAAGGACGGAGTGTTTGAGTGTTTCAAAGAGTTCAAAGCTCTGGTTGAAAACCAAACTGACAAGAAGATCAAAAAGCTTCGTAGTGACAATGGTGGTGAATATGTGAATTTGAAATTACAGAACTTTCTGAAGTCACATGGGATTCAGCATCAGACCACACAGCACAGCAAAATGGCGTCGCAGAGAGGACAAACCGCACGACCGTGGAGAAAGCTCGTTGCATGCTCCGAGATGCTGGCCTGAAGAAGGAGTTTTGTGCAGAAGCTGTTAACACAGCGCTGTCTACCTCAAGAACCGCTCTCCAACTAAAGCAGTGATGGGGTGCACTCCTGAGGAACGTTGGTCAGGTACACGTGAAAATGTTTCTCATATGCGCATTTTTGGCTCTCAAGCTTATGCTTTTCAGCAGAAACGAGATAAGCTAGATCCATAAGCTAAGAAGTACATATTTGTGGATATTGTGAACTTACAAAAGACTACAAGCTGATGGATCCAGAATGTCCAGCCAAATGTATTAAAGCGCGAAACGTTTTTAGAACATTTTTTTTGGAAAGATGAAAATAGTCGTGAAACCAATGATCTACATTGGTCTTATGAACTGTTGAGTAGCAACGTTGGGAATTCTGAATTGCAGTTGCAGATTGGTAGTACCTCTGCACCAGAGACATCTAATGTGAGCTCTGATACGTCTGAAGTTACTGAAATTCCTACAAACGATCAGAGAATTAATGCAACCACAATAGATGATTCTGTGAGTGAGAGTAGTAGTGAAACTCCAGATGATCCTGCGGACTTAACTAATTCCCCAGGAGATTCCACGCTAGATGACTGCTCTGGGATATCAACTGACGTCTACGAGGAAGCTGCAGAAGAATCCTGTCTTGCACGCAATTTGTGCAGTGGAGCGAAAGATCCTGAAACAGTGTAGGAGCCGCTGACTGGCTCTGAAGCTGACAAATGGAAAGCTGCAATGGCAGATGAGTATAAGTCTTTCCTTGATAATAAATGCTGGACCCTGACCGATCGAAAGAAAGAGCAAGGAGCGGTAAAATGTAAATAGATTTTCAAGTCGCAAAGGGATACACGCAGCAGTACGGTGTAGATTACCAGGAGACTTTCTCGCCTGTTGTTAGATATTCTACTATTCGCAAGTTATGGGCACTAGCAGCAGAATATAACAAGGACATCGAGCATTTATATGTAAAAACGGCGTTTTTGAATGGGGATCTCCGGGAAACCGTATACATGGAACAACCAGAAGGTTACCAAGTAAAGGGGAACGAAGATAAAATACACAAACTGAACAAGGCAATATACGGTCGTAAACAGGCTTCTAAGTCTAATTAAAGGGTGTCAAGCTTGTGAAATCTACAGAGGGAAACTGCACTAATGACTATCGCGGCTTGATAGGCTGTCTGATGTATGTAGCGGTGTGCACGCGGCCTGACATCGCGCACGCTGTAAGCTCACTGAGCTAGATCAACGAGGCTCACGACGACACTCACTGGAAAGCGGCAAAAAGAATACTTCGATACCTCAGAGGTACGATTAATTTTTTCATCACACTTGCTCGTAAAGCGTCGTATTGTACGCAGGTATACTGAAGGACAACGGCCTAAATTATTCCTACGGGAGTAATAGGTAATTTGTAATTTTCCCAAGGGAGTAATGAGTTTAGTTTTAAAAAATATGGCGTTCACTCGTAGGTAAGTAGGTATAATATGTCATTCCACACTAAGGAGGTTTTAAATCAAACATGGTTTTTTACGTTTTCTACAAATAAGTATTACTTAATTTAAACGTTATTATTGTGTTTTAAAACTATTTGAGTTTACTTTGCAATTATTTCAGTGAATTTTATTTTGAAAACGATAAAAACTGGCTGTATGGATGGGCTTTCGTCTTTCCAGTTTCTAAACGCGTTTTTTATCATTATCTGTGGAAGTACTGGAAGTCCGAAGTCTCCATTGAAAAAAGTTGACAATCTCAAAACTATTATTTGTTGCCGACTGCTGAGTTTATATTTATAATCGTATATACTTAACCTAATATTTACGGAGGTACTGCCTGTACTTAGTAAAATACGTCTTCTGTATGTGAAGTCCAAACTTTTAATAAATATATTTTTTGCCTTTTGTTGTATATATTTATTTCCTCGCAAATGTGATGAAAAACATTGTGTGTATCACGGGCAGTAAAAGTATTACAAACTCAAGTCATTAAAAGCCCTCCGCCTTCGGCGTCGGCCTTCTAATAGACTTTCGTTAGTAATACCCTTCTTACCGCCCTTCATGCACAATGTACTATTGTTTAACTTTTCAGAAGACTGGCATGGCTGTCAAGGCATATGCAGATGCTGATTGGGCGGCGAACGTAACGGATCGTTGTTCTTACACTGGTTTTGTTTTTAAAATAGGCAACTCTACTGTCTGTTAGGAGAGCAGAAAACAAAAGACAACAGTCTTTCAACAGTCAGCAACAGTGCCCTAAGCACGACTTGTCGAATCCTGCGTTACGTTACGGTTATCGTATCGAGATCGAGAAATCTCATACTACATTTTAGTTCCAAATACGCTCACGGGCGGGCGCTGTTCCAAACGTCATACAAACTCGTTATAGTTTACTATTCGATTTTACGTGACGCAGGATTCGACAAGTCGTGCTTAGGGCACAGCTCTTTCGAGCACCGAGGCGGAGTACATGGCGCTATCAGACACGTGTAAGGAGGCCCTATTTCTGCGTCAGTTGTTTGAAGTCCTCGGCAAGTGTTTTAAAATTCTTATTTACAATGACAGCCAGTCTGCACAAAAATTGTGTTCTAATGCTATGTTCCACAGTAGAACTAAACACAGATGTGCGGCATCATTTTATTCGTGATGTAGTTAGGAAAGGTACAGTAGTCATAAACTATTTGTGCACTGAGCAGATGGTGGCTGACTTGCTGACCAAACCTCTGACTAAAGATAAACATGACAAGTTTACAAATCAATTGTTTGTTACCTAGGGTAATGTGTTTTTTTGTTTATTTGATAACGGTACTTAAGCAAAGTGTTTAGTTATCTAGGGCAGTTGTTGGACTTGTCTTTAAGAGTGTTTTTGTTTGTTAATTATAGCTTTATAACTAGTTTAAGGGCCAGTGTTGGAACTCCTTAGAATAAACCAGGTCTAAAGCTAAAAAATAATGTTTTTTAAACTGACACAAAAGTCACTTCATCTGTGTATTTTCCTATGCTTGTATTGTGCTCGTGTTCCTTTATAATAATATATTTATCTTTGCCTTTTTAGCTTGCTATTACTTATTTCCATCAGTAAATACTTGGATGCAATTAATAAATAATTTCAATTATGATTACTCGACAGTTTCTTATAAATCATAGCCCAAGCCCAGCTCAATTATACAATAAATATATCTCACTAATGTATGATCTCAATTGGAAAATCATTTTGCATTTTTTTATTTATTTTTTCCATTTTTTTATTTTTACGGTCTTCCCGTGAGTATCAATTATATTTTTAATAAACTCACCGAAACATGAATACACAGAAAAATACCAACCCCGGGAATCGAACCCGGAACCTCGACACTCCGGGTCGCGTGCCCACCCTTACACCAGAATTGGTATCACTAATGTTTCAGCAAATTCAACAAAATTGATCAAAATGCGTACAACACTGACATAGCACCAGTAATAGCTAAGAGAGGCCGCGCAGTTCCTGCCTTTGATGAAGTTAAATTTAACGCGTCGCTGCTCATCGCCAACTCCCATGTCCCTCTTGCACAAGCTATGTCGCTGCCCCAGAGTTGCATTACTATTGGAGGATATCACATTGAAGACGTCGTGCCGCCATTACCCGAGGTAAATAGTTAAATATCTCAGAACACAGAACAATCCAGAACCCGCGAGCCCATCTGAAACTGAGGCAATTAAAACTAGTCTTAAAAGTAGTTTGGCATAATCATCTCCGAGCACGCAGCGTATCGTGACGTACTGTACGAATGACAATAGGTACTAACTAAGCCCTTCTCGTGACGTTCTTACATACAGAAATGCCGTAGGGCTTATAAAAAACAGAATATGATTAAATTTTAAGTATAAACGGGTTACGTTTGTAATTTATCATGAGCTTTTCGGTGAAGGAAAACATCGTGAGGAAACCTGCACACGCCTGCGAAGCAATTTAATGGTGTGTGTGAAGTTCCCAATTCGCACTGGGCCGGCGTGGGAACTATAGCCCAAGCCCTCTCATTCTGAGAGGAGGCCTGTGCCCAACAGTGGGACGTAAAAACAGCCTGGTGACGATGACGTAAATAGGCTGATGATGATAAACGGGTAGCGAAATCATGAATAAACACATTACCCTCCTTTGCGTTTCGCAGTCGGGTAAAAAATAGGCTCACTTAGCGGCGTGCGATCATGACTGAACGCAGCTTCTGATTTATTCTTTATTCTGAGTTAAATATAATACTAAGCGACGGCATTAAGCGCCCACCGAAAGCTAGTTCCAGTCGAGATGGTTCTTCCAATTAGCTAAGTTTAATCAAAATCGATACAGCCGTTTTTGAGATTACGTATTCTTCAAATAAAAATGTCTGAGGTTTTGCAACTTTTCTAAGTTGGTTAGGTTATGAAATATTGTAAGTTACTAATAAAAACAATCTGACAACACTTAATTTTTCAGATCAGCTTTTGATTTCCTATATTAATACTAAAACATAATAGCCTCACTGTAAGCGGTGGAAGAAGGTAAAACCGGGAAAAAAGTTCAAAATAGATAATTAAACTGTTTAGTTAGAAAGCAAAGTAAAAGACACAGCAGAACTTAAGTATAGCATAGTACTAATTAACGAATGTGAGTGCGGTAGATCCTGGACCTACCCGCGCCGGCGACATTCCCTGAGGGGCTAGCACGCGTGCTATTTTGTCGCTTGTCCCTCAGTGCGTCCTTCACTGATACCATCACTATGTAAGGGACGCACTGCGCGACTAGCGACAAAATGGCGCGCCGTGCTACATAATGCTGCCCCTCCCACTTCTCTTTCCTCTCACTCAAAGTCGGCTATTTTATTTACATACCTTTATCTTTTACTATTATGTATTCTGTGCCTTTATTACAATTTTATTATTTTAAATATTACGTTTCGCAGAACTTGCAACAAATTATGGACAACTCTAAGCACGGCGTTATTTACTTCAGCATGGGATCAAACTTACGAGCTTCACAAATACCAGAAGAATTAAAGACAGGTTTTCTCAAAATGTTCGGTGACCTGAAGCAAACAGTTTTGTGGAAGTTTGAGGAGGATCTGCCTGGCGCGCCGACAAACGTTCATATACTGCCTTGGGCCCCGCAACAAAGTATATTGTGTAAGTTCTTAGGAAATTATCATGTCAAATAATCATCATCTTCATCATCACTAGCCTTTTTTCGTCCTACTGCTTGGTACAGGCCTCCATCAATTCTATTTCTATACAGTAAAATAGATCAGTCACGTACCTATCTCCGTCAAGTTTAGCCTGACACGTTTCGGACTAATTCATAGTCATTCATCTTCTTAAGCGAGCGCACGCCTCGGTGGCAACTCTGTTCGTTGCTCCTAGATAAAGGACTACGAATTAGTCAAAAACATGCCGGGCTAAACTCGACTTTGATACGTGAGTGGTCCGTTGATTTTGCTATGGTTGAATCTCTTGGTAATTTTATGTTATACAGCAACTTGAAACTCTATTTCTGTAAACATGCCAGCAAAATACCTGCGAGTTAACTCATTTTTGCTTAATTACCTTGTTGTAAGGCAGAGACTAAGATTTTGTCTACATTTACTACAGACATCCTAATCTTAAATGACCTCGTAGCTTTTTCCTAATTCTGTTGTATTGATTGTAATTATGAAGTAGATTAAATATAAATATAACAATGGCAGCTCATCAGTCTTTCCGTGATAAATTTCAGCGCATGCAAACTGCATTCTCTTCATCACCCATGGAGGCTATCTGTCCACGACTGAAACTGTCCACTTTGGAGTGCCCGTTATTGGGATCCCGGTCTTCAGTGATCAGTTCATCAACGTACAAAGCGCGGTGTCCATGGGATTCGCGCAAAGAGTTGACCTGGCTTACGACATGGTTGACAAACTTAAGGCTGCCATTGGTGAAGCTATTAGCAATCCTCGGTAAGATAAGTCTCAGGCAGTTTAATATTAGGTAGTACAGTAGTAATAATAGTAGGTAGGTACAGTACACTTGGTGTAACATCCTGCTGCCCACGGCAAATTTCAACTGTTTGAAATTGAAACACGATGTCGTTAACAAAAAGATCAAAATTCACTTCGACATTTTGTCATATTATGAGGAGTTTGACCTTCAGCCGCCTTAGCACGGTAAGGCTTATCTACCAATGAGCGATAAACGATAAACAAGTATTTGTTGCTGTGGCTAGCACGCTTTATTATGTCGCGGTATATTTTGTTCACACTTGACGATTGAGCAGACAAATTTATCTATTGATTTAGCACGGAATGCACATAATGTAACTAATCATAATTACCACTCTTTTGACAGTTCGTTGGGATAAATTTATTCCTCCGGTTAATTTAAAATTTCGTCACTAGCATGGTAGGGCCCGAGATAAAATATGTCGTGACCAAATATTTTATCCAATAGACAGTTATTTATAAGTATGAGCATCTACGATTTAGAGTGCTAGGAGAGGGGGGGGGGGGCAGGAGGGTAAAGCGACAAGAGATAAAAGTTGATACTTTTGACGCTGACTGTCCCTCGAAACTACAGAAATGATTCCTAAGCTTTGTATATCTAGAGCTCTTTAATGGTAGTCCATTGCTTGTATTGTATTTACTTAGTTCATTTTTTGTGGTTTTTAAGTCGTTTAGAAACGTATAGTTTATCGCTTTAGTCTGCCCTCTTTTTGATACAGATACACGCAGACGGTGAAGAAATTGTCTCAGATCTACCACGACCGACCTGTCTCCCCCGGCAAGGAGCTGGTGCACTGGGTGGATCACGTGGTCAGGACAGGCGGCGCGTCGCATCTGCGCTCCCCGGCGCTCATGCTGCCCTGGTACCAGAAGATGTACCTAGACCTGATAGCTCTAATTATAGTAGGCTTTATTGCATTGGTAATTATAGTAAAACGATTATTTGCATAAGCAAGAAAGTTGTGAAGCAAAAAGTCAAGTAAATAGTAATATATGTAAATTTTGTAAGCTGTCTTTTTTTTAAACTTACCAGCTTTTGACCCATAATCTATAAATGACAGAAAGTGCAGATGAGGCCAATGGTGCAAATTACTGGCTTAGTAACAACCTATTCACTCTAGCCTTGAAGAGACCGTGATTATATCTGTCCGGAAACAAAAACGAACGATGAGAGTGAGCGAATACAGTCTTTGGCAGTTTGTATTATGGATTATGGAAGATAAAGCGAACCGTTTCGTGCAAGCCAGTGGAACATTATGAAGCACACTTGTAACAATGCTATGTCCTAGCCTTGTTTGTTTGTTTTCAGCCTCCATTCTAAATTTCATGCTTGCCTGATGTACAATTTCAAAATTCGAATATTCCTTATGTCATTTCATCACCGGTTCTGTATCATCATCTGTAGTTCTTCCATAAAACTTCCGCCAACACCATTATTTCCTCTTACCACCAGCTGTGAAAAAATCAAAATTCTAAGTCAACACAATCAAAAGATAGTTAGTCATTAAAAAGGTTGTTTCATACAAATTGCGGTACTCTGAAAACCTAAAGGGTACTCCCAGTTGTCCTAGAAACTTGAAATTTGGTATGAAGGTAGCTCTTTATAGCACAACCACTCCGAAAATTATCAAAAAATTTAATTTTTATGTCGGTCTGTATAATTACGTCAGAAACCAATATAAAATGACCCACACTGGGTACATTTTACTTAGGAACAGGGCTCTGCTAATACTGGACAATTTAAAACACTGGGGAAAAGCGAGAAAATCTTTGCACGGAACCCCTCGGTACGCAGGTCCGACTCGCACTTGGCCGGGTTTTTTCCTTTTGAGGTGCGGAACCCTAAAAAAGGAGACGGCGCTCTTTATGTCTTCGTGTGCATTTATACTAAACTCGCAAGTACCTATTGAAGAAGAAGTGTGACAGAGGCCCGAGTACGAATATTCGAAAGCTGCGTCACGTAAAAATGAATAGTAAACGTTATCGAGTTTGTATGACGTTTGGAACAGCGCCCGCTCGTGAACCCTCTGCTCTATTATAGTCTACTAGTCTAAATTGTCTAACCTACTTACGGTCGTCATATGCATATGATGGTAGCACGCGCGCCATTTTGTCATTGATCATTCACTAAAAACAATAGTATTCCAAGTTATTTGTGGACAGTTATCTAATTAAGGTTAGAGTTGTTATCCTACAAATAGAAGCCGGGTAATAAAAGAGATACGTCACTTCGACGTTTGTCGTAATAAGGATTTTATTGTTTTGTTGATATTATCACTAAGTTTTGCCAATTTTAAACACAAATTTAAGTTTCTCTTGACGTTCGGATGCAGTTAACTGATTGCCTATTTACTAAGTTAATTGATTTTTGAAGATTTTTTTTTTGCAATATAGGATACATGTGTCGTTTTCAGGCAGAAACTGAACAGTAATATTGTACTAATGCATACCTTTTGATCTTTATTCCCATTCCTAACCTAACCTTTTACTTTTCCATGATATTGTTCACATGTTGTCACTTGTTGGTATAGTCATGGTTCGGTCCGATAAGAGTGAATCGTCGAGGGGGTATAAACCCCCTTTACCCAAGCGGTCAGTATATGAGTCGCGGAGCAAACAGCGCCGATCGCGTAAGACTGAAATGCATCACCAGCAGCAACACCCAGCACCAGCTAGGACAATGAAAATAAAATATCGAGACTATGAGCTATCTAGTTCACCAATGAAGAGGAGTAAGAAATCACAAACTCGCAAGTCGAGAAGTTCCCCAAGGTCGACAACAACTACCTGGAGTGACAAACAAGGCCCCAGACGTTATCAAAGTAGGATGAGGTACAAATATTCCAGGAGCCAACATTCTTACTCACCAGCACGAAATAGGAACAGGACATCTCGCATTAGTTATTCAAGAAGCTCCACGAGGTCATCCAGAAGTACCCAACGAGGCGCACTTGGTCATGGATATCATCATAGCAGAAGGAGAAACATGACAAATGTCAGTTGTTCAAGAAGTATCACTAGGTCGTCCAGAAGTACCCAAAGAGCACATACTCATGACTGCCGCCGTAGCAGAAGGAGAAACATGACAAGGATGAAAAGAAAGTACTCACCTTCACCAGTGAAGCACAGAAATGTAACATCACATAATCGCCATACAAGAGGCTCAACCCGATCATCCAGTTCAACAACCGTGAAAAGTAGCAGGCGTGTTCACAGGCGGTCAAGGAAATCCAAGCATACAAAAAGAAGATTGAAGATCTCTTCTGATCGACATGAAGAATTGGATACATCACTACTAAAGAAAGTTATTAACCTGATGGCGGATAAACATCACAATAACAGTAGTACCCTTGTACGTACTCACAATATCATACCATTGTTTGACCCAAACTCTAAAGCACAGACGGAAAGGAAATCCAAAAGATTATTTTGAAAATTCTTAGTGATAAAAACAACAATGATAAAGATCAAAAATACTTTAAAACTGTTACAATAAATGGGATAAATGGGTATAAGTATAAGAAAATGGTAGCCGACGAGCAAAATTTACCGATCAGTAGACTTAACTTACCATCTATTAAGGGCTTTGCATCGGGATGCGTTGAACTCGTCGGGAGGGCGAACATTAGCATAAAAATCGATGAAGTAGTAGCAGACGTAGAGGCATATGTGATAGAAAACAGCTTACTAAACACCGATATACTTATTGGCCAAACCCCCACAGAGTTGCCTTCAGTTGGTGTGTATAAAACTAGTCAGGAATTACGCTTGTATACCGACGACTCTTCGCTAGAAAATGTCAAACTGTATAATACTTATAATGTAGATGTGGTCGATACACAAACAATAGCGGTACATACAGAATCAAATATTACCGTCCAAATGTACGTGGATACGTCTATGTGCATGAAAGGTGATAGGGAATATATGATATTACAGGGAATTCATTCATTAGAAGAGGGACACGGTCATTTAATAGTATCTAATCTGTCTAAAAGTACTATCACATTAGAGAAGGGCAAGTTGTTGAGCAGGGCACACAAAATTCCACCAACGCAAAGCTTGCTCTCCAGAAGGGGTGAAACTTTTGAGGAAATAAATCGTACCCATTCTTGTAGTGGAAATTCTGACAATTCAATACAACAACAACCGGCTATGATAACCTTGGACATGATTAACGTGGGACCTAAAGTAACTGAGACAAACAAAATTAATTTGCTTAATTTACTAAATGAGTACCGTGACTTTTTCGCGTTGTTCACTGAGGAACTGGGCCTAGCACCGATAACAGAAATGCACATTAAATTATCAGACGATACACCAGTTTCCTACAAACCATATCGCCTACACTTTGCTGAAAGAAAAATCGTTAGAGACATGATAGACGATCTGCTCGCGAACGAAATATCGTTAGCGTAAGGGGAACTGGACTCTCGTATAATAATACGAGAGTCCAGTTCCCCTTATGCAAGCCCTATAGTCCTCATTAAGAAGAAAGACGGACAGTACCGACTCTGTGTGGACTATAGAGCCCTTAATAAAAAAACCGTTAAGGACAACTACCCAATGCCGGTCATCGATGACCAACTAGACAGACTAAGCGGTAAGAAGTTTTTCACCAGCCTTGACTTGGCGTCTGGGTATTACCAGATTCCTGTCGCCGAAGGATCGTGTCACCTTACCGCATTCATTACACCAGACGGTCACTATGAATATACCCGTATGCCTTTTGGACTGGTTAACGCTCCGGCTGTGTTTCAACACATGATAAACAAAGCATTGGGTAGCAGACGATTCGAACTGGCTACTCCGTACTTGGACGATATTTTGACAGCAGCGGTCGACGAGGAGGAGTCGTTAAAGAAGTTGGAAGAGATTGTGGTGTAATAATATACCTACTTGTATATCTACATTTAATACTCTTTGTGTACTCTCTGTATGATTCCCTATATATCACCTGTAATGCTCTATATGGGGGATTCGAATAAACGTCGTTCAAGCAACTACTTGTTTCAATTATATCCCACATCGCAAGATATTAGTTCTCCTGAGAAATGCACATTTAACGTTAAATCTTAAAAAATGACAGTTTATGCAATCATCAGTAGACTATTTAGGCTACGAAACATTGGAGGACGGCTTAAAACCAGGTGACAGGAAAACTCAAGCCGTGTCTGACTTCCCGACTCCGACTAATGTTCACCAGGTCCGACAATTCATAGGACTTGCAAGCTTCTTCCGTAGGTTCGTTTGCAATTTTGCGAGCATTGCAAAACCCCTCACTAAATTGACACAGTCCGATGCTAGATGGAGTTGGGGGCCTGACCAAGAAAAAGCCTTCCAGGATATTAAGACGAAACTTATATCCCATCCCGTACTTGCCTTGTATAACCCTGAATACATAACCGAGGTTCACTGCGATGCTAGCAAATTGGGCATGGGTGCTATCTTGTTACAAAAGTCAGACGAGAAGTCACCACTCCGTGCAGTAGAATATCATAGCAGACAAACCACTCGTGACGAGGATTTTTTCCACTCCTATGAGCTTGAAACTATGGCAGTTGTAGCCGCGCTAAAAAAGTTCCGCGTGTATATAATTGGATTACGTTTCACAGGCTTTACGGACTGCAATGCTCTCAGAGCCACGCTGAGTAAAAGGGGATCTTGTACCAAGAATAGCTCGATGGTGGCTACAACTGTAAGAATTTGTCTTTACAGTAGTGTACCGTCCAGGTCAAAGCATGAAGCATGCTGACGCCCTTAGCCGAAACCCTGCACCCGTAGATGATAAAAGTCAAGACATAATAGAAATCATGAACATACGTACGGAAGACTGGCTACACACAGTACAGATGACGGACCCGAAATTAAAACATGTCAAGAGTATCTTACAAACCAATGAGGCAGGTCTAAAAGATGTAACAGATAATTATACTCTCAAGAATAACCGTTTGTATAGACGAACAACTAAGGGCCTCAGATGGGTAGTGCTGAACGGCGCTAGGTGGCGCATATGTCAATTGTGCCATGACGAGGCGAGTCACTTCGCATTTGACAAAATGTTCGAAAAGATGAGCAACGAATACTGGTTCCCGAAAATGAAACGCTTTGTAAAAAATATGTGACTGCTTGCCTCAATTGCGCTTACAATAAAAAGCCAGATGGCAGGAAAACAGGCTATCTACACCCCATTCCCAAGGTGAACGAAGTCTTCCATACTATCCATATGGATCATCTTGGGTCATTCGTGAAGAGTAAAAGGGGACATATGTACATACTCGGGGTCATAGATGGATTCAGTAAGTTCATATTTGTTAAGGCAGTCAGAAACACCCGAAGCCGAACCACCATTAAGGCCCTAGAGGAGATATTTGCCTTTTCGGAAGCCCCAGAGTTCTAATCTCGGACCAAGGAACATCTTTTACTTCTACAGAGTTCAAGCGGTTTGTGACTGAGATCGGAGTAAAACATGTGCTTAATGCCGTGGCAACACCCCGTGCCAACGGACAGATTGAGAGGTACAACCGGACGATACTCAGTTCTCTCGCAGCCTTGAACCACGACCGGCATGAGGCCGACTGGGACTTGACTTTACCGAAGTTGCAATGGAGCCTTAACAACACTGTGAACAGAGGTACCGGTAAAACTCCTGCAGAAATCGTACTTGGACACCGCACCATAAACCCTTCAGAAGGTGCCATCAAAGGAACCCTCAGCGAGGACCAGGATCCTTCTTATGAAGAAGACAACGGAGTAAACTACGAAGAAGATCATAAAAGCGCTGACATAGGCGGACTGCTTATTGGTGATGAAGAAACAAGCATCTCCCCACATAAGGAAGATGATAACAATGAGCACAATGACAGTTCTCCAGATAGATCGAGCATCAGAAAGAAAGTTGATTTAACGATCAAATCACAGCAACGCCAAATGAAACGAAGGTTTGATGAAAAGAGGGCTCCAACTAAATTCTTTCAAATTGGGGACCTGGTAATGATCCCTAATTACAGTCAGGAAAAGGACAAGAGCAAATTTAAGGGGCCATTAAAATAACGGCGGTGCTAAGTAACGATCGATACGAGGTCTCGAATATAGAGGGTCATGCCATGAGGAAGTATAAGAACATCTTTCCTGCAGACCACCTGAAACCTTGGATTACGTTTCACTCTTCTCCGATCGAGAGCGACTCTAGTAGTTCTGAATAATTTTGATAGGAAAGCAAAGTATGTATAGATATATTACATATAATTATTATAAAAAAAAGATGATTAAAGCTAGTTATTGCGAGAAAGTGTTGAGCCCTTATCCTTTTCCTTATCCTCTATCCAAAACTAAACAGGAACTGAAGGAATAGACGGCAACTACATGAAGGCGAAGCGCGTGCTGGGAAAGGCCGAAGCCCGATGGTGGCACGCGGAATCCCCACCTTACTAATCAACTAAGGTCTGGAGACATGAAGCTGATACTGAATGAGGAACGTGCTGGGAAAGGCCGAAGCCCGATGGTGGCACGCGGAATCCCCACCTCCCTAATCAACTAAGGTCTGGAAACATGAAGCTGATACTGAATGAGGAACGTGCTGGGAAAGGCCGAAGCCCGATGGTGGCACGCGGAATCCCCACCTCACTAATCAACTAAGGTCTGGAGACATGAAGCTGATACTGAATGAGGAACGTGCTGGGAAAGGCCGAAGCCCGATGGTGGCACGCGGAATCCCCACTTTAATGCTTATTAAACCCGATGATAGTTTATCCATGTCATATTGGGTATAAATATGTTTTCTTTCTGGATTATATTCAATGTTAAAGCTTAAAATAAATAAAGTCATTGGTAATGTTATATTATGTAACTACCATACATGTTAGGCTTAGGACGATCTTATATGTTATGCCCTTTTAGTAAGATGTATTTTATCTCTGGACTGTGTGCAACGTAATTGTATGTTTAAATTCAATTCATCTGAGCATTGCTCCTTATAAAACTACTTATTTCTTTAACATCCAGCTATGAGCAACTAGTAGGTGCTTAAAAACATAGGATGTTTAAATTTAAATATTCTCAAAATTGATCTCTGAGAAAAGAACATTGGATCTCTTTAATGGCTGTGTAGGTAAGAGCATTTAACAATAGTGTTCAAGAGTAATTTTATTTTATTTGTGTTATGTTGTGTGTAAGTTAATAATAATTCTTGACTATAGGCAACAATTGCATTATTTCAATCTTAATACTTGAAAATTTATAAAAGTACTAATTATTAGTTACATGTAGGATGCACTTACTATATGTAGGTAACAAAGAGTTTGTATTGTTACATAATTCTCCATGCTATGGTATAATGTCACAATTTAGGAATAGTTGTCATGTTTTCTTTGTCTGTCCTTCTACAATTTAGTTAAACTTGTTAACAATTTTTTTTTGTAGAATCAGATCTATAGAAGTTATCAGTATTGTAAAACTAAAACTGGCACTATGATTTGTAAGATCAGGCCTTTGGCTGAGGCAGATAAAAATAAGTAGACTGCTCCCTTCATTGAATC
The DNA here is from genome assembly GCA_963691665.1 of Clepsis dumicolana. Lineage (NCBI taxonomy): Eukaryota > Metazoa > Arthropoda > Insecta > Lepidoptera > Tortricidae > Clepsis > Clepsis dumicolana. The sequence continues at coordinate 3,181,622 of OY829523.1, read as the reverse complement.
TTAATTGTATTTTAGGAAACACTTTAATCTAAGACTACATAATGTTTGCTTATATTTTATTTGATTAACCGATTGTATCACTTTGCATGTAGTAAGATAAATTGTTAAATATGGGACGTATGAGGACATACATGGTTTGTAAAATGGCCGAATGATTTCTGGGTGTCAGGAATGAGGACATTCCGGGATCAGGATAGCCGACTGTTAGCAATTAAGCTTACAAAGACTTCTAATAAGATTATTTAATTATTTTGTAGCGGTGCTACCAGCATCCAGCGCCATGTCATGGCGAGAATCTAGAGTAGCTCTTTTAACAATGACTAAAACACTCAATTCATAGATAAGAAAGAAAGGTGCTCGTTGCGGGAGTCTGTGTGCCCCGGTGACGTAGCGTTGGATGCGGTGTCGAAAATAATGTTTTTATAATTATAAAAAGCAAATGTGAAGGTGTATTGGAGTGATTAAAAGTTGTAAGAAGAAACAAGTATATCATTTGAGCGAGGGAAGGAGGAAAGATTAACAGTTGTGTCATCGGTTGCGTTTTCATTATTATGTGTTTCATTTTTGTTTTGTAATTTAGGTTAGTTTTTATGTCGGGGTCCCATCAAAATACAGCGCCGTGGTTTCACCCGCAGCGCAATGCTGAGAGGGATCCAGTTCAACGTCTTATAATGTTCTTTTCTTTTTTTTTTATTAAATATCATGGGACAATTGACACCAATTGACCTAGTCCCAAACTAGGCAAAGCCTGTACTATGGGTACTAGACAAAGGATAAACATACTTATATAACTCGGAGACTGGGACCGGGACGAGACATCGCACACACCAGCGCACTTGGTTTGCTAGCCAGCTGTGTCAGGATGAAATGAGTTTTACACGTAGTAGAGCTTGGTCATGAGCTTTACTCATGTTCAAGGTCGATTGAGGTGATAGAAATAACTGCAGACACATCATGTTTCACTTGTAAGCCAGTCTTTATTTGATTAAGGCCTACATCAATGACTCTACCGCATGGTTCGGAAATAACCTCTATTGATAAGATACCGGCAAGAAACTCAATGAGGTATAATCTTTTCAATAATAGCACCATACGAGGTCTAAATTACTAGTAGTATTGTGCTTGCGACCATTCACGTAATCTATTGCCAAGATATCATTTAAGACTCAAAATAAGACTCTGTACTTGGGGCAAAGGCACTTAGTTCATTAAATCACTAACAATTCTCATTAAAACTCAAAGCACCAAGCCGATGCAAACGGATTACATTACCAACTTGTGATCAGTCCGACCCCCCGATCCCGAATGCCTTTTTCTTTTCAAAGTTACTAAATGTCATTCCGACCTTTTTCAAACTACCCACAAATGAACCAAGCACAGACCACTCCCAAGCAGTATTTATTTGACAGCTGTCATCGCTTGACGTTTTGTTATAATCATAACAAATGAAGATAAATTATAACTTTAGACTATGATCAACACCGACTAGTGTTTTATGGCGGGGGGCTACGCCCCCCGAGCCCCCCTCTTTACTTTCTGCGGCATACTGGTTAGCTACTTGTCAATGGCTTGAAGGAAAGAGTAGGGTTTATGTTCTTTTTATGGCGGGGGGCTGTTGCTGCTCTTTACTTGCTGCAGTAGAGTGGTCCGCTACTAATGAATATTCTGGAGGCAATAAAAGTTGTATTTGTGCACTTCTTGTTGCGGGGGGGCTGCCTAAAAGAGGGCCCCGGCAGTACGGGTATCAAATAGTAACTAAAATAAAATTTATTTATGTTCTAATAATCCCTTACTTCAATAAAGGAACTTTTTTCTGTAATATGTAAAATCCTACGCTATCTTTGTTCCTACTACACACGTAATGAGGTACTATTAGTAAACACCAAAGAGTTTATACATATGCACTGTTTTGGAGTAAGATTAAAACTGTAGATCTATGGTTAGAGGAATGGCATAAGCATTTACTTCATAATTGTCACGTTTGTTGTTATTCGAATGATTGTATTTTTTGTTCTCTCTCTGTAGTTATTTCTTTAAGGATCTGGACGACTATTGTGGTTTCGAATTACCTGTGCGATGCCGGTAATTGCACACCGGATCGGATTTACAATTTCGGCGATACGATACCGTATGACAGCATCAAGTCAAGACTAAATCGTGGCATCAATAATGCTTGTATTGTGTATTGGAAGAAGAACTAATGTTTTTTATTTGTATAACAGTGAATTTATTTCAAATTAATAAATGACATGATATATGTATTACGCTGTTTTACTTTATTCTTTCTCTCTTCTATCACTAAAAATCCATGTAAAAGTGATTTACTGGATCATTTTCGCTGCAGGACCGTTTCACTACAAATGTCACATTGACGTACGTCCATCTCACAAAGAAATCAATATGAAATGTATTGAGAAAAGTTTCCACGGAATGCGCGAACTGAATCTTATGTTGATTGTATAACTGTGGAACCGTATCACTGCAAATGTCGTAGTGACATACCATACATATGCCAAAGAAATCATTATGAACTTTGTTGTGAAAAGGTTCCTCGGGGGTACGCAAGTCCAATTTCTCGAATTATCGTTATCCAGCGGGAATTTTGCAGTTTTCCGGGATAAAAAGTAGCCTATGTTACTCCCGGATGTTCAAGCTATCTTCTTGTCAAATTTCATCATGATCGGAAGAGCGGTTTTTGCGTGAAGAGGTAACAAACAGACAGACAGAGAGACTGAGTTACTTTCGCATTTATAATATTATTATAAGTTAGGATGACCTTTGTTATGTTCCAGGTTACATAAACTGCTAAGTATTGTTTAATTATTTATAGTTGTGTGCACGCACACACCTCCACTCCATCTCTATAATGAAAGTAACATATGATATGGCGTGTAAATAGCCAATTCCGGGATGAAGGGATATCTTGGCCGGGCACTCGCTTAAGTCCTAAAGGGAATTTGTCACAATGCAGAGACAATCACCTTTGGACTGCAGCTCCGGCTTGAGGCGTCATGCGGATGGTAGAGGAGAGGAGTGGCGCGGCGATTGGATATTTAACTTAATCCTTATAATGCAAGCGGTATGATATATGTATATAGACACGAGGGTGACACACAAGTTGAAGTGAGTATTTTTTCCTTCGCGGTGACGGCCATAGAGCATCCCTGGATTGCGTGAGCCAAAACAAGGTTTTAGTGCGCGAGCAACATATGTTAGGTCATCCTAACTTATAATAATATTATAAATGCGAATGCCTGGCTACAGCCAGAGCTAAAGCGATCATTGGTAAACTACACATTAACCGTGCTTGACGTTTCCCTGAACACCGAATACCACAAGTAAGTTTTTTTTTTGTTGGAAGCGTTATTGCATTATCGTCGTACCAAGTCAGTTAGACCACTAGACAGTGACAAAATTCAACTGCACACAAACAAATAAATAAATGAACACGGTGGAGTAAATTTATGTACTTACTTGTTTCCATATGTTATTCTGCGTCACTGTGTCAACCAAACAATACTTTTGGATGAAACCGAATGCAGCAGAAATTGCACGAACGAAATTACAAGGCTCTCACTAACAAAATTGCACTCGTCTGACTTTATCCTTAATAATAAAACTTTTAACAAAAAAGTAAAACCGCCTTCAATAAAACATAAAACAAATCTCTTGTAGTACTTCAGCAATGTAAATATGTGTATATGTGACAGCAACCGGACTGTCAACATCTGTCTGTAATATTCCTGAAGAATTCTATAAATATTTATTGTTTTTGAAGAATCACGGCACTTATTATATATTTAATCAACGCAGGCTGTGGCCCGTTATTTGCTTCAACGTGGGCAAGCCAGTTCTTGCCGTAATTTCAATTCAAGAAGAAGTTCTATAACCTTGGCGTCTGTTGCTAAGGATGTCATGATCAAAAATATCTTCTGAAAGACGACCGAGCAGCCTCGACGAAGGTACTATGCTGACACCGAACCAAAAGGCGATCCTGGCTGAAACATTGCAGGAATATGACGATATCTTCAGAGAAGGGGGAGGTCCAACGCCGTTCGCGGAACATTGTATCGAAACGGACGACCACAAACCCATCGCCGCGCCGCCATATAGACTTACACCAGCAAAAAAGCCATCATGGAGGCTGAAATAGAGAAGATGCTGAACGATGGCATTATTGAGGAATGCGAGTCTCCATGGGCTGCACCGGCTCTATTGGTTCCAAAGAAAGACGGAACCTTTCGATTTTGCGTGGACTACAGGAAACTCAACGCCGTTACAAAGAGTGACTCTTATCCACTGCCCGTTATTGATGACTTGTTGCAGTACACAGGTAAAAGCTGTTTTATGAGCACTATTGACCTTCGGTCCGGGTACTGGCAAGTCTCAGTCAAGGAGGAGGATCGAGACAAAACAGCGTTTGTTTCGCCGTTCGGAGTCCACAGGTTCAAGCGCATGCCTTTTGGCCTACGGAACGCACCGGCTACGTTCCAGCGTTTAATAGACAGATTTCGTTCTGGTGCATCACTTCAAGGCGTGACTATTCTAGGGTATATCGATGACCTGATCCTGATATCCGACAGCTTCTCGCAACATTTGGAAGACTTACGTGCTGTATTTGACCGCTTACGTGTTTTCAATTTGCGAGCCAACCGCACCAAATGCGTATTTGTGAGGGAAAGCGTCAAATATCTGGGGCACGTCATCACGCCTCAAGGAATATCACCAGACCCAGACAAGATCAACGCGATATCAGACATGAAGGAACGCAGCTCTGTGAAACACCTGAAAAGCTTCTTACAGACGTGTTCCTGGTTTAGGAAGTTCGTTCTAGGGTTTTCTCAAGTTGCACAGCCGCTAACGATGCTCACCAAGAAAGATCAGCCGTGGTTGTGGAAGGAAGCTCAGGTCAACGCATTCAACGAACTGAAACGTCTACTCACTTCATCACCGATACTCATCCAACCCGACTATGCTCTTCCATTCGTCCTAAGGACCGACGCCAGCAATTATGCTCTGGGTGCGGCCTTGCTGCAGGGGGAGACTCATCGTGAAGAACGTCCGATCGCGTATGCTAGCCGACTCCTCACACCTGCCGAGCGCAACTACTCTACCACAGAAAGAGAAGCTCTGGCAGTCGTGTGGGCGGTTGAAAAGTTCCGTGGTTTCATTGATGGACATTCTGTGCGTGTGGCTAGCGATCATCAGCCACTGAAATGGTTACTAACCTTGAAGTCGCCGACGGGAAGACTGGTACGCTGGGCGATGAAGCTCCAATCCTTCGATCTTCAAGTCGACTACACGCCGGGGAAGGCTAACGTTATTGCTGATTCACTGAGTCGCCCTCCGTGCGTAGATGAAGCTCGTGATTCCTGCGAAATTTGCACGGTGATCATTGAAGCTCCGCGATGGGAGGCCGCTGCTCTGCGTGACGATCAGCTCGCCGACCCTGAAGTAGCGAAGATCATCAATAGCCTGGAAGGAAAAGATGAATTAGAGATTTACAGGTGGACTGAAAGAGGTTACCATATGTGTAAAGGAGTCCTGTACCGCTATACTGATGTTGACACCGAAGAGCCGCAAGTAGTGATACCTGAAAAAAGAAGAAAGCAGGTTATGATTGAGTGCCACGACGCTGCTACCTCTGGTCACGGAGGCTTGGATAGAACTATGCATCGAATTTCACGACGGTTCTACTTTCCGGGCATGCGTCGGTTCGTAGCTGATTACCTGAAAACGTGCATTGATTGTCAGAGAATTAATCCGTCAAATGAGAAACCTACCAGTTTACTGCAAACTCCAGTCCCAGCCGAACGGTTTGAAGTATTGGCTGTTGACTTTTTCGGACCATTTCCGAAGAGTGCCGACGGAGAAAGATGGGTGAGTCCCACTACTTATGGCGTCGCATTTCCCAAAAAGCCTCATGCGATAGTAGGGAAGTACCATATGTCCGACTTGAGGCGCTACCACAGTAGACAGGGTGAAGGACTAGAGGTTCGACATCCTGTCGCACCGGCAAGACGAAGAGGCCGGCCTCGTAAGAATTAGGAGGCGGTTTTGTTTGACCAGTGGTGAGGGCACTGTCCTGGTCAAAAGGGGGAGTATGTAGGAAGACAACCCGTTGCTACCTAAAGTTTATATTATAAACGGCCGCCACATTCGCTCGGCGCTTTCGCGCTCTCGCTAATTTCTGTTAGCCTGGTAACTTAATTCCAATAGCTCCCGCGCGTCGCGCTCTAGCATCTGACTCACTCTCTCACGCACGAACTGAATCAGTCCCTCTCGCTCGTTAACGTTCGTTCGTTCCCGGAATCCCGGCACGCGCTATACTACGCGAGCTGCGCTGCGCGAGTAGTCCGCTTGCCGCCACCGTCGCGTAAGGTTACGATTTGTATTGCCCATAGCATAGTTAACTTTTGTACCTAATCCTATTAAAACCTAACGTGTAGTGTTACTGTTATCACATTATAGTTATTGCAAGTGATTCGTATGCGTTTTATTGCATCTCACCTCCACCTCTGCTACAATAATCATTTAAAGCCATGTCTAAGTTTTATGGCCTATCAGAAATATGAACTCGGTACGGTGCGAGCGGAATATTGTTTGAATGAGGAGTATTTAAAAAAAAATCTGAGGTTTTTTTTTTGAAGGCGGTTTTATTAAGTATTTGGATCTGTGATCCTTATAGTGATTTTTAGTTTCAGCACAGCGCTTAGACTTGAAACATCAGCTCAGTCACCAAAATAAAATTATTTTTGGGAAAGCATTGTCGAAATATTATTTACTATTAGCAAACAGTACTGTAATGAATGAAAACTTTCAAAAATTTATACAAGACCCCGAGGAGCAATTTGATGTTATTGTTATAGAGTGGCTGCTCAGTGAACTTTATGCTGGGTAAGTTTAACACAGTAGCTTATTACAACACTGAGCAATTTTTTGGCATCAATTACATTATATGGAGTACGTAAATAACTTGCATAATTTAAATGAACCTTTACCAGCCGTTCGTTTGAAAATGGCCGTTACCTCCCGGCTCGCTTCCCCGCAACAGATACATCTTCAATTCCAGGCTGGCTTCGGTGTTCAACTGTCCTTACATCTGGTCATTTTCCTTGGAACCTCGCGGCAGGGTGCTGTCCCTCATAGACGAGGACCCAAGCCCTGCCTGTGTACCTGGATTGTGGTCCGAAATCTTGCCACCCCTTATTTTTGCCCAAAGAGCAACGGAGCTATGGAAATTGATAAAGGGCAAGTACATACAATGGTAAAGATTTTTTTATACTTATCTTCACTGTCATCTTCTTATCATCGTTACAGTCACCCCCTTAGTAATTAGGTATCTATAAAAGTTATAAAATCGTACTTAGCTAAATTTATACTTCGTCTGTTTCTATCTTCGTTTTTTTAGCATTAGAAAGAAGGTAAACAATCTTGACATGTATTTTTATCGAAAAACGCTTTTTTAAAAATAAGTAGGTAACCGTTACGTATAAAACCGTAACAATATAAATCATTAAATCTCATTGTTATTTAATTATGCTTACTGTTACTTATTTTTAAATAGCGTTTTTCAATTAAAAGACATGTCAAGATTGCTTACCTTCTTTCTAATGCTAAAAAAAAAAATATATTTTTTATAAACTCACTGAAACATGAATACACAGAAAAAAACCAGAAAAATGCCAACCCCGGGAATCGAACCCGGATCCTCGACACTCCGGGTCGTCTGCTTTTCCCCTACACCACGATTGGACATAGAGGAAAGGCCGAATTTTTTCTTCCATGTATTCAAATCTTAGCTTGTTTTTATCACTTTTTGCAGTGACTCGCCCTTCCTTTTTTTCGGCCTTTCCTCTATGTCCAATCGTGGTGTAGGGGAAAAGCACACGACCCGGATTGTCGAGGATCCGGGTTCGATTCCCGGGGTTGGCATTTTTCTGGTTTTTTTCTGTGTATTCATGTTTCAGTGAGTTTATAAAAAACATAATTGATATTCACGGGAAAACCGTAAAAATAAAAAATGGGAGAAAAAAATACAAAAAGATACTCTTACTGAGATCATGAATTGATTGCTTTAGTGCGCCATCTCGTTGAGCCTGGGTAAACTGATAAGTTTCGAAAGGGTGCGTTGTTTTCGGTTTAAGAAGTAATCGCATAGATGGCGCTAGTCACTGCAAAAAGTGATAAAAACAAGCTAAGATTTGAATACATGGAAGAAAAAATTCGGCTTTTCCTCTATGTCCAATCGTGGTGTAGAGGAAAAGCACACGACCCGGAGTGTCGAGGATCCGGGTTCGATTCCAGGGGTTGGCATTTTTCTGGTTTTTTCTGTGTATTCATGTTTCAGTGAGTTTATAAAAAATATAATTGATATTCACGGGATAACCGTAAAAATAAAAAAAAATTGAGAAAAAAATACAAAAAGATACTCTTACTGAGATCATAAAAAAAAATTGACTTAGAAGTTTGATTTTTTCATAGCCTCAAAGGACTGCAGGCTTGAGTATTTGGTATTAATTTCAGCATGCTCCCTCCACGCATTCCAGAGAAAAATGGTCTTGACAGACAGACAGACAGACAGACGGACAACAAAGAGATCCTATAAGGGTTCCGTTTTCCTTTTGAGGTGCGGAACCCTGAAAAACGAAGTACAGCAAAGGCAAACATGTGAAAGTGACACATGACAAAATAAACTTCCACTAGCACGATTAAGCAAGACAGGGTTACGTTTAAGTTTTTTTTTTATAATTTAATTTTGTCAAGCTTCTTACACAAAAATTCATTATACTTATCACAAAAACCCTTGTTACGAATAGGGAGATAAGTTTTAAAGAGGCGCCAATTTATGAGCAAGCTTTTGCCTCAGCGGTGGCTAAGAGAGGCAGAAAACTGGCTTCATATCAGGACCTCAAGTACAATGCCTCCTTCATCCTGGGCAACTCCCATATATCTGCTGGCCAAGCAACGAGTCTGCCTCAGAACTATGCCACTATAGCTGGTTACCATATCCAAGACACACTTAAACCTTTACCTGCGGTAAGTCTTTAATGATGCAGCGAGGAGATGCTGACTGTTCTCTGTCAAAACTTAATTATTGTTTGTTGCATTTTCTTCTTCAATTTTGCGTAGTTCACTCGTGACTTTTTACAAAATAAACAAGCACATCCACAGTAGGCAGGTCAGCAGATTTTAACAAAAAATATAGCTCCTTCATTAATTACTAAAATTTTATTACCTTATTGTTCCTTGGACCATTAATTACTTGTCTTGTACTATTATCTGCTTGGACAGGACTTGCAAAAAATTATGGACACCGCCAAGAACGGTGTCATTTACTTCAGCATGGGTTCGATGTTGCAAACCAAGACGATGCCAGATGAGCTCAAGACAGGACTCCTGAATATGTTTGGCGGCTTGCCGTACACTGTGATTTGGAAAATAGAGGAACCCCCGAATAATGTACCGGATAATGTTCATGTCGTAACCTTTGCGCCGCAGCAGAGTATTTTAGGTGCGTATTTGTAAAGATCCTTAATTGTTCTGCATTAAATTACTATTTCGACGACCGAATAGCCTAGTGGTTAGAAACCCTGACTATGAAGCCTGAGGTCCCGGGTTCGAACCGCGGACGGGGCAGATGTTTGCATGATGAATACGAATGTTTGTAATCGGGTCCTGGATGTTTAATATGCATTTGAGGAAACTTTATTTACATAACAAAAGCAATTTCAATGACATTGAGCTTGCCATTGCATTGCATTGCCAAGCTAAAAATAATTAAACTAAAACTTAAAACTAAATTAAATCTAAATAAGGCCCCCGTGACGTGACATGGGGCCCAAAAGGCTGGCAGCGTTTCCTCGCTGAATAGCGATTGCTGATTCTTTGAGCGAGAAAACTAATAGCCTGTGGTCACAAATTGCATCGACCAAGCCCTTCTTTGCAAATCTGAAATAAGCTTGTAAGCGCAAGGACCCCATGGACCCAAGTATGGAGTATATGTATTTATATATATAAGTATGTTTATTCGTTGTCTAGTACCCATAGTACAGGCTCTGCCTAGTTTACGACTTAGGTCAATTGGTGTCAATTGTCCCGTGAAATATAATATTTATTTGTTTTATTTATTAACCGACTTCAGTTACTGTATAAGTGGTCTTATTTGCATTAAGCTTTAACTAACTAAGTACCTCTATTGTAAGTACTAGGTACTTTATTTATTAAGTACTCTTATTTCTTTTAACTACCTTACCTATCTACGTCTTGATCTTGAGTAATCTTGGCCATTCTCTATCAATATGATTTTTCTTTGGATGGTTTATAATTCTTCTACGAACATCCAGTCCTAACAGTTAGGTGAGAATGTACTGTTTTAAACTTTCACGATTTTCCATAAAGCAGACAGACGGGAGGCGTCTTTGGCTTATCTATGCACTAAAACAAGTTTAGTGTGACAGTTTAGTGTGAAAGTTTAGTGTGAGTTTAGTGTGTGTGTGTTTAGTGTGTGTGTTTAGTAGCACAGACGTCTGCTGTACGTGTGTGTTCCTACACACACGTACAGCAGACGTCTGTGCTCATGTCAAAATTTGTTACGTTCCTACAAACTCACACTAAAACAAAACTGTCACACAAAATGCCAAAAACACACACACAATCAACAGATCATTTTGGTCAGACTTAATTAATATTAAGTCTAATATTAATATTAATATTAACTCTAATGAGTTTTGGCAGAGCGGAAATCACGCGATAACATCTCCATTCCTTTCCCTGCTATAAGCTATTTTCACTCTTAAAAGCACTTAAGTTTATATTTTTGTGACTTAAGTCACATATACGTAAATGTTTAAAAGCATTATTATTATGTTTATTAGCCTGAAGTCCACAATCTATCTACAATTTCCTTTTGTCTGTATTTTCCAGCACATCCAAACTGCATACTCTTTATCACCCACGGCGGAATGTTGTCGACGATCGAAACTCTTCACTACGGTGTGCCCATCATCGGTATACCAGTCTTCGGCGATCAGTTCGCAAATGTCAACCGAGCTGTCCACAAGGGCTTTGCCAGAATTGTTTCTTTGAATTATGATATCCCGATCCACTTAAAAGCTGCTATTCACGATATCCTTGGAAATGGAAGGTAAAAATTTAGGAAACTATTTTATATTAATGAAAATCTGTTTAGTTCATTCTTTTGTGGATTAAAAATGTTATGTCATTTTGTTTTAGGTACCGTAAAAGAGTAAAAGAACTCTCTTTTATTTACCACGACCGTCCGGTGTCTCCCGGCAAGGAGCTGGTGCACTGGGTGGAGCACGTGGTCAGGACAGGCGGCGCGCCGCATCTGCGCTCCCCGGCGCTCATGCTGCCCTGGTACCAGAAGACGTATCTGGACTTTGCTGTATTAGTTATAGCGATTTTATATGGCCTTATTTATGCGTTTAAAAAGTTAATGAATAAAATAAAGACGTTGTTCAAAAAATAAAAAACAATGATTAAAAAGAAGACTCATTGAGTTGTAAGTAAGTAAGTAAACACTTTATTGTACAAAAAACAGGATAAAACACAAGTTACAACAATAAAATTTGAGTACAAAGGCGGACTTATCCCTTTAAGGGATCTCTGCCAGTCAACCTTTGTTGTTTTTTAGTTGTTTATTAAATTAATAATTTTTTTATGAGTTGTTTGTTTGACTTAGTTTGTAAAGTTTGGCACGTGAAGCTGTAAATGTGCTAACTCAACTGTCAACTGTCAAGTGAATGAAGTGCGCGACCAAATTTTTTCCTAATTTAAACAAATATTGAAGTCTTTTTCCAATGAAAAAGCAATCCTTTAACGCCTTATATAACCTGACCTGACTACGAAGCTTGAGGTCCCGGGTTCGATCCCCGGTCGGGGCAGATGTCTGTATGATGAATACGCATGTTTGTTCTTGAGTCTTGGATGTTTAATACGTATTTATGTATGTGTTTATCTATATGTATAAGTATGTTTATCCGTTGTCTAGTACCCATAACACAAGCTCTGCTTAATTTGGGACTAGGTCAATTGGTGTAAATTGTCCCACGATATTTACTTATTTATTTTTTATTTATTTATTATTAGCCTAATTTGTCCCACTGCTGAGCAAAGGCCTCCCCCCAATACTTCCATTGCTTTCGGTCTTTAGCACTTAGCGGCCAGTCCTTCAAGAAGGACTTATTACAAGAAAACTTACAAACACAAAATTAATAATAATAATAATAGTTAAACCTAAAACCGAAAATGGAAAACGTCCCCGAGGCCGCTACCAAGGGGCAAGGTTTGTATAGCAAAGCCTATGGCGTTGGTCACCTATATTTTAATTAATTTATTTATTTATATGTATACCTTAGCCATAATAATAAATAAGTAATACTTACTTAAATCACCTTAAATGGCTTCATTTGGTATGGCACTTATAATAACTTCTTATTTAGAAGTGTCTATAATATGTAGACCTTCGTAATGATTTATAAACCTCATATTTTGTAAAACTAGAATAAAAATAATGATTTCAAAGTAAAGAAAAACTCATATTTTTGCGATATTATCTTTAGACGTAATCAACATTTAACAGCAATCAACCCTAGCAACACGCCTTGACGACAGAGGTGTGTAACGACGTGAAGGGGGAAGTAGGTATATAAATGGCGGCGTTTTGGAATCGGTCAAAAGAGATTCCGTTCTACTATGTTATTATTTATTCTTATGTCTGTACCTTAGTTCAAATCATTTTCTTATGTCTCTCCACACAGACCTCAATTGATGACCAAGTACAGTGCCCACCGAAAGTACAGCGCTAACCGAAATCTACACGGACGAAGTCGCGGGCAACAGCTAGTATATAATATAATACTAGAGTAGTTGGAGACGTGTTTTGTCTTTTAGAGCATCGACTGATAACTGCACCCTGAAAGTGGAAAACGTATCTTGTACAAGATCTGCTATCCTCAGAGTGACTAGCCCATCGGCGTCACAAAATCCAACAATATTTTTGGTACGTATTGGTTGTAATCGTACCTACCCTGTAACATGGCCAACCTCTTTGGCGCGCAAGTAGACTCTTCAGCCAGCCATGCACAATATTGTTATCGCGTTACATCTTGTTGGTGTGCTTTAATACTTTATTAACAAGTGCCATGAATACCGGTATTGAATACAGGTATTTAATATTGTTATTAGTGTACGCATGGTGATAAAAACAAAAGCGGAACGACAACAATACCTCTAATTTGAAAGGGTATTATTTTTTTAGCGGTAATAGTTTTACAATTTAATTACAGGTATTGAATAAAACCGGTTGTACCTCTACAATCCGTATAACGAAACTCTACGCGTATTTGAAAATTCTGCGCAGACAAAGTTGTGGGTAACAGCAAGTCCATATTAATATTATAAATGCGAAAGTACTTAACTCTGACTCTCTGTCTGTCTATCTGTTTATTAGAGGTCACAAGCTTCCACACGGAAAAATCGCCCTACCAGTCTTGATGAAAAGCAAGAAAATTGGTTTGAACATGACGAAGACAACGAGGTCAGTTCTGTTACAGTCAGCAGCAGATACTTCTAAGCAACCGAATCGGTCACAAAGATCTGCACAAGCTCTTATGTCTATAACAATAGAGCCGTGCTTAGATCATTGTAAACGCGTCGGTTGCTTAGCTACTTTTGCTGCTGACTGTACGAGCTGCTATTACCTGCGCCTAGTAGTCGCTCTAGCAAACCCTTGGCGGGCAGTGTGCGTGTTTTCTAAGACGATTTTTTATTACAATAAATTTATCCGACGAAACAATAAAAAAAGGAGACCGCGCTCTTCATGTCTTCGTGTGCAGTGATACTAAACTCGCAATAGTTTGTGTCGACCTGGCGCCATCTGTTCTTCAGTAAGAGTACAAACTTACGACTTTCTAACGACTCCTAGCGCCATCTAGTCATTGAACGTTCTTCGCAGTTTACTGTTCTACATCACGCTGACGAAGTGTCTCAAGTCGGTTGCATAAATGCAACATCCAACTCTCTTCCATTGGACTTCGGTCCCCAGGCATAACATCTGCCTGGAGAGAGATCTCTCTATTGTGGTCCCTTCCACAAGTTATGCGGTACGATAATACAGCTGTCACATTTCTTCTAGGTCGATTTGTAAGGCATATAATATGTTGAATACTCTCAAATTGTCTAACCTACTTACAGTCGTCACGTGGGCGGTGTCGACCTGGCGGACATGCTAGCATCTGTTTATCGTCCGTGTCTTGAGGGTCACGTGGTTTCCAAATATATTTTCCCAAATAATAGACATCTGTTTAAACTATGTGTCGTGCTATTGCGACGACGTCAGTTTGAACAGGTTGGTTAAAAAAATAACGATCGCCTAAAAGGTTTTCGATATGAAACATCTATACGCTGGCTTATAAAAGGAAACAGGCATGTAACAGTAAAATATTTTCCAACACTAATAGCCGAGAAGTAAACCAGCAACTGAGAGGCTCGTGGAGGCTGTAAGGGTTGACAAAGTCGCCCGCTGGCCCACGTACGCAAACTACGGACTATGCTAAATTTGCAAAGGTGCTGGCCAAGTTAGTACAAAATGTAATAAATACAATAACGTCCAGCAAACTGTTTTGTTTCATATCGTGCATCTAACGAATAAGTAGCGGTGAACAGTATTCTTCGATTTTTTACTGCCAGTACGTAGGGTGACGCTTTCGTGAAAGACTATGACGACGACGAATTGATGGTTATTGCCCTTTTATTGGCGCTAAATAAGAAGAAGCATCCATTAAATACCTACTCAAGGAATAAAACAGATTAAATTCTAAACAGAGAACGGCAAAACCATATTTATTTTTGTTTTAATTATTTATAGAGTTGTGTGCACGCACACACCTTACCACGTTCAGACAGGTATCAAAAATGATCATTTTTGTTGCCCGACGGTTAAATTCTTCATATGCCACCAGTGGTACACCAACGCCCCATGAACCAAAAATGTTTGCTAGGCGGGATGCGCCACCGGTGGACACGCCTGGACATATGGCCACCGGTGGTACACCGCCGCCCCATTCAACCAAAAATCTCGATCAAACGGGATGCGCCACCGGAGGACACGGCTAGATAATTGTATTTGTATCTTTGTAATTGACTAATTTATTTGAAAACAATCAATTTTTTACGCTAGTATCGCGGGGTCAGCACTTACGTAAACAAGGGCCTGCGATTTTACGCGTGTCCCGCCAAAACCGCGACGCGACATCGGAACTACTTGCATGTGTGCCCACGCGCAATAGGTACTACATAAAAGGATGTCATAAGTCATAAGTGTTTTATTTGTGTAACATAGGTGATGGCTGCATAAAATACAGAGATGTTAGGTAAATTTTTAAGCGTTGCACTATGTTTTGTCCATTGGCGTACAAAAACATTGTGTTGAAATATAAACTACTTATTCTACCTTGATCATTACTTAGGTATATTATTTAGGAAGCACTGTATATTATAATTACAAAATGTCGAATTTTAAAATATGATTTCAGATTAGGATAATTAAATTAACAATGAAATAATAACAATATAAAATTACAAACATAAAACAAATAAATAATAATTTTAGCAATAATAAAATTAGTCAACGACAATTAATTACAAACAATTCAAGTCAACATTTAAATAATCTACAATAGAATAATAACACTTGTTCGTAAGCAGAGTTACTAACTTACGCCTCAGAAATAATGTTGATAACAATTTGAATTCTACAGGTAATTTGTTAAAGATTCTTATCGCTAGTGAACATACATTTTTGCGCATCAAAGCGGTTTTTGCAATAGCTGTGTATAAATCCTCCCTACATCTTTGCTCCAAACGTTTGCTATTATAATTCTTTTTTTGAAACAGCGCTGGATTATTCTTAACGAACATTATAATTTCTAAAATGTAAATAGAAGGCATTGTTAAGATGTTCATATCCTTAAAATGCGATACGCAACTATCGGTTTGGTGAAGGCCACGCATTGCTCTGATACATCTTTCTTGGGCTTTGAAAACAGCTTCCTTATTTGAAGAATTACTCCAGAAAATTATGCCGTATCGCAAAGTCGACGCTACAAATCCATGGTATGCAGTTATTACAGCATCAGGACTGGCTTGCTTTGCAAGTTTATAAAGAGCATAGGCATACTGGTTCAGTTTTAGGCATACTTGCTCAGTATGTGAGTTCCATGACAGGTGGTTATCTACATGTACACCTAAAAATTTTGTAGCAGAAACTGACTCAATCAGTGTCCCTTCATAATTGCGGATAATTGGAACAGGCAACTTACGTTGACAAAAGTGCATGATTTTGGTTTTGTCAAGATTAATTAATAATTTATTCACATTTAGCCATTCAATTATGTCCTTTACAGTATTATTAATTTCCATTTCATAATCATTAATATCATCACATTTAACAATAACAGTGCTGTCGTCAGCAAATAACACCATAGGGTGTTTGACGTGCCGAGGTAGGTCGTTGATATAGAGTAAAAATAGTAGAGGCCCGAGAACACTTCCCTGCGGCACGCCATGCATAATTTGCCTTTTTTGTTTTTTTTTTTTTACTTCTCATGTTGTTTATCGGCGCTATTACTTGCCATTAAACGGCTCCTGTACCACCTTGCTGTTAAAAAGTTATTAAATATGCTACTGTACATCTTAAGGAAAATTTGACAACAGTTGAACGGCTCTTATACAACATTTAGTCTGTAAAAAGCCTGTATAAGTTGCTTGTGTGCTAGTTGCTTTAATATAATTGTAGGTGATTAGTATGACGTTGTTACAAAGAAACGCGACCGCTAGGTCGATGTTTTGAAAAGAACAGTTTACTGTAATGACGTGGTGAAAACACGAATGTTCTGAAAAGAACAGTTACTTCAGTCTTCAATCGCAGCAGCAGAGCAGACGCACATTCACGAAGCAATTCCACATCGAGTCTCGAAGCGAGGTACACACGACGACACGCCGCGCATCGAAGTCCGGAGCTGTGACGCACGTGTGATCGCTTCGCCTGCCGTCCGCGGACATTCGTCGTCGTCATTACAGTAAACTGTTATTTTCAGAACATCGACCTAGCGGTCGCGTTTCTTTGTAACAACGTCAATGCTATTCACCTACATAATTATTATTGCAGGTCACGTTTATAACTGGAATCCTTGCTACAGAAAGGTCTCCGCGATTACGAGAGATAGACGTCACAGCTAATGTAGTTTCTCGTAAGTTTGATGAAACCATATTGAAAACATTATTTTAAGTAAAATTTTTGTCTGATTTGATAGAAATCTGTTTGTTTCTCTTTACGTATTATTGACCAATGCCATTTGTTTATCTTTTCCATCTCCTTTCAACGTTCAGATTACTACCAACTTTTTTATTGCAACTTCCTTATTGTTTTGTATGTTATTAGCAAACATCTCCCTCCAACCCTATCGCTGCTTTTGCAGTCCTTGAAGAAGATCCATTTAACCCCGCCTTTGCCGCCTAGGTCTGCGAGCTGCTTTTTAACCCCCGACGAAAAAGAGGGGTGTTATAAGTTTGACCTATGTATCTGTGTATCTGTCTGTGGCATAATAGCTCCCAAACGGATTTACCGATTTCGATGCGATTTTTTTTTAATCGGAAGCTAGTTTAATCGACATGGTTCTTAGCTAAGTTTTATTAAAATCGTTCACCCGTTTTCGAAATATTGAACTTTGAAATGGCAATATCGGGGGTTTTTCAACTTTTCTAAGTTAGTTAGGTTATTAAATATATGTGGACCTGTTGTGATCCTTATGGTGATTTCTAATTTCAGCACGGTTCTTTGACTTCAAAAATCTCCTGACTCAACAAACAAAAACAGCGTATAACATTAGAATGGCGAAAAAATGTTTACGATTAGCAAACATTACACTAATGCATGAAAACGTTCAAAAATTGATTCAAGACCCCAAGGAGCAATTTGATGTTATTGCTATAGATTGGCTGTACAGTAAAGTATATGTTGGGTAAGTTTAATACAGTGGCATTTTATATTTACATGAAGTCCAACAAAATCCTTGATCTTTTGTGACAAGCCCAACGGGGTCGTAAAGGAGCAGGAAATTTCTTACTATTGACCTCCGCATATAATGCCTGAACCTTGTTCAATTAAATGGCGTAAATTAAAACAGATACATCTTCAATTTCAGGCTGGCTTCGGTGTTCAACTGTCCTTACATCTGGGCATCTTCCTTGGATCCTCAAGGAAAAGTGCTGTCCCTCATAGACGAGAACCCAAGCCCTGCCTATGTACCTGACATAATGTCAGGGATCTTGCCACCCTTTACTTTCACCCAAAGAGCAACGGAACTATGGAAACTAATAAAGGGCAAATACATAGAATGGTAAAGAATTTATATTCTAATACTTATCTTTGAAAATGTCTTCCACCCTTCATCATCATCATCACTTCGGTCGCCCCTTACTTATCCATAAAAAGGCTATAAAATGGATATTATCCTTACAAGGAAAGGTACCCAACTGTCCGGCTTCGGTTTGATTTATGTTCATAAGTATATGCTAGAGAGTAGTCTAAAACAACGGACACGTATTTTTTTTAGATGCCCAAGCTCAACCTATTCGGAGAAATTGTCCTCCAAAGTACTAAAAAGTGACCAAACCCTTTATCTTCTGTAGAGTTTTGAAAAAAAAATGCTAGTTAATTACAGGCTTGATTATACGGTGGAGAACATTAAAAAATAATGGACCGGTGTTTTGTTATTTCGGCTCGATCTCATATGTTTCAAAAAAAAATCACCCTCCAAATTAACCAGCAATTTGCTTTAACAAAACTCTCTACAGGTGTTAAAGGTGCTTGGTCACTTTTTAGTACTTTGGAGGACAATTTCTCCGAATAGGTTGAGTTTGGGGGAAAAACGTGTCCGTTGTTTTAGACTACTCTCTAATATTTATAAAAATAAATCAAATCGGAGCCGGACACCGGGTTGGGGTAAGTATCTTTCTTTGTTAGCAAATTTTATGATTTGTTTGTTTCTAGCAAAGGCAAATAAATATCAAAGTGATATATATGTATGTAGAGACAGAAGAAACATTCGCTAACATGATTGAATTAGGGTTGCGTTTTAATTTTTTCGTTTAACTCAATTTTGTTCAACTTCTTACACAAAATGTATACCTACAATACAAAAATCCTTGTTACCGATAGGGAGATAAGTTATGAAGAGGAACCAATTTATGAGCAAGCTTTTGCGTCAGCGGTGGCTAAGAGAGGCAGAAAACTGGCTTCATATCAGGACCTGAAATACAATGCTTCCTTCATGCTGGGCAACTCCCATATATCTGCTGGCCAAGCAACGAGTCTGCCTCAGAACTATGCCGCTATAGCTGGCTACCATATACAAGACACAGTCAAGCCTTTACCTGCGGTAAGTGTCAGCTGACAGACCCCAACTTTTCTTTGTCAAAACTTGATTATTGTCTCTGTTGTAATTTTCTTCGTAAATTTTGCGTAGTTCTCTCGCGATTTTTTACTAGATATACAAGCACGGATGTTAATGTGTGTGCACATGTGGACGTGGATACAGCAGGTAAAAATATATTTATGAAAAATACATCTCCTTCATTCATTACTATTTATTTTTGTCTAATTACTCCTTGGTCAGGACTTGCAAAAAATCATGGACACCGCCAAGAACGGTGTCATTTACTTCAGCATGGGTACCATGTTGCAAAGCAAGACCATGCCTGATGAGATAAAGACAGGACTCCTGGATATGTTTGGCGGCTTGCTGTCCACTGTGATTTGAAAAATAGAGGAACCCCCAAATAATGTACCGTATAATGTTCATGTCGTAACCTTTGCGCCGCAGCAGAGTATTTTAGTTGCGTATTTATAATGATCCATAATTCTTTTGCATTAAACTTCAACGATTATTGTAAGTACCTAGTCTTAATTTCTTTTAGACGTCTCGATCTCAATATTGACTAATCTTGGCCATCCTTAAACAATATGATAATAGAATTCTAGAAGGTTCTACGAGCGTCTGATGCCTACTGTTTTCAACTTTCGCTATTCTTACACATACTCGTAAAATATAATTAAGATTTTGTGATTTAATAACTTACTATTGTTTATAAATTGGCCTAAAGTTATGACCTAGATGTTAATTTTGTTCTGTGTTTTCCAGCACACCCAAACTGCATACTGTTTATCACCCACAGCGGCTTGTTGTCGACAATTGAAACTCTTCACTACGGTGTGCCCATCATCGGTATACCGGTCTTCGCCGACCAGTTCGTAAATGTCAACCGATCTGGTTATGATCTCCCAGTCCACTTGAAAGCTGCTATTGACGATATCCTTGGAAATCCAAGGTGAATATTTAGGAATGTGTTTTAAATATGAAAATGTGTTTCATTCACTCTTTTTTGGATTATAAATGTAATATTATTTTGTTTTGGTTATCGTAAGAGAGTAAAAGAGCTATCTTTTATTTACCACGACCGCCCTATCTCACCCGGCAAGGAGCTGGTGCACTGGGTGGAGCACGTGTTTGGGACAGGCGGCGCGCCGCATCTGCACTCCCCGGCGCTCATGATGCCCTGGTACCACAAGATGTATCTCGATCTTACTGTACTAAAGTGGTACTCTACGCACTGAAATATGTCATAAAAAACATATTCTCCACAGTTAAATCATTGTTTTCAAAAAATGCACCAATGAATAAAAATAAGACTAATTGAACCAGAGTTATTTATGGTTGTTTTATGAAAGAAATAAGTTGTTACCTCATTGCTTAATATCGTTTTATTTCTTTATCACTGTAAAAAATACAATGTAAAGATACTTTATTGAAATCATTTTAGCTTTTTACCTTAACGTAGTTACGTTCTGTTGTTACGAATATGTCCTATTGTAGCGAAATTTTATTATCAAATAAAAGATGCACTCAGCTTGACGAGAGTCAAGTACTTACCTATTTACTTAGGCACCCTGAAAGTTAAGAGAGGACAACCCGGACAAACCGGAGAAGTGTGATTTGGACTCGCGCTCAGAGGTACCTTTAAAAGCATATTCACAAGTTTTGTAATCCTTAGGTACCCTAACTTTAAAAATAAAGTTTTCCTGCTTCAAATTACCACCTCTTTATTCACTCCCTTAGGGTTCTAATGTTCTTTCATCACGTGATCTTCTATAGCTCTCTTGCTAACTTTCAAAATAGTTACTTTAAAAAACGTTTGTACATACTATCTTCCACCACCCTTTCACTCCCTAGGGTACAATCTCGCATAATTCCTCCTTATCCCTGAAAAAAAAACCCTGATAGACGTTATAGAGGGAACATCTATGCACAATTTCAGCTTTCTAGGTCCGAGGATTTGGACTGGGCGTTTATGAGTCAGTCAGACAGTCAGAACTTTTTAAAAATCTTGATTACTGACTCCCAATAACCACCAACGAAAGGAGCGTAAATCGATGCAAAATTCTAATTCAACGGCTTCCTAGTCATTATATCAAAAAAGTTATAGCGTGTGTAAAAGTCTACTCTGTAAGCATTTTATCAACAGTATGCTATGTATGTACGTTCCTCAACGTTTAATTAAGTAGTTTATCATATTTATCCTATAGTCAATTGACCGTGATAGTAATTACTATTAAGAGCCCGCGCACAGTGTAGCCCGAATGTTCTTTTAAGGAATTGCCTATTAGCCAAGAACATATAATATACAACTAGGGGCTTAATATCGTAGGTATATTTATATTAAAATTACAACTTGATGCTTATGTATATCAAGCGATATTAAATGCTATGAGCCCACTACCGGCGATAAAGTGCCAAAAGTGCTTTACTAAAATTCCACTGACTTGCACAAAACGGTTCACTTCATCTTTCCTAATAGGAACTGCCATTAACTGTGGCATACGCTCCCGTCGTGTGATTACGGACAGTACTGCTCGAATCAGTGATTTTCACCTTTCGCCTCATCTGCACTTTCTATGAGGTGGGATAGAAGCAAAGGCTGGTCATTTTTTTTGAAAAAAAAAGTCAGCTTATGAAATTCGAATGTATGTTTTACTTTTTACCTGGTTTTTTGCTTCATAACTTTCTTCCTGCATGTACGAGCTCTTGTCAGCTAGTACATTTGCTTGATAGGTTTCTTGTTGATGAGAACAGGAAAGACGAATTAAACTTGATAACTTGCTTTATTTTGATACGTGTGCACACTTATATAAATACGAACGTGAACTGAACTTTATTGCTTAAAAACCTTATATTACTAACATGCTGATGGCGCACTGACGCAAGTGCGATGTAATCGTACATATTCCGGGGTCAGGCTAAGAAGATTAACATCAATTACAAAAAAAACATAATTTCATTAATCAAAAGATACAGCTCTAAACGAGGGTGTCGTGCTTTTGTCGACTCGCAAATTAGTTGCGACTGCGTCACTATGGTCCATGTCACGCTGTTCAGTGGCTCTGCCAGCGGCGGCGTCGCGCGGGGAGGCGCAGGGGTGCGGGGCGGCGGCGGCGGTCGCGGGCTCCTCTGTGGCTGGTGGTGGGGAGCGAGGCACTCGCCATCTGCATTGCACTCGCTTCAACATGCTGATTAAACCGGCGAGTACTATTACTGCTAGGATCACATAGATCATGGCGTAGTGATGAAGATCGTGGTATGATAATTCTTCGGAAGGAACTTCTGTTTCCTTTAAATTCTTTATTTTCTCTCCGATTTGTATCATCTCCTTTTGTATTTCTTGTGATTCTTCTCCTTCGGATAAGCGAGTATGAGGTATGGTTATATTGATTATGTGGTTTATTGGAGCCATGATCGGGATGTATACCTCGGACTGCATATTCACTTCACTCCAATGTGGTTTGTGTGGATACACAGTGAAATTATCAGTCTTGATAATGCAACCATGACCTATGTTTATAAGTCCAGCGTTAGTTAATTGATATGCGGTAACTTGATCGGCGCATATGGTTGTAACTCGACACTGCTCGCAACAAAAATAAACATATGTGTTGAGCGTATAGCTTTCTTGCCAATTGTTTTCGCAAGATGATGTCTTGGTTTTGCATTCTGAATTTTCTCTTTTACATAAACTTTTGTCACCTTTTATTTGGTATATAGGCTTCTTGATTGGACAATAGTAGGCTTCTGATATTCTTGTGCATGACCTCACGTCATTTTCCGACATTGGTATATACGAATCCTTCTTCATGTTGATGGATACATAATTTGAAACTGGTACTATACTGACAATTTTGTTTCCAACTGCTGTGGGGTTTGAAATTATCTTGAAAATTTCAAACGAGTCTCGGCTGATAAGAGGCAACCTTATTTCGAAAATTAGGACTTCATCTAGCATCCTTGTCTTGACGTTAAGTAGTTGATAGATGTTTCTTAGGTTTGAATGTATATTTTCTATGGGTAGCGATACGTCTCTTGGTAGTTTGCTTGCTATGGTGCTTAATTCGCTTATTAATTGTTCGGGAGTCAGCAAGTGCAAGTTAAAACGGCCGTGATATATATCTGTGATGGTGTCTAATAACGTGTTTTGTATTTCTTTTAAATTGTTGAGCATATTACTCGCTATAATTGCTCCCATGTTGAAATCGTTGATAATGTTATTTGCTTCGATTTTATTTTTGAGATTGTTCATGGCTTCTTCTAATTTGTTTAAATGCTGATGAATCATCTTATGTTGTTGATTCATCTTTTCTTCGCTGCGTTTTAACAGGTTGTACTCAGCCTCGACGATAGAAGTCTGGTTCTTCCAAAGGGATACCATATGCTTTGCATTATTTCGTATGAGTGATATATCTTTCTGATATTGTTCCGCGAATCTTTCATCGAGTACGCCGAACAGGCTGTTCGCAACGTATCCGATGCCGTCTATGAGGCCACGGCGATGACGTAGCGTCTCGGGTCGCGTGCTCGTGTGCTGACTGAGTAACATTTGATTGTAGTACTCGAGTTCGGAGAATCCATGACTTAATTGTAGAGAAATGACGTCACATTGTACTTGGTTTTTTATGGCGTCACATGTTTCAGTGAGAAAATTTGTATACTTTCGAAATGCGTTTGTTGCTTGCCAATACGGTTCCATGTTGTAGTATACAACGAGTTTCCACTCGTCTCGAATAATCATCATGTCAGATATTCTATCGAAGTATAAGCCTTGACTTTCTTTAAACGAGGTCACGTTTATGTTGCACTCTGACCTTGTTGTCAGAGATAAGAATAACATCAGCGCGGCAAACATAGATGTAAGGTTGAACGAGCCCTTCTTTGCTCTTGTTCGCAGATGTCTTCTTGAAGAGGTGTCCTCGCTCTGGGGTTGCTTGTTTGTTTTATCTTCGAACTTCTTGTTGAGCAAGTCATCTTCTTTATGTTCAGTTAACACGGAGACTTTTATAATAGGACGTTTCAAGATCCCATTTTTTGTTCTTAGGCTTACAACGCGGACGTAGCCGTCTCGCCCAGGATGCAGCTGTGTAACTCTGCCCATCGCCCACTTGCCGGGTGGCAGGTTGTCGTCGTGAAGAAGCACGACGTCGTTGATTTTTATGTTATCTTGCGGAGTCCTCCACTTGCTTCTTGCATTCAGTTGTGCCAGATACTCCGAGCGCCATCGTTTCCATATATCTTGGAAGATTTTTTGTGTCAGCTGCCATCGTGTCCGTAAATCTTTTTCAGTTTCTATTATAGTGAGAGAGGGTCCACTTGCTAGGAAATGAGATGGAGTTAGATAATTCAAGTCTTCGGGGTCCTCAGATATAGCACATAAGGGTCTTGAGTTTAGGCACTCCTCGATTTGTGCTAACAGAGTACTGAACTCTTCGAACGTTAGCTTCTGCTCGCCGAGGACTCTTTTTAGATGAAACTTGAAGCTTTTGCAACAAGCTTCCCATAGACCTCCAGCTGAGGGCCATAGAGGCGCGTTGAAGTGCCACTTGATCTCCATATCAGTAATCTGCGACATAAATTCTTCGTTCATTATTTTTTGTAGCTCCTCATGCTCTGATTAGTACTTTGTTGGCTCCTAGGAAGTTCCGGCCATTATCGCTGTACATGTGGGTCGGAGCTCCTCTTCGAGATGGCATTCTGCGTAACGCGGCTATGAACGCTGATGTGGTCAAGTCAGAGACCAGCTCTAAATGGACAGCTTTGGTCACCATACAGACAAATACAGCGACGTATCCTTTGGTGGTCTTGATACCACGACCTTTGTTGACCTTGAGGACGACGTGCCCGGTGTAATCGACTCCTGTATGAGTAAACGGGCGGGACGGGTTACTTCTTGCTGCTGGTAGGTCTCCCATGATCTGGAGATGTTTGTCGGGTTTTTGCTTCTTGCAGGTAATACATCCACGGATATATTGTTTTGTTGCCTGATTTCCTCCAATAATTAAATACTTGCTTCGTATAAAATTTAAAGTAATCCGAGCTCCGCCGTGCAGTGTAGTCTTATGCGCGTGTCCAATAACAAGGTCAGTCAATCGACTCTTGTGAGGCAAAATGATGGGGTGCTTCATGTCATATGAGATTTGCGCATTTTCTAGTCTGCCACCGACACGGAGAATACCTTCTTTATCAATAATTGGACATAATTGGGAGATCTTGCTTTTCGAATGGATTGTACCACTTTTCTTGAGAGCGGCTAGTTCTGTCACAAAAAAAGTTTCTTGTACATGTTTTATAATTGTAGCTTTTGCCATCCTAATCTCTGATAGTGTAATGAATTTCTCGGTCTGCCGGTCTTGCTTTTTTGTGATGAAACGACGTACCCATGCTAATACCCGTACCAGCTTTGAAAATGAACTGTATTTGTGTAGCAGGAATTTCAAAATGCTGTCTTCGTCTTGATTGTTTATTACGACATTGACTTGTTTCGCCGCTTTGACTTCTTCGTTGGTGGTATACGTTAAGGTCGATTCTTGTTCTCCGGCCTTAAATGACGGCAACCAAATTGGTCCCTGCCACCATAAATGATGATCTTTTAGTTGTGATGCAGTGAGTCCGCGACTAGCGGAATCCGCAGGATTTTCAGTCGACTTAACGTAACGCCAGCATTCTGGTGGAACCACCTTTGTTATTTGACGCACCCTGTTGGCGACAAACGTTTTCCAGCGCGTGGAGTCTCCTTGCAGCCATCCTAACACCGCTGTGGAGTCTGTCCAACCATAAATATTAATGTTATGGTTAGATAAGCTTTGCGTAACTTTTTCCATCAATTTGGAGAGTAGGAGAGCAGCACAGAGTTCCAATTTTGGTATTGAATATTCTTTGCTATTCGGAACCAATCTTGATTTTGCTGCTAGTAAAACTATTCTTGATTGCCCTTGATTATTCGTTTTACAATAAATAACACAGGCGTATGCCTTTTCCGATGAATCACAGAATGCGTGTAACTCGATATCGCTTGTAGCGTCCGTCCCCAGCCATCGCGGTATTTGCAATTGATTAATATTATGTAGGTCAAGCTTGATCTTTAACCATTCGGCATTAATATCGTCTGGAATCTTGTCATCCCACTGAATGGCTGTGTTCCATATTTTTTGGAACAGTAATTTGAGCTTGGTAGAGACAGGTGTCAGCCAGCCCAAAGGGTCAAATAGTTTCGAAATTTCTGATAGTAACTGCCTTTTAGTGTTGAACTCGTTGTCATTAGAAGTTGTGACGATTCTTGATTGGAAATTGAAAGCATCCCGCCTAGGGTCCCAGTTGAGCCCTAGGGTTTTTCTTGATTCGTGTTCTTTGAAGTTGTAGTTGACCTCTGTTGTCAACTCTTTCTTGTCTGTAACTTGTAGTAACTCTTGATAGTTTGACATCCACTTTCTCAGGTTAAAGCCTCCTGACCTCAAAAGTTCCATTAACTCTTGTTGTAATCTTTTTGCTGATTCTATTGAATGCGACCCATGAAGTAAGTCATCCATATAGAAACACTCTCCAAGTACTCGAGCGGCTTCCGGGTAGTTAACTCCTTCGTCCTTGGCTAGTTGCTTGAGAGTCATCATAGCAAGGAACGGCGCTGCTTTGGTGCCGTATGTGACCGTCGTGAGTTGATATTCTCGTAACATTTCGTGTGGTGAATCTCTCCAAATTATCATCTGTAGTTTTTGATCGTCTTTGTGAACCCAAATTTGTCGAAACATTTTTTCGATGTCCGCTATGAATGCCACTTGATGTTGCCTCCACTTCAAAACCAATGTGACAAGGTCCTTTTGTAGGTTTGGACCCTTGTGCATAAAATCATTAAGGCTTGTTCCATATGATGTTTTAGCTGAAGCGTTAAATACAACGCGAAGAGGTGACGTAGTTGATTCCTCGCGTAGTACAGCGCTGTGCGGTAAATAGTTCTCAAATTTCTCGTTGCTACGTGTTGACGTCAATTTCATGTGACCATGCGATAGGTACTCATGTATGAATGCTTTATACTGTTGCGCAATGTCTTCGTTTCTGCTAAATTTACGTTCCAACTGTAGGAATTGCGCAATCGCTTTATGTTTTGATTGTCCTAATTTGGTCAAATACGTGGCCTTAAGTGGTATTCGCACTTCGTATTTTCCGTCCTTCAATCTTCTTGTAGTAGAGTTATAAAAACTTACGCATTCATCTTCGTCACTGTTATATGTAGAGTTCTCAGGAATATCTTCAATCTCCCAAAATTTTCGAATTTCATGTATGTTTTGCAACGCCAAATTACATTGAAGGCCTTGATGTACCTTGCCACATAAAATCCATCCTAAACGTGTCTCTTGTGCGAGTAGAGGTGAGCATTCATGTCGGTACATGCCTTTTAGCAAGATGGTAGCGTAGACTTCTGCGCCCAATAATAAATCAACTGGGTTGCTTACATAAAACTGCGAATCCGCCAGAGGAATGTTTTCCAAAAGTTTCCATGTTGGTTTTATAAATGATGTGTTCGGTAAGTTTCTTGTTAAACTTTTCATTACGAATACATCGGTAATGAAGGTGTAATCTTCAGTACTAGAACAGCAATTTAGGTTCATGCTTCCTCTACAACTGTTGTCATTTGCGCCCACCCCTGTGATTACACCTCTACATTTCCGTCGTGGCAACCCTAACTTTTGTGCTGCGTTCTCGGAAATCAACGAAATTTGGGAGCCTTGGTCAATGAGAGCTCGCATGATACGAGGTAGACCATCAGCTGCCAGCACCTTGATCATGGCTGTAGCAAGAAGTATTTTCGGCTCTTCATTTTTCACATCACGTTGTTGCGCCACGTGTGACCCACTTCCTTGTTGAAACGGTTGATTTCTTGCATTTGCATTGCCGAATCCATTTCTTGACACTGCATTTTGATTGCAAAATGCGTCGTGCAATAATGTATTATGATACCCGTTGCATTCTTGACAACGTTTTACTGAATTGCATTGCTTGCCGTTATGATTGTATAAACAATTAGTGCAAAGATTTAGGTTTGCGACGGTTTTTCGCTTTAGTCCTGGCGCCATATCCTTAAATTCCGTACAGAAATAGATGCCATGGTCGCTCTGACACACTGGACATATTCGGTGGTAAGTTTGAGGTGGCGTGTTTGATGTAGCCTTGTTGCTGGAGTAATACTGTTTGAATTGACTTGACTTAATTTGATTTTTAGAGATTGATGGCCTATTGGTATTAGGTCTAGGCGTGACGTTGTCTTGTTTACGTCGGGATGACTCCATTGCAGTAAATTTGCTTTCTAGGAATGACAGTAATTCTTTCAACGATGGCAGCTCTCGTGGTTGCTTCAATGACGTCATGTATTCATTATGAGTTTCAGCGTCTAATTTCTGTGTCAATACATGCACTAATATAGGGTCCCAGGTGTCAATGTTAATCCCAAGGTTTTTGACGCCATTCAGACTTTCGATAGTTACGTCGTGAAGTCGTTTGATGTGGCTTGATGTCGCTTGCTGTAAAACTGGGAGACTCATCATGGTATTGAGGTGAGTGGTGAAAATTAGGTTCTTGTTGTTGTATCGATGACTTAATATTTCCCAGCAAGTGACGTAATTATCTGAGCTGATTGGTAGATGTTGTATGAGGCGCTCTGGCTCGCCCTTAATTTTGCTCTTCAAAAACTGCATTTTTTGTGCGTTTGATAAAGACGGATTCCTGTGTATGGCTTCTTTAAAAAGATCTTTGAACGAAACCCATTGTTGATAGTTTCCATGAAAAACAGGAATGTCCAAACGAGGGGTTGCTTGTTCCCTGTGAGACGCAGACCACAACTTGCTGTTTATTTCTTTTTTCATTGAAGAATATTCATTTTCATACTTGGTGAACGTGTCTTCATAATGCTCATCGGTGCCATTGAGTTCGCTGTCAATATCCCAATGTAGAGAGTCAATGGCAGCCCAGCGAGAATCTAAGGACCTCAATATGTCCTGCAGCTCCCACTTTTCTGCGACACTATCTAACTTGATATTCGATAGCGTCCGGGCTAAAGCTTTAAAGTTACTTGCTTGCTTGCGTAACATTTCATCTAATTTGCTGTGGCTACCCTTTGAGATGAAATCTTGCAGAGGGTTTTGAGAGTTCGACTTCTTACTCTCTCCCGATCCTGACGGTGTTTCTGGGGTAGGATGAATAATCGGCGGTTTCTGGTATGGTTGACTGGGAGGTGGCACTGATTTTTGAATAAGTTCCCTGGTCTCAGTGTACAACGATCTTGTCTCGTCGTAGTGATTTTCGAAAAAATAGTCGTGAGCTCGGTTATCGAATGCGCACAATTTTTCATGATTATTTTTGAACTCCTCCCAATACATATCCAGAGTATCCAGTCTCCTCTTGATATGCTCTGGAGTTTTTCTATCTTGACCATCTTTTTTGAAGTTTGTCCGGAGTTGCTGTATAGCGCCTTTCACTTGAAGTTGGTTTTGTAGTAACTGATCCATTTTTTACAGTGAAGATCTTCCTGTCTACTGTTACTTGCTTAATTTGCTGGACTTGATTCCTGTATTTTTCTTATTTGTACTTGACTTGACTTGCTTGAGTTCAAATTATGTTCGTTTCTTGCTATTTAATGGGCCTTGGTGCTCCGTTCCTGATTCTTGATAATATTGATCTGAGTCTTGTTACTCTTGATTTTGAGCCTTGATGCTGGGCATTAACTTGCTAATGAAGTAACAATCGACGCGGACTGTTTCTTTTCCTCCTTTGGGCTTATGCGCCTTCTCAACTCAGTCGGCGAGACCCGCTTGTGGGAGACCTACCGAGCCGATTTGCAACCAAGAAAGGAAAAGAAAAAAAAAACACTTTTTCTCTTCAGCGGTTCGAAGGACCATTAATGTACGAGCTCTTGTCAGCTAGTACATTTGCTTGATAGGTTTCTTGTTGATGAGAACAGGAAAGACGAATTAAACTTGATAACTTGCTTTATTTTGATACGTGTGCACACTTATATAAATACGAACGTGAACTGAACTTTATTGCTTAAAAACCTTATATTACTAACATGCTGATGGCGCACTGACGCAAGTGCGATGTAATCGTACACTGCATACAAGCAACCGTTTTACTATAATTATCAATGCAATAAAACCTGCTATAATTAGAGCTACTAGGTCTAGGTACGTCTTCTGGTACCAGGGCAGCATGAGCGCCGGGGAGCGCAGATGCGGCGCGCCGCCTGTCCTCACCACGTGCTCCACCCAGTGGACCAGCTCCTTGCCCGGAGGCACCGGACGATCGTGGTAGATCTGAGACAATTTCTTCACCTTCTCCGTGTATCTGTATCAAAAAGGAGTTAGATTAAAGCGATCAACTGCGGTTGCCACTACAAACGGATTAGGTACTACAAGGAGGAGTTAA
This sequence comes from Clepsis dumicolana, assembly GCA_963691665.1. Taxonomy (NCBI): domain Eukaryota; kingdom Metazoa; phylum Arthropoda; class Insecta; order Lepidoptera; family Tortricidae; genus Clepsis; species Clepsis dumicolana. The sequence continues at coordinate 3,150,747 of OY829523.1, read as the reverse complement.
ATCTCAAAAAGTAAACTGCATACAAGCATTTTACTACCAAGAGTTCTAGATACACAAAGTTTAAGAAAAACTTCTTTAGTTTCGAGGTACAAGGTAGCGCCAAAATTAGCTAATCACTTTTACGTATTTTTAACATGAAACTACCGTGAGACTCAATCATAGTGAAATAAAAACGACGAAGTTGGATGACTGTGCTAAATATTGCGTCAACGGTGAGTGTGAACGAGCCTTTACAGAGTGATGTGATCAGCGTAGTGTGCTACAATCCATTTGACAATAATAAAAATGACGATGAAAACGAGGGTAGTTGTGTGCCGCTGTCAGCTGCGTCTAGTAGTCGCGCGAGCAGAACGGCGGCGCGCAGTGTGACTCCAAGAGGAAGGACTACGAATTAGTCCGAAACATGTCAGGCTAAACTCGACTTATATACGTGAGTGATCCGTTTTTATTTCACTACACTTTTACGTATAGTCATTTTACCCTCCTGAAGGCCTATTCTATTCTATTTTCCTCGATGGCGGCCAAAAGGGTTGGGCCAGTGTCAGTTTTTGAAGACTGTTCGGTTGATTCTGCTCCGGAACGTCAAAGGATTGGCATTATTTACAAGAAAATAATACATGTTTTTAAATCCTGAAGGCCAAAGTCCTAATTTTGTGACAAAATTCTCATGTCAAAAGGAATTTGGAACTTTTATCAACAACGTTTAGATTCAAATTCAAACAATTTAAATTTGCCTTAGGCCGCAAGAGGCTACAGCCAAGTACAATAAACTGACTGTGAATCATCTTACCGAGGATTGCTAATAGCTTCACCAATGGCAGCCTTAAGTTTGTCAACCATGTCGTAAGCCAGGTCAACTCTCTGCGCGAATCCCATGGACACCGCTCTTTCTATATTGAGGAACTGATCAGCGAAGACCGGAATCCCGACAACGGGCACTCCAAAGTGGACAGTTTCAGTCGTGGACAGATAGCCTCCATGAGTGATGAAGAGAGTGCATTTTGGATGCGCTGAAATTTATCACCGAAATAGTGATGAGCTACCATTATTATATTTACATTTACTGAATTTCATAATTATAATCAGTAATTACAACAGAATTAGGAGATTAAGATGTCTGCAGTAAATGTAGACAAAGTTTTGAACTCTTTGGATTAAAAAAATTAAATAGGGGACTAATAGTTCTTAGTCTCTGAATTACCCCAGCAAGCAAGCAAAGCAAATCTAAGTAAAAATCAGTTTACTCGTAGGTACGTTTGCTGGCATGTTTACAGAAATAGAGTTTAAACATAAAACTACCAAGAGGCTCAATCATGGCAAAATAAACGGATCACTCACGTACCTAAGTCGAGTTTAGCTTGGCATGTTTTGGACTAATTCGTAGTCCTTCATATAGGAGCAACGAACAGAGTTGCCACTGAAGCGTGCGCTCCCTTCAGAAGACGAAGGACTATTAATTAATCCAAAACGTGTCAGGCTAAAATCGACTGAGATATGTGAGTGATCCGTTTATTTTACCGTACGGAAATAGAGTGATGACGTTTTCCTAAGAACTTACACAATGTACTTTGTTGCGGGGCCCAATGCAGTATATGAACGTTGGTCGGTGCGCCAGGCAGATCCTCCTCAAACTTCCACAAAACTGTTTGCTTCAGTTCACCGAACATTTTGAGAAAACCTTTCTTTAATTCTTCTGGTATTTGTGAAGCTCGTAAGTTTGATCCCATGCTGAAGTAAATAACGCCGTGCTTTGAGTTGTCCATAATTTGCTGCAAGCTCTGCGAAACGTAATGTTTATTGGTAATGTATTCTTTAGGTATATATAATGAAAAAATCCTAGACCCCTCGCGTCTGTACTTTGAAGATATTTACAAAAAAAAATAAGGAATAACGAATAATTAATAGAACACGAAACTCGATTTTTTCATTTTTTTTATCTGTTTGTCGGTTTATGTCGCACTCGCATTCGTTAATTACTTAGTAGCTATACATACTTAAATTTGGCAGTATCTTTTATCTACACACATATCATAAGTCGTCTATAATGCGTTCAGAAACCGTAGAAAATGACCAGCATTGCAGCACGACGACGCCTTCTCGCCGACAGCCACCACCAGGAGGTCCAGCAGTAAGTAATGGTCGTTACGACATCGAATTCGATGTCGTAATGACTTTTCGATATTGAATTCGATGTATCGAATTTGACAACCAACGTAATTTACAATCATAGTGAAATAAAACGGATCACTCACGTATACAAGTCGAGTTCAGTCCGACATGTATTATTAATAAAGTGATATTTTTTTTTACAAAAAAAAAAACAGTTTACGATACGTCAGCTCGGTATGTTTGTCTATGATTAAAAAAAAAAACAGTCAAATTCGTGACAGGTATGGGTATGATAATATATGCCTTCGGCTTCTGAACCCATCTTAGAGTACTTATAATATGTGTGTAGATAAAGTAATGTATGCATCTCCACATAATTAGGCCTTAAAACACTCATTATGAAGCAGTTGCATAAACTACTATTACTTAATTGAGCACTGTTACTTTATCAATGAATGCTTTTTACAACAAATAGTAATGATGTACTTGACGTGTGACTTGTGTTTGACGGATTTTTCATCAACCTCAAGCACGAAAGTAGCAAAGCATCAAAGATCAAGCAATATATTTGTTAAATTAGCTAGTCAGTCGCTAGTCAGTTATTATGAAAATAATACGTGTGTTCTTTATCCCGTTGGAATTAAGAAAAACCTTGGAAACCGTTTTTAGCTGTTATTATTACCTACTTGCATGCCAAATTTGAAATCTTAATTAATTATAGTTATGGAGATAGAGTCACTTTGATTCTAAAATATAAATCCCATTTATTCTCTATCCCGTGGGAATTTAGAAAAATCCCTTCTTTGTGCACCTCTATGATACATAAGGTATATGTGTGCCAAACTTCAAGTCTGTCAGTGAGTCACTCAGCAAGTCAGTCAATCACGGTATTGTTTTATAGGCATATATATCGAAAAACTTGACCGAGTTAAACTTGTAGCAAATTTAATCAGCTTTCTTTTCTGCATAGTGGCCATATCGCTAGAACGCATAGCTTCCGAGATATAAGCGAAAAATCAAAAACTTGGACCTTCGAAGCCCCCCCCTCCCCCCCCCCCCGGCTCAAGGGGTACGAGCGGAGACTTTTGATATGTTCACCTCCTAACTAGTCCAAACAAAGTTACGAAGTCCAAAATTGTGTTCCAATAATTTCCCTCTATACCTTTTCATTGACTGGCCTACTAACCAACTTGGAAAAGTTTCAAAACACCCGAAATTTTCATTTCGAACGGCCAAACCGATTCTGATAAAACTTAGATAAATAACCGTCTCAATTCTGACTGAATAAGCCTCGTCCAAACTGGTCCATCCTTTTAGGAGCTACAATACCACATACAGACACAGACACACACCCCAAACTTATTACGCCTTTTTTTGGAGTCGGGGGTTAAAAATTGAGTGGGCGATTAATTGCGTCACCTAGTATATTTAATTAATTACCTTGGGTAATGGCGGCACGACGTCTTCAATGTGATATCCTCCAACAGTAATGCAACTCTGGGGCAGCGACATAGCTTGTGCGATAGAAACATGGGAGTTGGCGATGAGCAGCGACGCGTTAAATTTAACTTCATCAAAGGCAGGAACTGCGCGGCCTCTCTTGGCTATTACTGGTGCTATGTCAGTGTTGTACGCAGTATGTTCCATTTTCTCGAATTGGCTGAAACATTATTGAGGACGGTTGATTATTTATATACTACAGAGTGCTCATCAAGGACCAAAAGAATACGTCTCGATCGCGTTAGCGTTAATAATGTTATATACTGTGAGAATTATTTGCGATCGGTTATTGATACGTCCCGGTAAAGGCACTGCCAATTCGCCCATAGTAACGTGAAGTTATTGCGGATACTCTGCAAAGATTATATTAAGTTTAATAAGAGTGCATGTGTAGGTTATTTACGAAGATCATTTCTACAGCAGACATACGTTAAATCGTCAATGACATCAATAGCATTGGAAGAATATTTTTTATAAAAGTACCAATGTTTTCTTTATGATTACGGTTTTTCCGTTAAAAAATAATAGCAAGTTTCTAAATATTTACTGAATCATGTAGGTATGTTACATGTATGCATTCGTGCATACATGCCCTGTGAAGTCCGCATCAACCTTGCTTTAAACCTGTATCTAAGTTATTTGTTCTCACGTGATCCTTTTAAACGTCCTCGACACCTGTGCCCACAGCTCCTGTATCCTCTGTGTGAAGGTGAACGGTGGAATGTTGGCGCTATAAGAGTCAGGGACAATGGCGGGGTTGGTGTGTTCGTCTATAAGCCTGGTTACCATCCAGTGAGGCGACATCGAGGACGACCAGATGTACGGGCAGTTGAAGATGGCGGCGAAGCTGGATATAAAATGGATTAAAAGTAAATTGCTTTCTCACCTGCACATGTAGCATGCGCCATTTTGTCGCTTGTCTCGCAGTGCGTCCCTTTCATAGTGATAGAATCGGTGAAGGACGCACTGAGCGACAAGTGACAAAGTCCTGCATAATGAAAATCCGTAAGGGTGCGTTCCCATTGACACGGAGCTGAGCTCGGCTAAGAGGAGAGGACTGTGAACTGACAATGACAGGGCTTGAAATCTGCACTCCGCGTCAGTGGAAATGCTTGCCACTTTTCCCCGCTCTTCTCCGCTCTGCTCCCCCAACTCCGTAGAAACGTAATTAAGTCTCGCCGATGAGATGACATTATGCTCTGCCTCAAGGCTCTCAGATAAACTGAATATACATTCATAAAAATCAATGAGGATTGCCTTTTTTTTCTTCTCAGGATACCGTACATCAGAAGGAAAAATAAACGCTGAGGTATCTATAGGATCACTTTGTTGTCCGTCTGTATGTTTGCTTGTCGCTATTCCAATCAAAAGTTATAGGATATTTTCTAATGACCTGGAATGGTGAAATTTGACACGAAGCAATGTCTTACAAAACAAGTTTATAAGAAAAAAATCCGAAAGCAGTTCATTTTTAGTTAACTATATGTACTACAAGAAAAAGCTTTTTTTAGAAGCCGACTAGACAGTACAGAACTTTGCTTTTTTTATAACCTTAGTGTAATTTCATGCTAAATCTTGTTAAATACACAATGCTTTTTAATTTTTCTCTCTTTAATTCGTTTATAATAAATAAAAATATATCATGGGACAATTGTCAAAAATCTACCTAGTAAGTAACAAACTAGGCAAAGCCTATGCCTATGTCTATCCGTTGTCTATCCGGATAGACATACTTGCACATATAAAAAATAATATAGGTTATATAATGAAACATCATACAAACATGTGCCCCGACTGGGGATCGAACCCAGGACCTTAAGCTTCATAGTCAGTTTGTCTAATCACTAGGCTTTTTTCGCTAAGCAACATACCCGGCATACAACTCGCTGTACATCCATTCGGCAATGACAACATCAAACTGCTGCTTTGGGTCATTAATAAGCCTGACCACATTTTCGTTTTTGATTGTCAATTGTGCGATGCTGGTGAAACCGTAGAACAGCAAATCCATATCGGAGAGGTCAAGTTTTTTTCCATTATGGTTTGTATACTGAATAAATTGGCTGGAAAGAAGAAAATAAGTGTTTGAATCTTAAAATATTTATATTAATACGTGAAGGGTAAACTTTGGATTCCTTTTAAGACTCCGTAGCTAAAGTGGCAAAAACGGACCCCATTTTTTTCGTCATGTCCGTCCGTCGATATGTCACAGGCACTTTACTCGAAAACTATAAGAGGTAATTAATGAAATTTATAATGTAGGTGTCTTGTAGAAGGCGCTACTTAGTTTGGCACTCCATACATGTGACAAAAGTTTGTAATCTCCTTGTATACTGTTTTAAGATGTTCATTAGAGAATATTTGTATTGTATTGTATAAGTAATTGGGACATACATAAATTGAAAATTGCCCTTTCTCCTGGGGCAGGTCATTAAGAATATGAAGTAGAATTTGCCAAGAGAGCTGACTTTGGGATTGACAGTGGATGAGGTACAACCAAGCTGAGCGCCAGTGGCATACTTGGAAAAGTCCTGGAACTGGCTGGAACTTTTGAATTCATAAGTAAGCAATAGGGAACAGTGAACTGAACTTATCCAAATCTGCTTGAAATCAACGTAAGAAAGACGAAAGCCATGGTGATTGAGAGGGACGGAAATATTTCTGAATGTGATATTAAGATTGAGGGCAAGAGCGTACAGCAGGTGAATGAGTTTGTGTATCTGGGAAGCATGTTCACGAGACATGGTATGATTGACGATGATGTTAAGAGACAAGTGAATGCAGCACGTCTAGCACGCGAGCCATTTTGTCGCTTGTCGCGCAGTGCGTCCCTTTCATAGTGATGCAATCAGTGAAGGATGCACTGAGCGACAAGCGATAAAATGGCGCGCGTGCTAGCCCCCCTGAAAACAAAGTGAAAGGTGCCCTTCGCTCTATTGTAGGCAGCCAGTTCGTGTCGAAAAACGCAAAACTGGCTGTAAACAATGGAGTGCTGGTACCTACACTTATGTATGGAAGCGAAAGCTAGGCATGGCAGAAGAAGCACAAAAGCAGAATTAATGCTGTGGAAATGCGTTCCTTGCGTAATATGTGCGGTGTAACTTTGTGTGACGGATTAAAAATTAGCGTGAAATCAATAGAACATTCAGTATAACGTTCATGATTCAAACCTTGTTGTAATTTCGAAGACACATAAATATCATGTGCAGCGTACATTACCAAGTAAAGAGTGTTAAAAAATATAAATCCAGTAAAGCTTTACGTACTTGAGAATACCTTCAAGTTGTCAGAGACGTCAATTTGCGTTAAGTTTTTGTGCCAATTATTTTTCGGGAACGGAGTTATGTAAGTGACCTGTAATCCCACAAAAAAAGTGATATGAAACCCATGCTTCATCGTGACTTGTATCAACATCACCATCAACCTATTTACGTCCCACTGCTGGGGACAGGCCTCCTCTCAGAACGAGAGGGTCTATTTAACTAGAAAATACATTATTAAGTAATAAGTTCAACGATATTGTAAAATCGGTAGGCAATAACCAACTTGACGTTTCTTTCGGAACGTCGACTAACGGCCAAATTCGCAAGCGTTTAGCTACTTATAGGTAAAACGAAGACACCATTTAAATTTATCGGGAGCCAATAATGTACGACCCGGAATGTACGGCCAATAATGTACGACCTGATAATTGGAGTCCACTTTGGCTTCCGATTATCAGGTCGTACAATATCACGGTCGCGCATTATTAGGTCGTACAAGATAATGTACGACCTGATAATGTACGACCTAATAATGTACAAAATTCAATTCAAAATTCAAAATTTTATTCAGCAAATAGGCAGTTGAATGCTCTTTTACACGTCATTTTTTTGAGTCTACCAGCGCTTTCGGAAAGACCATGATTGCCAAGAAGAATGCGCCGCAAGAAACTTGGCACAAAGTCATTTTTTCTAAAAACAAGTTACATTAGCTCTTACAATACGCAACCACAGACAAACTACACAAAGAAACCTCACTCTGTCATTAAAAGATTAAGAGAGAAAAAAAAATACCGCATTTTAGAAACAAGTGTAAAAAGTAATTATTCAAACAGCAAAACCAGAACACTTTACTTTACTGGCACGTTTTATTTGAGCAGGAGATGTATAGGGTCTCCAGGTCAAATATCTGTGAAAATTTAAATTACAAAGGGATGTATAGGGTCCCAGAATTAATACTATAATATAATACTTAATCTAAATGGCTTAGAGATGTATAGTCTCTAGGGTCAATTTAAACTAAATTAAAATCAGCAGAGGTGTAAAACGCCTCCACGGTCAAATAATAAGTATAATAATACATATACATAAACTGGAGATGTATATGGTCTCCAAATGTCAAATAACAAAAATTGATGAAATATACATTTCATGTCATCATGTCAAATAAATAAAACATTATTTTTGTCAATTGTATTACAATTAGTACGCAGCGGACCACGGCAACAGAGCCGGACACCATACACGAATATCTTCGGGACGCAGCCAAGTCACATTGATGTCCTAATTATCTTCTGTTTTCAACCTTGGCCAGGTGGTGCCATCACATAAGTATTCATCCACTTTGTAGTATGCTTTTTTCAAGAGAGCGGTCTTTATGTATCTTTTAAATGAATTGTGAGGCAATTCCCATGCATCTACAGGCACTTTATTGTAGAACCTCACGCAATTTCCCAAAAAAGACTTACTGACTTTTCGTAGACGAAATTTAGGGACGGCAAGTTTATGCTTATTCCGAGTGTTGAAACCATACGTACCGTACCGTACGACCTGATAATCGGAATCCAAACGGTTAGGTTTATTTATTTATTTCGGTTAGGTTAGGTTAGTATTGCGACAAGGCGCAAAGCGCCTTAACTCAGCGGAATAGGTGCTCTGCGAAGCAGAGCTCCGTCGACTTCGTCTCATGGTTCAGTAGTCAAAAGTGGATTCCGATTATCAGGTCGTACAATAACAGGTCGAGCAATATATGCTCGTACTTGTTCGGTACGGGGTGATAATGCACGACCCGTATTTCGTGTACCATGTACACGGATTATCAGGTCGTGTATTATTAGGTCGTACAATAACTGGTCGTACATTAACTACACCCAATTTATCGTAACTTCTACGAAGATAATACCTATAACAAATAGGGTTCATAAATGTTATTATTACATGACTAACATAACTGTATTTTTTCCCCTATTTATCTTCGAATTATTGGATAGTTGTTTTACTGCTTTAAGAAAGGTCTCGTAGAGTGCCGAAACGCGTCAGCTTATAGTGTAGTGGCGGTGGCGATAGTTGGGTCTGTATGGCAAGTATTGATTCGTGTAGCAGTGGAGGCGGAAGTGTTGCATGGAAACTACATTTGTCGCATAAAAGTAGCTATTTGTCACGTGTGGTCGCGGGCGAGCAAATAAATTGATTTTAGTTCATTTCCATAGTTACCTCATGTCCAGCATTCAACAGGTGCCTCGCGTAGCCATCTCCCAGTATATTATGACTCTTCCCCGGCAAAGGGAACACCACTAAAACCTTGAACGCACCACACAAATGGGATAATAATATTAACGCAAATACCTTCACGAATAACCTTGTCATTCTGTACCTAAATTGAAACAATAAAATATTGTTAATATCACACCTTTTCAACGGCTATTTTAAATAACATTGTAGGTAGGTATGTTTAAAAAAAACGTCAATAACATTTAACCAAAAGAATCACTAAAAATACGTAAAACTCACACTATTTCTTAGTATTTAGGTACTCGACACGCATATGTATAATATTATTATCCATTTAGCCACAGGAAATATCACTTAATTATTATTACTTAAAAATTACTTTTTGAAAACAAGTGCCACGCGACACGATAACGCCTCTAAAACTAATGGCACAAGTATCACCTGACCACTGACCAAAGCAGAGAACCTCCATAATGCGAGAAAAATCGCGTTATTATTAGTAAGAAGCGTTACAATGCGGCTCTTGATCCAATTACTTAAGAATTCGTTAGTTCCACCGGCCCGTAATACAATGCGATTTTTCCTGCATGAGTAAACACGTGGCGACTTCAAGAGATTTGGGCCGTATTTTATAAAGCTACAAGTTACAATTTACAAGCTGAAGTCTCATTCTATCACCTTTTGTTAGAAAGAGACTTTCTCTTGTAAATAAAATTGTAACTTGTAGCTTCATAAAACACGGCCCTTCGCGATGCGACCTGTGTGGACGCCGTAGCTTGTGTTCGCCACAAGTCACAACATCCGCCGCACAGACTACTCAGAGAACTAACGTTCAGACGGGTAACTTCCATAGAAAAAAAATCGCCATAGGAAAGTCGCTTATACATTTTGACAGTTCTTTTTTTTTTATTGTGAAATGCCTCTGGTTATGACATTGACTGTTATGCCACAAATTATTTATAGCTTTATATTTGGTACATTATTTTTTATAATAAAACATAAAACGGGACAGGCAAAAAAAAAACACTATTTCACTTTTGTAATTTTTTATTTCGTAGTCTTGTTTTATATTTATTAAGCGCTTTCGCTTGCATTTGTGGCAAATTTTTATTTTGCAGCCTAATTATGTCAGTACCTTTTAAAATTTTATTAATTACGTTGCACCAGTTGAATATTGTTAATTTTAGTGTAAGGTTTATAAAATATTCTTTCACCATAACTTTGTGGTGGATGCAGTCAAGAAAGTCGCCTACTGCGTTTTGTGTTGATGTCAGGCATTTTTTTAAATATTTAAGAATGTCTTTTCTTTGAGGTTTTTCTTCTAGATATTCGTTTGCGAATGTGGTAATATGTCCAAACAACCTCACGGCATACTCTGAAGGGTACTTTAATTTTCGTTCCTTTAAAGATTTGAACTCTCTGAAAGAAATCCAGTTGTTTATACTACTTTTTCCTACATTTTTTTCTTCGCTCGTTAAATTGTTTTCGCAGTGACTACATTTGATTTTGTTCAAAATTTCTCTTACAACCCACCCAGTAGAGTATGCACGGGAGTGGATTTTTAACCTTTCCTCGCTAGCACTTACGGGAATGCCTGCTTCAACCTGGATTTGAACATCAGAGGATTCAGGAGAGCCAATAATGTTTTCAGAACTTTGCGTTGCACTTGTATTACATTCAAACAACGATTTTAATTTTAATAGCTGTTCACCTGAATCCTCTTCACAGTTATAACTTTCAGAGTGAAATTGTATAAACCTTGTAATTAGAAGCGATCTAAAGGTACTTTTAAAAGTGTGGCAATTCGGATCATTATTTCTAAAATTATACGCCCGCACCTGTCCAAAAAAAATTTCAATCGAATCCGAGTTGAGATACCGCGGGCGTATTATTTTAATATTTTTTGATTTGAAGAACTGCCACAGTCTTTGAAAACTTTTCAGTGTAACCACCCAGTTTTTTAAGGTAGGCACAGACGTTTCTTTACCACTACTATCAACACATCCAATTTTTTCCAATTTCTTAATAGCTTCCTGCCAAAATTTGTGATTTGGTGATTTTTCTGTTACTGCGTGGCGCAACGGTTTCCCTTTATTTTTCTTGTTGTGCAAAGCGGCTCCATTAACGGAGTCGAAAAGGTCATCAAGGAATGACACCATTTCCGAAGTATTTTTTAGCGTTGGGCTAACTTCATTTCCGTCAACATATCGGGCTAAAACAAAAAAGGAAACATTACCTACAGACTGTTATGTTAATACCAAGGAGGATAGTATACGGAGTGTCAAAGCCCATACTACGAATCGTTGCCCGCAGTTATCTTAAAACTCAGGCAATTTATAGATGGCGCCAAGGTCGTAGCCAGCGGGTCAAATAATAACAAAACAGCGGTTCTAATGTGTCACTCAAGCAAGGTAGATGGCGCTGAATGTAAATAAGAACAATTCAAAGTATGGGCTTTGTTAATCCGTTTACTTTCCATGATCCTTGGTTAATACGCTATAAATATTTTTATCACATAACTATATCAGGATAGATAGAAGGATGGTAGTGGTAGGACCTTGTGCGAGGTCCGTCCGGATCGCTAACACCCTCATACTCGCTAATCCTGCCGCTTAGCAGCAATGCTTGCACTGTTGTGTTCCGCCGTGGAGAGTAAGACAGCCAGTGTAATTACGGGCATAAGAGGCATTTCATCTAGGTTGGCAACGCATCTGCAAATCCTCCGAGGTTGCGGGTGTCTATGGGCATGTCACTAACATCAACGCAACCTTCTATTTCGTTTGAAATGAAATGTTGGCATGACTGACGACTGCCCTGGTGCAAGCAACTGTCAACTTTAAGGTGACGAACCTTTTTTTACCTCGATTGTACATACATTTCTCCATTCTACCCCGATATAGTTCTGTGATTAAATAAATAGTTCTGTAATTATTTATATAAATAGTACGTACAAAATTGAGCAGTGTATGCTAAAGTAGCCGCCATTGTTTTGCTAAATACTTTGACACAGTTTTTCACCTGAAACACACAATGAAAACTTACAATTGAATTAAAATAACAACACGAAATATTCAATATTAACAAAATCTAGAGGACAACATGTATCACAAATCTATACCTATAAAAGAAGACCGTGACTGACTGACTGACAGATAACGCACAGCCTAAACCACTGGACATAGAGACTTGAAATTTGGCACAGATATACCTTGAGTATCCTAGAGGTGCTCTAAGAAGGAATTTTTCATAATTCCCACGCAACGGGATAGGGAACTAGCCAATTTTGTAATTTTTTACGGAGGCAAAGCCACGGGGCATACCTAAACTAGTATCATAATACAATAATTTTATTTAATATTAATAGTCTAGTGTATAATCAGGTTGAAAGTACCGGAGGGTTGACAAGCCTGTATGGAACCTATCTATGTCTCACTCAGCTATAACAAATGAACTGTTAGAGGAAAATTTGGCACTTCCTCTAACAGTTAACTTTATCTGTTATAGCTGAGTCGTAACTGGAAGCTTTACAGTAATTTAATATAATAATAAAGATATGGAGTGGTAGTAAAATAAATGGATCAGGATCACTCAAGTAGGTATGTGAGTCGAGTTTATATAGCCCGACATATTTTAGACTAATTTGTAGTAACGCTCTGCTCGCGCTCCCAGAGGAATTAGTCTGAAAGATCACTAACAGCTAACAGTACCTAAGTATTAATATTAATGTTTAATCACCTTCATTTTTTTAATTTTCTCTGGAATAACGTGTTCGTCACTTAATTTATGGAGCAATCTTACATGTGCATGATTGCAGTCAGTTTTGTAGACTTCTACAATATCACTCCACTTTGACACTTGGTTGTTGTACTTTATGTTTTTGGTGAGGAAGTTATTTCTCAACCCTTTTATGAGGTGGGGTGGGTCGTAAATGACACTCAATGTATGTCCATTGATTGCAATGACATCATCTGAAATATAAACAGCCATTGAAACTTCAAAATAATAACATTTCTTATTTAGCTCAAAGTCATGTAAAATTAAAATATCTTACCAATTTTATGACCGGCAAGGATTTGTTCTCTCCGTGTATCTTCTTGTAAGCTTCTTAGAGCAGATTGAAATGCTGTGCCCTGATCACTCACTAGTGCTACTGGGTAGAGACATGTATCGGAAACAGCAGCTACTACGTCTTTGATATTTTTTTTCATCTGAAGTCCAGATGTTGCACCTTTACAAAAATAAAAGGCAAGAGGTTGCTGCCACTTGTGAATAGCTCCCCGTAATAAAAATACAAGAGCATGATCAGCAAAGTCATTTGTTCTTTCTGTAAGATCTACAAATCCGTTCATATTGTCCTTATGCTTATCATACGTCAAAGCTGCTTCCAAGGCCACTTCATCAAAAAGTATGGTACAATATTTTTTATTTTCATCCCAAGTAGCAACCTGAAAGCAATCATATTATAATTTAGATAGATAGATAGATAGATACAAACTTTATTCTTCAAAACAATACATGACTTTATGACAAAAGACAAATAAAAACGAAAACGAAACGAATTTCAATTTATCTCGTAGAATGACCCTTCCCGTTATTTTTCGTAGTTATTTAATATCTAATATTATTAAATAAAAATAATAACTGGTCGATGTTTATGTCACACAGAATAATTTTAGAATACTTAACGTTTTACTTTACAACAGAAATAGAAGTCAAGGCAACCATTTTTTTTATTAATTATGTCTATCAGTATGTATGTTTATGTATGTGCATAACGCCAAAATAACAACAGATTTTGATGAAATTTCGTACACAAACAGTTTATAACCCGGATTAAAACATAGGATAAGTAATTTTTTTATCCCGAAAAATTGCATACTTCATAACGAAGGAAATCAATATTTTTCTCAATAACGGAACTAAAGTCCGAAATAAAAAGTATCACTCGAGTATACAAGTCGAGTTTAGCCCGACATGCTCACCGTTGTTGCAGAATTTATGTCAATTTTCCATCTTGGGGGCACCGACCATTCACTATCATGTTTAATATTGGGATGATGAATAATTTCAATGGCTTCACGTACTTTCCGCGAATTAAAAAACTTTTCTCTCGCCAGTATCGACACCTTACCAAACTCTCTCGACCACGGCTAACCGTGAATGCATTGGCTCGTCAGCGACCAGCCGTGGTCGAGAGAGCGCCAGTATACTTGCCATTTAGAAAAGCGATAACGGATAAAATCGAGCACTTGTTACGTTCTAACGTTATACGTTCCCGGGTTAAACATTATTCCTTCCTCCTGTGGAAAAAACTGTATCGGAGAAACTGGGCGGATTAAATCCACAAGATTATCGGAGCACATACGCAGTACGAAAAAACCGGCCAAGAGTGTGTCGGACACGCCCAGGATAGGCTTCCTTAGCCATTACGAAAAAGATCTTGCACACCTAATTTATAATCAGTGTTAGCAGAGCCCTACTCTTAAGCATACTGTACACAGTGTGGGGTCATTTTATATCGGTTACTGACATAGACAAACTTATTAAGTTGGTCAACTATTACTCGCAAACCCGTAAGGCCTACTTATCTCTGATAGTTTTCCTTTTAAATTAATTATATACACTACTGCTCCGATTTTTTTTTTGCTGAAATTTTGTTGCTGCTCTTTTTTGGCCTAATTAATATGTATATTTATGCAAAATTACAGCTTTCTAGTAGCAATAGTCTTTTATCTAAGCCGCGGACAGACGGACATGATGAAACCATATGGGTTCCGTTTTTGTCATTTTGGCCCGGAACCCTGAAAAACCGGACAAGTGCGAGTCGAGTTTTCTCCAGTATTTTAAGTTGTCCTGTGTTAGCAGAGCCCTGCTCCTAAGCAAATTGTATGCAGTGTGGGGTGATCTTATATTGGTCTGTGAAACCTAAAAATAGACACATAAAAATTATAGATCTTGAGAATTTTCTGAGTGGTTGTGCTAAAAGTGTTACATTCCTAACACATTTCAAGTTTCTAGGACAACTTAACTGGAAGTACCCTTTAGGTTTTCAGGGTACGGCAATTTGGAAAAAAACAACAACCTTTTTAATGACTATCTTTTGATTGCGTTGACTTAGAAGTTTGATTTTTTCACAGCTTCAAGGGACTGCAGGCTTGAGTATTTGATAATAATTTCCAGCAGCTACCTCCACACGATCCGGAGAAAAAGGACAACAAAGTGATCCTATAGTATTCCTATACTATAAGGGTTCCGTTTTTTTTCCTTTTGAGGTGCGGAACCCTAAAAAAACAGAAGGTTTCCGCTGTGGCTGAACACTGAATGGACTCGGATTCGACGCATTATGTTTGGTTCGATAAGGTGTCGGTACTGGCGACAGAAAAGTTAATAAAGTCCGCAGAAAGTATGTGAAACCATTGAAATTAGTCGTCATCCCGATTTTAACCGTGATAGTGGATGATCGGTACCCCCAAATTGGAAAACTGTGTTAAATACTGCGTCATAGATGAGTGTGAACGAGCCTTTACAGAATGATGTCATTTGATCAGTGTAGGTGGTGTGCTGCCATACATTTGACAATAATAAAACCAGACAAGAGCGAGTCCAACTCGCGCACGAAGGTTCTGTACAAAGATTTTAAAGCTTTTCCCCAGTGTTTTATGATGTCCAGTGTTAGCAGAGCCCTGCTTTTAAGAAAAATGTACGCAGTGTGAGGTCATCTTATATTGGTCTGTGTAATCTACAGACAGGCATAAAAATGCTATAAGAGCTACCTTCGTACCAAATTTCAAGTTTCTAGGACAACTGGAAGTACCCTTTAGATTTTCAGAGAACGGCAACTTGTATGGAAACAACTTTATTAATGACTGTATCTTTTGATTGCGTTGCCTTAGAAGTTTGATTTTTTCACAGCGTCAAGGGACTGGAGGCTTGAGTATTTGATATTAATTTCAGCCTGCTACCTAAACGCGATCCAGAGAAAAAAGTCCTGACAGACAGACGTACAACAAAGTGATCTATAGGGTATCCGTTTTTTCCTTTTGAGGTACGGAACCGTAAAGTTTACGATGAAAACGAGGGCGTGTTCTATCAGCTGCGCCTAGTAGCTGCACGAGCGGAGCCTCGGCGCGCAGTGCGTCTCGCTGCCGATGAGTCGTGTGCTCCCAGAAGAAGGACTACGAATTAGTCCTACAGTTTTTCGGGTTAAACTCGACTTATATACGTGAGTGATCCGTTTAATTTACCTTTTGTTTCACTGCTTCCAAGATTTGAGTATTGAGACCAGCTTCTACATGCAACTCTGCAATCATCTTATTAAGAGTGTATTTCGATGGCAGTATAAATATTCTTTGCAGGAACCGGTAGCACTTGGGGCTTTGCTTCATAATAGCTAATGCTATTAGTTTTTTTTCATTTGTGAATCTTCTTCCTTTTGCTCGTTTTGTACATTGCTTTATTTGCATCCACAATATTTTCTTTGCGAAAGGATTTACGTTTTTAGTGAGATTTTCAAAACATTTCGCTTTTGAGAACTTCACAGCTCTTTTAGCCCTATTGCTAAATTCTAACTGTTTTCTCGATTTGAAATATTCACGATACAGTTTGGCACAACGAGGCGTCAGTAATTTTTTCTTGGAAATTATACTTCGAAGCGATGATTTCGACGCTTTCGGTGTTGACACCACATCTGTAATAATAATAAAAAATATTATTTTTATTGACTCAGTGTCATATGAAGATCAGTGTACCTAAATAGAGTCTGGCCAACGAAAGCAAAACCAGGAGAAACGCGGCAATTTCAAAAAATCATAACTGTAACACAGGGTCACCCACACAGCCAAAGTTTTCTCAGATAAATTTCAATATGACATACGACATGACACCTCAGATAGACACACATAGAAACAAAGTGTTGCCAATGAAATAACTACGAGGTTCAACTTTCGTTTGCCAGACTCTAACAATTCTTTGCACAGACCAAAAAAGCAAAACCGCCATTATAAAAAACATATTTTTTTTATTTTCACTTCTCATGCTCTTAAAATGTTCCTTTAGCCTTTGCATAACGGGACTAAAGCTCCTTATTAATCTCTAGGGATTAAAGTTTTTTTTTTTAATTTACTTTGGAAACCCGCGTAAACAGCCAATCACGGTGTTTGTGAATGGAGGATTATTGCCATTTTCAGTAATGTTTGTTTTCCCTTTAGGGATAGGCAGAAGAAACCAAGTCCATACAGCCAACTCTGATATAAGTTACTGAAATAATAAAATAGTCCTATCACGGTCAAAATCGTCAGTCTGTCTGTCCTACTCATGGCTTCCGTTCCGTAAAGCGATAATGAACTTTATGGCGAGCTACGACAAGGAACAGCCGGTGACTTCTAATGGGTAACAAACAGGGGGAATACGCATTTTCACTTGAATCCCTCATTTGCTGTGCACTAACACGTTAAATTTGTTCTATAATTCACTATTTTTACTGTCCATCAAACAACATTAAGCACTAAAAATATTCAATTGATTCACACGATCCACTCCCGCCGGTTTTCCATTTTCAGTGATTGTGTATAGTCAATTTTTAAGGCGTGGAAAAGACAACTGTGCAAAAATATTAAAAACGATTTAAATTCGTGAAACACGATTAATGATTACGAATATGAATGTACTTAATTATATTAAGGATGAATTCATTTTATTATGCATAGTCCCATTAGTTATAAAATAGTTTTTAAGTTTTAATCTGTTGGCTAAATATACAAGTATTCGAAGCGTCATCTAACAATAAAAAACACGAAATATTTTTTTTCACTATTCGAATATGTCCATTACTTACTCGTATTGAGCCACTATTGGGCGTACTTTTAAATGTAAATTGTAAGAAACTTTGTTACAATAAATATTGTAATTTTGTATAGAACGTCGTTTTTTACTCGCATTCAAAGTGAAAAGAAGAGTGTTTAACTAAACTAAACAACCATAATGACACTCTAACTATAGCCACCCTCGCGTTGCTCGGGTGGTTAAACATCTCGTGTCATTATGGCTTGTTTTAGTCCTTTGTTGAACAATCTACTATTATAATTTTACGTTTCAGCAGATCGGGTGTATAATATATATAAGCTGACTTGTGGCGACTGCAGTCAAGTATACATTCGACAAACCGGTCGAAGCTTTGATACTAGATTTAAAGAGCTTGTTTCGTCGTATAGGCATGAACTTCCAAAGAAATCAAACTTTGCCAAACATTTATTAGGAACGAATCATTTCATTGTTAGACTCAGATTCATATAAATATTACATTTTTAACAGACTTCAAAAAGGAGGCGGTTCTCAATTAGTCGGAATATTTTTTATTTATAAATTTTTATGTATGTATGTTCCTCGATTACTCGAAGACGGCTAGAGCGATTTGGAAAATTGTTTTTTTGTTTGAAAGAGTGTACATTAGTTAAGTAGTCCCATTGTCACCAAGTCAGGATCTGATGATGGGATCCCAGGGAAATCGAGGGCAACCCTCAAATTTTATAGGCACGTTGTCGGGGCCTCCTTGTCATTAACTTTATGAGTATGAACATCCTTTTATAGCCCATTATCATGTGGGGAACATTAGCATAATATTATTACTGGTATAATTAAAGATGTAGTAATCAGACAGTCACATACGTCAGGACAACTCGACAAAGTTATGAACTTAAAGCTCTGAATCCTACCTGGGGTCCAGCTTGCCCGGCCAGGCAGGAAGGCGATATGCTTCGCTGCTCTGCTCCGTTCCCTGCATTCACCACCTGTAGTGTAAAAAGCATACATGACACTAATTGCTTTTAGTGCCCTATGTCCAGTAGCTCGGAGCTAACTACAATATTTAATGTATAATATATTAGCGAGGGCAGACCGAGGGACCGAGACGGTAAAAATGTTCTGGATTTAATAGCAGCAAATCCTTTTTTGTCCATTCGGGACATACGAAATAGTCTCGGATCGGTAATATAATGAGGCGCAAATATTCCTTTGGGCACGGCCACATTTCTAATACGAATTGCTATTCTTTTGCATTGTGGAGTGGCATTCTCTCCCGTCGCCTATTTCCGAACAATTACAATCCGGGCCCTTCAAGGCTAGAGTGAATAGGCTGTTACTGAACTAGTAACTTGCTCCATTGACCTGATGTGAACTTTCTATCTGGTGGGATAAGGATCAAACACTGGTCAGTTTTTTGTAAAAAAAAAGACAGCTTATAAAATTGGTAACATTTTACTATTTACTTGGTTTTTTGCTTTATAAGTTTCTTGCCTGATGCAAACAATCGTTTTATTATAATTACCAATGCAATAAAGCCTACTATAATTAGAGCTACTAGATCTAGGTACATCTTCTGGTACCAGGGCAGCATGAGCGCCGGGGAGCGCAGATGCGGCGCGCCGCCTGTCCTGACCACGTGCTCCACCCAGTGCACCAGCTCCTTGCCGGGTGACACAGGGCGGTCGTGGTAGACCTGAGATAATTTCTTCACCTTCTGCGTGTATCTGTATCAAAAAGGGGCCAGACTAAGGCGATAAACTGCATCTTTCACTACAACTGGAGCGGCCTCCGTAAGAACGTAATTTACTACCAATGAAAAAGAGAGGAGTCCAAACATTTTTTTTAGTTTCGTAATTTTTGAACTTTTTTTATTACCGACATCTAGTTTTAATTTCAAACAGTTGAAATTTGCCGTGGGCCAAAGGAGGAAACAACCAAGTATATTAAATTGATTAAGAATCATCTTACCGAGGATTGCTAATAACTTCACCAATGGCAGCCTTAAGTTTGTCAGCCATGTCGTAAGCCAGGTCAACTCTCTGCCCAAATCCCATGGACATAGCTCTTTGTACGTTGATGAACTGATCAGCGAAGACCGGAATCCCGACAATAGGCAATCCATAGTAGACGGTCTCAGTCGTGGACAGATAGCCTCCGTGGGTGATGAAGAGAATGCAGTTTGGATGCGCTGAAATTGGTCACCGAAAGAGTAATGAGAAATTATAAAACTGACATTTTATATTGGTTCCACTTCTTCATAATGTAATCAGTAAGTATACCTTCAACAGAATTAGGAGAAAGTGACGTGACAATTTTAGATTCAGTTGTCTGTAAATGTAGACAAAGTTTAGAACTCTACTGATTTAAGAAATAGGGGACTAATAGTTAATAGTCTTTGCCTTACCCCAAGGTAAGCGAAAGTGAGTTTAGGTGCGTTTGCTGGTAAGTTTTAATCGTTGTACAATAAACGAATGACTCACTGGATTCTCTATTGACTAATTCGTAATCCGTCAACTGGAAACATTGTACAGTGTTCGTTGCGCTACCGCCAAGGCGTGCGTTCCGTTCAGGTCAGATGACAGACTAGGAATTAGTCCGAAACATGGCAGGCTAAACTCGACTAAGATACGTAAGTGATCGGTTTATTTTACTGTAAAGCACTAGAGCTTACACAATATACTTTGTTGCGGGGCCCAATGCAGTACATGAACGTTGGTCGGCGCGCCAGGCAGATCCTCCTCAAACTTCCACAAAACTGTTTGATTCAGTTCACCGAACATTTTAAGAAAACGTTTCTTTAATTCTTCTGGTATTTGTGAAGATTGTAAGTTTGATCCCATGCTGAAGTAAATAACGCCATGCTTTGAGTTGTCCATAATTTGCTGCAAGCTCTGCGAAATGTAATGTTTAATCCTTACTAATATTATAAATGCGAAAGTAACTCTGTCTCTCTGTCTGTCTGTTTGTTACCTCTTCACGGGAAAACCGCTGCACCAATCTAGATGAAATTTGGTAAGAAGATAGTTTGAATATTCAGGAATAACATAGGCTACTTTTTATTCGGGAAAATTATATGGTTCCCGCGGGATAGCGATAACCGAAATCTATGCGGACGAAGTCGCGGGCAACAGCTAGTGGTAAATAAAGATAATAAAACTTTGACTTTAAGTGAGTCTAGCTAACACAGAGGTAATAAAAATGATTTAACTTAGCTAAGAACCGTTTAAATTTCGAATAAAAAGCCGCTTCCAAGTCGGTTCATTCGTTTAGGAGCTACAATGCCACGGACAGAGACAAACTTATAACACTTCTCTTTTTAACCGATTTAAACTCGAAGACGCCTTTACCAATTTCGAAATTTGTTTTTTTGTTCGAAACGGTATTCTTTCTAGTTGGTCCCATTGTCACCAAGTCAGGATCTAATGATGGGATCCCAGGGAAATCGAGGGCGAACCTCAAATTTTATAGGCACGTATCGTATGTTTAATATATTTTCTAAAGCTATTCAATTACTTGCGTCTGGTAGTCATCATCTTATGTCGATGAGGTGATGATGGAAGGTACAACTCCTTAACGGTTAGGAGTTGGAGGATAATTCGTTAAATATTAACGTAACTTAAAATTGTGAAATAAAAAATGTTTTAACAGAAAGTAAAACCACCCTCAAAAATACGTAAAATAATCCTCTAAAGTCTTCAGTTTTATGGCCTACAACAAATACGAAGTCGGTGCTTCATTCAAATAATAGATATTCCGCTCGCACCGCACCGACTTCAATATTATTATTTGTGGTAGGCCATAAAACTGATGGCTTCAGAGGATTATTTTATGTGTTTTTAAGGCTCGTGGGTTAAAATACGATAGGCGCTTAATGCCGACTCTTAGTATATAGGTATTTAACTATTTACCTTGGGTAATGGCGGCACGACGTCTTCAATGTGATATCCTCCAATGGTAATGCAATTCTGGGGCAGCGACATAGCTTGTGCAAGCGAAACATGGGAGTTGGCGATGAGCAGCGACGCGTTAAATTTAACTTCATCAAAGGCAGGAACTGCGCGGCCTCTCTTAGCTATTACTGGTGCTATATCAGTGTTGTACGCATTTAGTTCCATTTTCTCGAAATGGCTGAAACATTACTGAGATTGGTTCTGTGTATAATTCATTTGGTTTATGAGTTTTAAGGAACTTACGAGTAATCATAATCGAAATTGTTTATTAATTGCAACCATTGTATTAAGAAGACGTTCTTAGTTAATTATAGACATTACAGACAGACAGTATACACCTACAATAATTAAAGTTGCGCCAGTGACAATGAAGAAACTCAGGATGTAATTTAATATCGTTTAAAGATTGTAAAATCCATTTCGCGAGCCGTTTGGTGGAAATTATATTCGTACTTAGTCCGAGATAACTATGTAGTTTCGTCCTTTCTTGCTACTTGAACGCGACGTTTAAAGACACCATAAAAACCAAAAACAGCACCTGGTAACACTAATAGCATATGTCATTCGTTGTTTCGCGCTCAACGCATTTGACACGGAATAAGATTTTCTTATGAAAAATAAAAAATATTTAAGAAAGTGTAAGATATTTATACAATATGCCAAAAGAGAAAAATGAAAAACGTACAAAGGAGAAGATTCTCCAACTAGAAAAAAGACTTGATAGGTACCGGAAGAGGGTGGTGCCATCTCCACCATCAGGTCCATCAATCTCTTCGGAGGGTAAGTGATTAGAAATAATACATGAGATAGTGTTTAGTCAAATAAATAAACAACTCCCTTCGATATATGTACTTAAGTGTTTTTACTACGAGAGAAATTTTCTCAAAAATTATTTACGAAATACGTACTTTCCGTGGGAAAGCTATGTACACGTCTCATTGTATTGAGATCGAGTCAAATGAACTCTATTTAATAGCATTATCGTGTGACGATTTTGCTCTCTGTCCGTGGGAGAGAGATGGGTCAATTCTCGACATGTTTGTCACATGCATAACCTAGCTTTTTAGGTACGAAATAAACAAAAGTTTTTGCTTATTTTTATCAGGCTGTTTACCTTTGCCCATACATATTTCAGCTCAAACACCAGAGCTCGACCCGGAAGCCCCTGATGCCGAAATAGAATATCAGGTCATTTCTGATCAAAGTGATTGTGACGAAGAACTGGACAATGATGTTTTGTCAGCCCTGGGAGAGGCGGCCAGTGGGGAGAAAGGTTATGGAGAGAGGATTCATGACCAGATATATAATGCTATTAAGAATATCTTAATAGAAGGTCTGCCCAAACAAAACAAAGATAAACTTCTAGAATCATTACTGGTCCCAATAAACGCCAAGTTACTTGATGCCCCCAAACTGAATCTGGAGCTCCATGGAGTATTAAGTAATCCATCCAAAACACGGGACAACCTGTTACAAGAAAGACAGCAGGAAATGGGCTTGGCCATCTCGGGCCTGTGCCAAGCCATTCATGATTTATCTAAGAAGGACTTCGATAAAATAAACATTATTAAGAAACTTGGCGATGTCTCAAGGGTG
Organism: Clepsis dumicolana; assembly: GCA_963691665.1. Taxonomy (NCBI): domain Eukaryota; kingdom Metazoa; phylum Arthropoda; class Insecta; order Lepidoptera; family Tortricidae; genus Clepsis; species Clepsis dumicolana. The sequence continues at coordinate 3,127,301 of OY829523.1, read as the reverse complement.
CTCAGTAACCTACATTATCAATACACAGAGATAAGAAGGAAATTAATAAATCCGTATTTAGATAAAAATTTAGCGGAGAGCTTAAAGCAAAACAAAAGAGAGGCTTTTTTATACACCAACCTTAATGACTCAGTCAAATCATTCTCAGCATTAAAGAGAGCTTCTAATGTACTTAAGCCCAAGCCAAATACGCAAGCCAAGCCATCGCAATCAAAAAACTTTCAGGCTCCCCCGCGCCATCCGAACTCGAACCAGGCCCATCCAGCAAGAGGATCGCTTCGGGGAGGAGCCCATCACCGCTATCAAAGCCGCCACCCCTACAAACCTCAGGACAACAGGCAGGCGGGCCCTTCGTTGAGGGGCCGTGCCAAGTATCCTTAGACTCGGAGGTATGTTTTGCAGCCAGACTGTCGCATTTTAAAGCTTGTTGGGCAAAGATTACCCAAGATCCCACTATTCTGGAGTGGATAGGAGGATATAGAATCCCCTTTATTACTATGCCCACTCAAAATAATAATTTCAGTCAGGCAGAGAAACAGATATTAAGTACTGAGATTGACAAACTATTAAAACTGGGAGCTGTATCTAAATGTAACACTGCTAAAGGTCAATTTTTATCTAGTATATTTACTATTCCTAAAAAAGATGGTACTCACAGATTTATACTCAATTTGAAAAAATTTAATATTTATGTATCAGACTCTCATTTTAAACTAGAAGATATTCGAACACTGTGCAAACTATTAACAAGGGGAGACTTCATGTGTACCATAGATTTAAAGAATGCATACTACTTATGCCCCATACACCCTACACATAAAAGATATTTAAGGTTTAAATTTAATTCTGTGTTATATGAATACAACTGCCTGCCTTTTGGATTGACTTCCGCACCCTTCGTATTTACCAAACTATTAAAGCCAGTTATAGGATATCTCAGGGAAAGAGGCATTCGTATAGTAGTATATCTAGATGACCTAATTTGTCTAGGTTCAACTTACAATGAATGCCTTGATAATGTAAATCAATTAAATAGAATTTTGACATGCTTAGGCTTTGTCTTAAACGAGGAAAAAAGTATTTTCATTCCATCTAATATCACAGATTTTTTAGGTTTTAAAATAAACTCTATAAGTATGACATTAGCTCCTACAGATACCAAGCGGGAAAGACTTATGATGATGCAATTGACGTTATGATAGCATCTTTAGCCAAGAACAGCCTTAAACAGTATGATTCATGTCTACGGCAGTGGTGGCAGTATTGTAAATCTCATAATGAAGACTTAGTGAGCATTTCTGTACCCAAGATTATATCATATTTAATGTTAATATTTAAGAAAGGAGCCTCTTACCAAACTTTGAATTGTCACAGATCAGCTTTGTCCTTAATTATAGGTAGCCATATAGGTAATGATGACAGGATAAAACACTGGTTTAAGGGAGTTTATAAGCTACGACCATGTATACCTAAACACTCGAGTACCTGGGACCCAGCCATTGTTCTGTCTTACATCAAACACTGGTATCCTTTAGAGACTCTAGATTTAAGAAAACTTAAATTAAAGACTGCAATGTTAATGGCCTTAACTACAGGACAAAGGGTCCAGACCCTTTCACTGATTAATTATAATAACATTAAACAAAATGAAGAAGGCATTGAGATCCTCTTAACAGATATTCAGAAAACTTCAGCACCAGGAAGGTTCATGAAAAAATTGTCTCTACCTTTTTTCAATAATAATTTAGATATTTGTCCTGTAAAGACCCTTATAGAATATTTAAAGGTAACTAACGAATTAAGACAGAACAGTGACTATGTCAAATTGTTTCTTACTATAAAGAAACCTCATAAACCAGTGTCTACTCAAACAATAAGTAGATGGCTCAAATTAGTAATGAAAGACAGTGGTATAGATGTTGGTAAGTTCTCCTCACATTCGACCCGTCACGCAGCTTCTTCGCGAGCATACCGCGCAGGTCTCACAGCAGACAGTATTTTAAAGGCTGTTGGGTGGTCTAGCAGGTCGTATACCTTCGCAAGACACTATAACAGACCTCTCATCAACGATGATGATGATGCTCAAAATTCATTTGCCCGATCTGTGGCAATACCGAATAATTAATTATAACAACATTTAGATTTAAATGTAAAAGGAAAATTATCAGACTGATTAATCTAAGGAATAGATGTGGATTAAGTAAAGTAGAAGTTACTGATTTTGTTCATTGTTTTAAAGAGTTATGTTTTTGTTGCTTTATTAAGAAAATAAATATTTAAGTTTATGTTCTACATTTACATGTTTATATTGTTTTCTCTAAACATCTACATAGTTATCTCGGACTAAGTACGAATATAATGATAGGATTAAACGAACTTACCTGAAGTGAAGTTCTATCCTGATTATATGAAGTACTTAGTCCGAGATAAGGGAGCTTCCCACCCCCCTCACGGATAGTAGCTTTCCTGCTATCCCCCTAGTGCTCTACCTTAATATCTCTAAACGTAATGACATATGCTATTAGTGTTACCAGGTGCTGTTTTTGGTTTTTATGGTGTCTTTAAACGTCGCGTTCAAGTAGCAAGAAAGGACGAAACTACATAGTTATCTCGGACTAAGTACTTCATATAATCAGGATAGAACTTCACTTCAGGTAAGTTCGTTTAATCCTATCATTATACTTTAAACACGGATTTTGAAGATGCAACAAAATCCCCATTTTATGATAATTTGAACGTAACATAGGATTCACAATGAAATTTTAGAAACAGAAAAATGAATTTGAAAACCGTGAGTCCAAGTTATTTTTGAACAAACGATTATACGCTCGTTATTTGATGGTTAAGCTGGTGTTCGTAGCAAGCAATATTTTACAACGCAACGGTAAGTTTAGTAACTCTTTTCTTAATTAACTTTCGTTGCGAACCGTAATCCTCGCAAGAAGAGTGGCTGCAAAGCCAAGAACATTGATATGGATCTTCTCGGGTTATCAAGTCCACATCTTAATACACAGGATGAAAGTATGGTTAATGGGTATCCCCAATTATTAAAAAGCTTATATTAAGTTTAAACAGTGAATGGGGAGGTCATTCACTAAGATCATGAAATTTCTATAGTAGACTTATGTTAAATGATCAATTAAGCATTGAAAGAATCTTTTTGTATTTTGAAATGTTTTCTTTATGTTTACTGTTTTTCCATTAAAAAATAATATCAAGTTTTCAAATAGTTACTGGATCAACCACGTTACATGCATGCTGGATTGCATCCATGATGAAGATGGATGCACGGCTGGGGAAAAGGTGGGGCTGATGACACGTACAGTCAAGGTTCTAAGGCTTACCAGATTCGAATTCCCGAGCTATATATACTATACTTTTCTGGTTTTGTATGAATTCTCGTTTCAGTAAAGTATGCAAGTATTTGGAAATTTGATATTAGACTTACGTTAGGTTAGGTTAGGTTAGCCTACGCCTACCGTTCTCGAGATAACCATGAATTACGAATGAGTGAAAGAAGAAAAATCGAAAATTCGTGGCTAAGTATTTGTTTAGAAATGATCTACTTAAACGACTTTCATTCGTCCTGTAAAACCCGCGTTAATCTTGGTTTAACCCTGTATTTAAGTAACTAAATTATTTGTTCTCACGTGATCATCTTAAACGTCCTCGACACCTGTATCCACAGCTCCTGTACCCTCTGAATGAAGGTGAACGGTGGAAAGTTGTAGGTATGTGAGTCAGGAGCAATGGCGGGGTTGGTGTACTCGTCTATAAGCCTGGTCACCATCCAGTGAGGCACCATCGAGGACGTCCAGATGTACGGGCAGTTGAAGATGGCAGCGAAGCTGGAAATAAATCGGTGTTTCCAGAGAAACTTGGTTTTAATGTCATTTGCTTCCTCGCTTGTCCTGCTCATGAAATTCCGTAAGGATGCGTTCCCAGTGACGCGGAGTTCAGATACCTAAAGTTAATTTGAACACATTCACAAAAATCAAAAGAACATGGACATATTTTTTCTTATAACTAAATCTAGGCGGGTTTTGTTTTTCTATAACCCTAATAATAATTTTTAAACAATCAGTAGTTAAATACACAGTGATTTATAATTCTTACGACAGCAACATACCCGGCATACAACTCGCTGTACATCCATTCGGCAATGACAACATCAAACTGCTGCTTTGGATCATTAATAAGCCTGACCACATTTTCGTTTTTGATTGTCAATTGTGCGATGCTGGTGCATACGTGCGTAACCCTATCCACGTCGTTGGTGTCAATCTCTTTTTCCATAAAGGACTGTATACTGAACCAACTGGCTAGAAGGAAGTACATAAGTGTAAGTATCTTGTAATAATATTATGTATATTAATACGTGAAGGGAAAACTTTGGATCCCTTTTTAAGTAGGTATAATGCGCACAGATGCGGAAATCACAAGACCGGTCTGAGTGGCGAGCCTTGGGGGAGCCCTATGTCCATCAGTCGTCTTTCGGCTTACATGTTTGTGATGAATAGGGAGAAGTGTATTAATCTCACCCAAATCTGCTTGAAATCAATAAAACATTCAATAGGTACCTAATAATTAAGTGCATGATTCAAACCTCGCTTTAATTTTGAAAAGACAAAAATATAGTTTCCAATCGTGCGCAGCGTACATTACCAAGACAAGTATAAGGTGTTAAATTATATATCCACTAATAGTAGTTTATGCAACTGTTTTTTTTTATTGTAAAAAAATAAATATCGCATTATTATTTATACATGTCGGTCTGAACTCAACTTATATACGTGAGTGATCCGTTTTATTTCACTATGATTGTAAATTACGTTGGTTTTCAAATTTGAAAATTCGAAAGTGATATATGCCTTCGGCTTCTGAACCCATCTTAGAGTACTTGTAATATGTGTGTAGATAAAGTAATGTATGCAACTCCACATAATGAGGATCCTTAAAACATAATAATAGGATCACACAAGTGTTTTAAGGCCTACTACTAAACTACTATTACGTACCTGGCAATAACTTCAGGTTGTCAGAGACGTCGATTTGCGTCAAGTTTTTGTGCAAATTATTTTTCGGGTGCGGAGTTATGTAGGTGACCTGTAATCCCACAAAAAAGTGATTATAAAATTCATACATGCTTCATCGTAACTAGCGTATATTTGATTAGTAATTTGTTAATTACATCAAAACAAGAAGTACAACGATAATATAATGTACGCCGTACCACGCGAAGGCGCCAGCCGTCATCATGCCACCCTTTGTACTTCTCAAGTATTTCTTATGCACTAAAAGTTTTGAATAAATTGTCACTAACCAGTTAATTTTTTTAATAGTGTTATCTCAGATTTTTGCCCAAACATAATATTTATCAATTGTCAAGCCATAGCCTATAGCCAGAACCACTGACCAACCACCCTCTGGACACCGCATCTTCTATAATTTACTTGAAAAGTCATTACGAAACAAGCCGCGGTGAGCGGGCGGGGGAGTGTGTCGTGATTGGTTCATAGCTTGTCATCTCGCTTGTCATCTGATCGAAAGTGAGCCGCGATTGATGGCTAGAGAGATTTATAGGTGCAAATGAGCATATGCGTTTCGGAAACGTTCGCCCTGACATTTGGTGCCCAGAGGGTGGTTGGTCCGTGGCCAGAACAATGACTTTGTTAACGTGTTAGTGAAAGTTGCATCAAAATATATTCAGCCGCTTTCACGTGATGTGTGCCCAAATAAACAGACAAACATATAAGCAGACAGATAAGAATTTTAAAAATCGACAAAATGTTATGTACCTATGTTTGTTGACATGACAATAATCTAAATCCAATAGTGATGAAAATACTTTTAAATCTGGTGTCTATGCCAGGGCTTGTTCGTAATGGCTTAGGAACCCTCCTGGGCGTATCCGACACGCTCTTGCCCGGTTTTTAGTTAATTGTTTTTGCAATCGAGTTTTTTTGTTTTTAAATAATTCTAGATAAAGAGATAAAGAGTTATAAGTGTTGTGTACAGGTGTCAAAAGTCGCTGCGGGATTAGTCTTAAATAAAAAAATGTGTATGCTTAGAATGTATTGTTTTTTAGACGATCTGAAAGAAATAAAACCCTTTACGAGATACAAATTACATGAACCCTGAAAACAATACACTCTTTTTCTATGGGCAGTCGTGTAAATAGTGAGGATTTTTTTTATCAATATCACCCGGTAGTGAAGATGATCTAGATTACTTGCGGGTCAATAGTGATGAAGACATTGAAATATTGCGGGCAACCATAAATCGAGCCTCTCAAAAATCTAGCGATTCAGAAAAAAGTCGATTGTCGATTACGGAGTTTGTTAAGCTGACCCCAGTTAAGTAAGAGTTTTTTAAATAATGCACAACTCTACACGTCAAAAATACCTGTCTGAATTTGGGATATGGCGTATGACATCAAATTCAAGAACAGACTTTTTTTAATCTTTCCATGTCAATGATAACTCAGAGAAAATTCATCAGCACGTCCCACGCTCTGATTCTAGTGAGTCGACTAATAACAACAGAAGCTGTAGGTACATCACTATTGGTACTGCTCATGCCAATAATACAATCACTACAAGATCCTTAAGGCTAGCTATACTAGCTTGAGGCTCGACAGACCATTTGGAATGAAGCGTTGTAAATATCCAGGATGTTGAGGAAAAACTATTGTGGAGTGAAAAATGACAATTTAGACTGTGCTAAAGCATGAAAATAATTGTTTTCGCAAAATTCATGCTGAAAACAAAACGCAGTATATGAAAACAAAAAATGTACCAAGATTATTGTCTCTGTATAGCGTGTTGTGGATAGTACCTTAATGCATGGAGTGCCATATGTGGAACACGAATAAAAAAAGCTTTTCTTCGAAACTATTGATTACGTATTTTTATTATTATTTTTCCCTAGAAATGTAAGTACCCCAATGTTTATCACATTTTTTTTTTCGCAAAAACCAAAATTCATGCACTGTAGGGTTAAAAATAAACGACATAATGATTTTACTTATTGAAGCTTAAAGCATATCATGCATTAATTACATACTTACACGGACTGAGGCAACGTATTTTTTAAAACACGTGAATCAATATTTCAATGATTAATATGTACCTACCGTAATGCCACAAACGGCGCAAATATATAGCCATAAATAGTGGCTACCTATTTTGAGCCGTTTGGGGTCTAGACTCTGGGGCCTTGGGGGAAAAGCGCCCAGAGAATCTTCGCAGAATGCTCCAAACGGCTGGTGGAGTTGACGCGTGACCAGAAGGCTGGGTCATATCTAGCACAGAGGATCAGCATCGCCATCCAACGTGGCAATGCTGCCAGCCTTCTGGGCACGCTACCAATAGGCAGCGATCTGGGGCAAATTTTCTATCTGTAATGTTCATTTTAAGGCTAGTTTTTCGTTTTTTAATCTGTGTATGTATATATTTGTAAGTTAAAATAAATACAATACTATGCCACAAACCAAATAACTCAGTCATTCTGAAAGTTTGAGTAATAAGTGTAGCGAACCGCGAAACCATAAGCTGAAACAATTGTCTTTATTAAGACTGAGTAAATATCTATTCAGCTGTTACTCAAGCAACTTGGGCACATTTTTGAATGCTTTGGTCTGTATAACAGTGACGTGAAGTCTGGATCTGGCTCGGGGACTTAAACGCGTAAAAATATATTTAAATTTAAATACCTCGACGTTTCGGACGCGACGTTGCGTCCATGGTCTCGAAGGGACTGAAGAGGCGGCTGAATATATTTTTTACGCATTTCTTTCTTTCTTCTTCAGCGCACTTGCGCCCACCGTTGGGCAAACGCCTATCCAATTTTTCTCCACTCGGCCCGGGGAACAGGAAAAAACGGAACCCTCATAGGATCACGTTGTTGTCCGTCTGTCTGTCTGTCTGTCAAGACCCTTTTTCTCTGGAACGCGTGGAGGCAGCATGCTGATATTAATATCAAATACTCAAGCCTGCAGTCCTTTGAAGCTGTGAAAAAATCAAATTTCTAAGTCAACGCAATCAAAAGAACGCAACGCGAAACGCAATTAAAAGGGTTGTTTCAATACAAATTGCCGTACCCTGAAAACCTAAAGGGTACTTCCAGTTGTCCTAGAAACTTGAAATTTGGTCTGAAGGTAGCTCTTATAGCACAACCACTCAGAAAATTCTCGTAATCTTAAATTTTTATGTCTGTCTGTAGATTTCAAAGACCAATATAAGATGACCCCATACTACGTACATTTTGCTTAGGAGCAGGGCTCTACTAACACTGGACGACTTAAAACACTGGGAAAAAGCGTTGAAATCTTTTTACGAAATCCTCGTGCGCGAGTCCGACTCGCACTTGTCCGGTTTATTTTTACTGATTAAAACATTCGTTACTTAATAATTAGTATAAAATATTCAGTAATTAAATAAAATCACCTGGTGTCCAGCGTTCAACAGATGCCTCACGGAGCCCTCTCCCAGTATACTATGACTCTTGGGCGGCAAAGGGAACACCACTAAAACCTTGAACGCACCACACATGTGCGATAATAATAATAACGCAAATACCGGCACGAAGAATAATTTCATTATGTATAGCCGCAGGAAATATCACTTCGTTTTTATTAATTTTTAAAACGAGTTCAACTCGACACTCTGATGGCGCGTCTTGAACTAACGTCAGTATCACCGATCGTAGCCGAGTACTTACAACACGCAAGAAAAATCGCGTAAATATCAGTAAACAGCGTTACGATGCGGCTTTTGGTCAAATCCATTTTTATTCAATCTAAAATCAACGCCATGGTTTCTAAAAATAAATTTCCCTATCGCTTATAGGTTCTGAGCTCTCCCTACTAACTCATTTCGATTGATCACCCTGTAGGTACATAATAAAAGAAAGTCGTGCTAGTTACAGCATTTATTCCTTTTTAAGACACATTAGGTACATTAGGTAGGTACTTACAACTGAGCCCCGAGCACGAATATTCGAATCCTACTTAGCGTAATCGTGCCATCGAGAAAATTCATATTAAATTTACTTAAATTACTTTTTGTACTTACCAAAAACGCTTACGGGGGCGCTTCACTTGATTACGTTCATGATGATGATGATGTGTGGGGACGCCTGGCTGGATCAGGCGGGCTGTCGATCGTCTTGTGCGTTCATTCAGCCCAGTTCCCCGTGGTTTGGAGCCGACGGTTACTGCCCCAGCGGCGCTCCCACGCAGCATCTCTCCTCGAGTCTCCTCGTTCTCCTGCTGAACATAAGGACATCTTTTAGGTTGACATCCTTAAGTTCGTCTTCTCTCAGCTCATCACTTCCGAATGCCTCGCGTCGCGCAGCCGCATACATGAAGCACTCGGCTAGGACATGCTTGCTCGTCTCCTCCTTCCCACAGTGTGGGCAGGAGGAGTCGCTTTTAATTCCCATGATACTTAGGTGTCTGTTTAATACATTATGTCCAGTGATTATACCTGTCATAAGTCTTAAGCTACTCTTACCTAGGTTTAGTAGATACCTGGTTCTTCTTTGGTTGATACTACCCATCATCATCGTTGACTGACGGCAGCCCGCCTCCTGTCTCCATTCTGCGTTTGCTTCCTGCTCCTTGAGTTTGTCCATAACTCCTTTAGTGACGTCCGCTGAGATTGGAAGTACTGGTTCTGGGCCTATAAATTCCATTCCAGCTCCCTCCCTGGCGAGTTCGTCTGCTTTCTCGTTGCCCATTACTCCCTGATGTCCCGGTACCCAGGCCACCGTAACCTTTGTGCGGTCGCTCAGTTCATTAAGCGCCTCTCTACATTCCCTCACCAGTGAGGAGCTAATTGTTGGTTTCTTCAGCGCTTTTAATGCTGCCTGACTGTCCGAGTATATCACCACCGATCCCACATCCCGCCCCTCCCTTAGGCTTTTTTGTATCATATGGGTGCATTTTGTCACCGCATATATTTCTGCCTGGAAGACACTGGCGTATTTCCCTAGTGGTGATGACTCTCTTGCTCTTAGTTTGGGTATAATTACACCCGCTCCGGCTTGTTGGGTCGTTTTCCTTCTTGAACCATCCGTGAAACAGATGGTTGTCGGGTGTTCGACCTCTACCTTCCAGTTCTCTCTTTCTCCAATATGTACTCGATACTTCTTGTCGAAGGTCTTCTGTTTCTTAATGAGGTCATTGTGTCCAGTCATCATTCCTAACTTCGTTGCCACCTCCTTCTGTATAAGTACATGCCTCTTATCGGTGTGGTTTCCTTTCCACTCCCCGCATGCATTCATTCTATGCCACTGTTCCATGGCTCTCTTTTCTACTTCTAAGTGTAAGGCCTTGAGACCCAGCATAACCTCCATTGCTTTCGTGGGGGTGGTTCTCATCGCCCCAGTTAACATGAGGCATGCTAGTCTTTGCACCTTGTTCAGCTCTTTTTGATACTCTTTGATTCGGGCCCTGTGCCACCACACTATAGCTCCATAGAGCACTCTTGGCAGTATGACCGCTTTGTATATCCAATTTACCATTGGCGGTTTGAGGCCCCATCTCCTTTCCACTGCCCTTTTACATTGACATAGTGTCCTAATCGCTTTTGCAGCTTGTTCTTTTATGTGTGTCTTATATCTGAGGGTATTGTCCAATGTCACCCCCAGATATTTTATCTCTTTCAGTACTTCAAGGTTCTCACCGTGAATGCTAATTGGTGTCATCTTCTCTATCTTCCTTTTGTTGGTAAATAACACCACCTTCGTTTTTGCCGGGTTGAGGTCTAGTCCTCTACCCCTGCACCATTCTAATGTCTGTGCGATTCCTCTACTCATGATCCCTCTGACAATGTTCAGGACCGTGCCCTGGACTAATATTACCCCATCGTCAGAGTAAGCTTGCATGTAGATTCCTCCTTTATTTAATTTCCTTATCAGAGAATCCAGTAGTAGGCACCACATAAGAGGGGACAAACATCCCCCCTGCGGGAATCCCCTTCTGGGTCTGATGCTCTTCGTGGTTCCGCCCAGTTGAGCTGTTATAACCCTTTCCCTGAGCATCTTCGTTATCCACCTTCCTATGGTCGGGTTGATCCCCTCTCTCACTAGACTTTCTTCAACCGCCGTGTGTGTTGCTTTGTCGAATGCTCCTTCTACATCGAAGAAGCATCCTAGTATGTATTGTTTAGCTTCTAGAGCTCTCTCCACTCTAATAGTTAGGTGGTGCTGAGCCGTCTCTGTTGATTTCCCCGCTATGTATGCGTGCTGATTGCTGTGTAGCGGTTTCTCACTGCATCCTATTTTATGTCTCAAGTGTGTGTCTATCATTTTTTCCAGTGTCTTTAACACGAACGATGATATACTTATGCTTCTAAACGCTTTCGCATCCTGATATGTCTTCTTTCCCGGTTTCGGCAGGAAGACCGCTCTTACTTCCCTCCATTTCTTAGGGATATATCCCCACGCTATACTACCCTGATATATTGCTATCAGGGTCTCTTTTATATATCTGTAACCTTTCTGGAGTAGCGCAGGTATTACCCCGTCTGGTCCCGCTGCCTTGAAGGGGGCGAAGGATCCAATTGCCCAGTCCAGTATTTCCTCCCTCACCACCTCTTCGGCAGCCCCCCAATTCGGTGTTCGGTTTCCCACCTGTTCTTCCTCCTCTGTTGGTGCCTCTTCACTCTCTGGGAAGTGTGTTCTTAGCATGATTTGCAGAACCTCTTCCGGATCCGTGATCAAGTTCTCTCCCATCTTCAAGCTTCCTAATCGGCACGTACGTTCGCCAGCTAGTAGCTTAACTATACGCGCTCCTTCCGAGTACTTTTGTATTTCTTCTGTATATGTCCTCCAGCCTTTGCGGCTTGTCTGCTCTCTTAGCCTGGAGTACTTGTTCCTTACTTTCCTGTACGCGTCCCAGCTTTGAGTGTCGCCTTTCTTGATGGCTATCCTCATTGCCCTGCGCGTACCTTTCCTCAACTTTTGCATCTCCTTGTTCCACCAAGGCTGCCCACTGCCGGAACGTATCTCTCTTTCCGGACATGCCTTATGGTATGCCTCTATTATATCACTTCTGAGTCTAGATGCGCGCTTTTCCAGGTCCCCTATGCTCTTGCATTTCCCTGTTTCAGACACATTTTTGCTCAATTCTTCCTCGTACTTCGCCCAGTCAGTTTTCCTTGGGTTTCTTGTCTTAACTGATTCTACCGTGTCTTCTATGCTGAAAAGTAGTCTTCTGTGGTCAGACATACTGTCCTCGGTGTCCACCCTCCAGCTTCTGATCTTTTCGCTCACTCCCTTCGTTGCTAGCGTGATGTCTAGCACCTCTCTCCTTGCCCTAGTTACAAAAGTGGGTGTGTCCCCCTCATTAATTATATCTAGGTCATTGCTTATTATAAAATCTAAGAGTGATTCTCCCCTGCCGTTAGTGTCGCTGCTCCCCCACACCTCGTGGTGTGCGTTAGCGTCGCAACCAACGACTAGGGGGATTTCCTTACCTTTGTACCTAAGTACCATTTCTTCGAGTTCCCTTGTTGGTGCTGTATCCTCACTCGGTAGATAACATGATGCCAGTGCCACCTTGTGTTTTCTCCCTTCCGTGTCGATGAAGATAGTCTCCACTACCATTAGGTCTCTGCAACATATGGTCATAACACAGCCCATATTTCTCACATTATTGCTTACATATATACATGTCCTGGGGGGGTCTCTCACCGTTCCTTTCGTAGTGAAGCTCCCCCCCAGATGTCCCAGGCCTGCCACCTGATTCTTCCATACATAAGGTTCTTGCATCAGTGCGATTTCTACTTTATTCCTCGCAACAAATTGCCCTAGTTCGGACATTGCATCTTTGCAGTGTTGGAGGTTTACTTGGCATATATCTGTTTGTGTTTTTGTGTGTTTGTGATTGTGTTTGTGTAGTGTGTTAAATGTTTGTGTCGTCATTGCTGTATCTGTGTAGTTTGTCCCTGCACCTTCACTCGGAGAGTTCACCCACATCCTCACGAGTGACGACGTGTGTTGACCCCTCCTGTTCCAGTGCAGGTACTATGTTGGGCGGTTCCCCCCCTTCCGGCTCTGGCTTATTTGAAGGCTGGGGCCTTATGATTCGGGCCCGAACTTTGGTGGCCGAGAAGAAGAGGGTGATGGTATTCACCTCCCCCCACCCCTCCCCCACCGTCAGCGGTACCGCAAATACCAGCCTCACGCCGCTTCCCAGTCCCTCCTGGTTCACCAGTCTCCATCTATCCAGCTGCAGTTCGGCTCTGTCGCTGTTCTGAATCGCCAGCATTTCCAGAAACCGAGCTGTGTCTGGCTCTCCCGGTACCCATATATGTACCCTCATCCTTTCCAACTTCCGAACCACGATCCGGTGTCCGTCAATTACGCCGAAGTCCCGACTCAAGAGCCACTCCCCCGATTCCGCCGTTGCTGGTGTCACAAGGAAAAATCCCTCTGCCACCAGCCCCGACGCCACGAATTGGGGGCCTCTCTCGCCAGTCCTCCCATCCCATATGCGCAAGACTTCTACCTCAATCAAGTTCGTCAGCTTCTTCCTGATGAGTTTCGCCAGGGCCTCATCCACCAAAACGCCATCCTCTCGGCGGACTATCACGGCAAGGTCACGATTCGCCTTCGCCTCATCTCGTGGCCCCGCCGCGACCGCCCCACCCAGATCCTGACGTTTCGCTGAGGCTTCCCCGGTTGTCCCTCATCGGTACTTTGCCTCTTGAGCTTCAGGCTTCGCACAGCAGCGGAGGGGATCGATCCGCTTGGCACTGGACCTGCGGCTCCCTCCCCTCCCCTCCCACGCTCAGCCCTAGCTGCAAGTCTTCTTGCCCTTCTCGCCCTCTTTTTCTCTTCCTTCGACCTATACACCTGAAAGGGGTTCTCCGCCTGTGTGTCCTTCCCCCCCCCCGGTTGTCCCTACCGGCGAAGGTGACCTCAGCAGTTCTTCCTCACCTATCTTGAGGCCTCCCATTTTAAGGTGGACATCTGGGGGTCCTCGTCTCTCCGTAGAACTCCTGTTCCCTTCAGTTCCTGCCATAGCAGTTGCAGCACTTGCTGAATTTTTAAAATCGCTCATATTGCTGATCTATATATGGGAAGAGAAAGTTAAGAAGATGGCAGTGCTCCCTTACCATCCCCCAGCTACGTTTCACGTACGCAGTGAGCGCCACCTCTCCTGCGCACAGTCGTTCGCAGCAGCGATTGTGCCGAGTGGGCTCGCCAGCATAGGATGAGTAGCTTCTGTGGTGCTTGTGTGACCGTTTGAGGGGTCCGCCGGCATTCCGATTCACCTCTGGGTCGTCGCTAGTGACACCCCAGGGCTCCTCTCCATACCCGCTTCCCCCTCCCGCCCCTCCGTTCCTGGTTCCGAGGGGCATTTGCTTCACCCAGCTGTATCTCTAGTGACACCACTGGGTTCCCCGAACACCTCCTCTTTCCCATCACGGACTGCACACACAGACCCTACCCCCCCGCCCCTCGTCCGCTCGCAAGCCCAATCTGCACCAACCCCCCGCTGCCCACAGCCGGCTGTGAGGGTCTTCGGCACGTCCTCCCACCACTGACCCTGGGGGTTTTTCGGGATGGGCGCGTTGCTATACCGAAGAGGTCCGATATGTCAACGCGACCTGTGCACTCCTCTTTTGCCCGGGCTTGTGACCGGCTCCATACCGAACCCTAACCAGCCATTGAGGCCTATCAGTAGTCCGTTATCGAGGCAGAGTTACTTGATTACGTTACGTAGCATTCCAATATTCGCGCTCGGGGCACTGACTCAGTCGAGCATTGCTTTAGACCGAGGCGTTCTGTTGAAACCAACCTGCTAACTCTGGTTGACTCCATCTCTGAGCATTTGGATAAGGGTATACAGGTTGACGTGTTGTACTTCGACTTTAAAAACGCCTTTGACCGCGTCGATAACGATATCCTTCACAGGAAGTTATGCGACATTGGTTTCTCGCCTTTACTTCTTAAATTCTTTGCCAGTTATTTACGCGATCGGCAGCAGTAGGTCAAGCACGACTTTTACGAATCCTGCGTCACGTAAAGTCGAATAGTAAACGTTAGCGAGTTTGTATGACGTTTGGAACAGCGCCCGCCCGTGATCGTATTTGGAACTAAACAATAGTATGAGGTTTCTCGATCTCGATACGATAACCGTAACGTTACGCAGCATTCGTTAAGTCGTGCTTGACCTACAGTATGTGCAACACGGATGCTTTGTCTCAGAAACTTATCACACCAGATCTGGGGTCAGCCAGGGTTCAATATTGGGCCCATTAATTTTTGGCATCATGATTAATGACCTCGCCGAGGTGCTGAGGTGCGCTGGATGCCTGCTGTATGCCGACGACCTTAAACTTATTTACGGTATTCAGCGGAAGTCTGACTGTCGCTCGCTACAGCAAGACATTGACCGAGTGTTTCAGTGGAGTGCCGAAAACAGACTTCTTTTCAATGCATCCAAATGTTCCGTCATGACCTTCAGTCGTGCTCACCATCCTATTATTGCCTCCTATGAACTAGGGACCGTGCCCATTGTGCGCGTTAACTCAGTTAGAGATTTGGGAGTAATTTTTGATTCGCACCTCAGCTTTCATAACCATATGAAGATGCTCGCTGCCAAGTGCTATCGGAGACTCGGGTTTGTTGTCCGTAACGCACGGGAATTTTCTGATCCCAGAGTGATTAAACTAGTTTACACTGCTCTGGTCAGGAGTAAACTGGAGGCGGCTTCTGTCGTGTGGAGTCCCCACGAGTCTACTTACGTCCTGCTTCTGGAGAAAATTCAAAAAGCCTTCCTCCGGTTTTTATATAAAAAAAAAAAAAACCATGCTGGTACTATCCATTCATGTACCCAACGAAGTTCTTGCTCGGTGTGTTAGGTTTTAATTCTTTGAAGGTAAGGCGTAGTTACGCGCTTCTAACCATGGCTTGTGGTATCTTGCGTGGGGACTCCGACAGCGTCGAGTTGGTGGCGCAACTGGTGCGCCTGCACGTCCCGCCCCTGACTAAATTTAGTTTTAGGCCGCGTCACCGCCATCTACTGGCGGAGCCGTCCGCGCGTACCGTTGCTCGCAGGCAGTCGCCGCTGGTCCGCGCGCTGCACTTTGTGAATGCGCTTCTAGCATCAGCTCCAGAGTGTGACGTGTTTGCTGGTCGCTGGAGGAAAGTCTGCGATGAATGCTTGCGGTTCTGTGAGGCGATGGATGCACGTCTCTCTTCCTGTATTTGAGTGTTATCTTTATTATTATCTTACTCTGTATATTTTCTGTACCAGTTGTTTGTTTGTCTTACTCAGTAACTTAGTTTAAACTGTTATGCTGTGTAAGTTTTTTATGAATAAATACATAAATAAAAATAAAAGTAAAAGGATCCGGAACCTGAAATTAACCTAAATAACTAAAGCATTTAAAATACACATACATTGTAATATAATACGTACCTATAGTATAATGTTAATTATGTTAATTTAGAGGGCAAGCACTGCTTTTTTTGGAACGCACGCCACTGAATAGGTATAGTAGAAAAACCTTTCCCACGTGCCAGGCAAAAATCACTCTTATGACAATGTCATAAACATTTTGACAGGGGGTAGCTTTTCTCACTTTAACTATACATACCTCCAAATTTCTACAGAACCCTCTGTTTTCGGGTCCGACACGCACTTGGTCGTTTTTTGCTTTTTTATGGATATTACAAAAGCGTTTGACTATGTAGATAAATCGATACTTATTATAAAGAAGAATTAAGAAGAATTCTGCTTGAAATCAATAGTGCAAATTCTTTTTCGGGAGCGTAGTTATATAAGTGACCTGTAATTCCACAAAACAAGTGATAATAAAATTCATACTTCATTGTGAACTAGCGTCTATTTGATTAGTAAATAGGTACAAAATAAGAAGTTTAATAATATACTAAGTACTCAAATGAAAGTAGTATTTATAAGTATTTTATCTACACACATATCATAAGTCCTCTATAATGCGTTCAGGAACCGTAGAAAATGACCAGCATTGCAGCACGTCGTCGCCTTCTCGCCGACAGCGCCACCCAACCACCACCAGCAGAAAAGTAATAGTAGTTTATGCAACTGCTACATAATGAGGGTCCTTGAAACACAAGCGTGTTTTTATGAAACGAGGCGTAGCTGAGTTTCATAATAGGATCACACGAGTGTTTTAAGGCCTAATTATGTGGAGTTGCATACATTACTATATCTACTCATATATTATAAGTACTCTAAGATGGGTTCAGAAGCCGAAGGCATATATCATACCCATACCTGTCACGAATTTGACTGTTTTTTTTATCATAGACAAACATATCGACCTGACGTTTCGTAAACTAATTTATTGAATCAGGCGTTACTTTGCGGAGGTCCATATTTATGAACTAAAAAACAATTACTTTGCTCACCCGCGACCACTAATGACAAATAGTTATATCTGTGCGGCAAATGTATGTTTCCATGCAACACCTCCACCTCCACTGCTACACGAATCAACACATGCCACACAGACCCAACTATCACCACCACCACTATACTAAACGCTGACGCGTTTCGGCACTCTCCACGAGGCCATTTACGAAGCACAACAACAACCGCTCAACATGCCACCACTTCCACTACTGACATATGTAAACCATGTACTCAACTTAGTTAATGACAAAACCAACGTACCCACTAATATTTTATAAATTCCAAACTACCCTTTTATGTAAGTCCTAAACTACCCTTTTTTAAGAAATGAATTCCAAACTACCATTTTTATTTTTAATCTACGCCAGGTACCCCGTTATTTTTAACCGAGTACGGTAAAAAGAGAAGTCATGTTCTCATTATTACTAAGACACATTATTAAAATTAGAACCAAGTCGTAACAAAGGCGAAGAAACCAAATTAACTTGTTCATTAATAATAGACCCCATGTTGTTGTACCTAATTATTTCCAATTGTTCTAAAACCGATAGCCGCAAACCCTTATCACAATAATGTAAAATTTCGTACGTATCTGAGTCTAACAACGAATGATTCGTTTCTAATAAATGCTTGGCAAAGTTTGATTTCTCTGGATGATCATGCCTACATGACGAGACATGCTCTTTAAATCTAGTATCAAAGCTTCGACCGGTTTGTCCAATGTATACTTGACTACAGTCGCCACAAGTGAGTTTATATACGCCCGACCTGTTCCCTTTATCCACCTTTTCTTTGTTATTACAAAGTCTAGAACGTAAAGAATTAGTAGTCTTAAAGGCAACATTGATGTTATTTGATTTTAAAATATTATAAATCTTGTCAGACAACCGGCCATTATAAGTAATACTAGATCTAAATTTGTTAGTAGGCTGAGATGGCAACGCAGAGTAAAGCATGCTATTCACTATCCGTCCCTGCTTCTTTTGAACCAGACTATTAACCATTGCTGTACTATAACCATTTGTTGTTGCTATCTGATATATAGTATGTAACTTAGAATCATAATGCTCTTTCGAAAGAGGTACAGTTAGTAGTCTATGTACATAACAATGGAAAGCAGCCAGTTTATGCTGCCATGGGTGAGTAGAATTTGCAGGTATGACAGTATCTGTGTACGTAGGCTTACGGTAAATTTGAAACTGGTGCCTATTATTTACTCTTGTAATAGTTAAATCCAGAAAATTTAATGAAACGATTTTCCTCTAATTCTCGTTTGAACTTTATTTTTGGATGTTTGTTATTGAGAGCACTAATAAACAAATCTAGCTGCCTCATACTCCCCTTCCAACATAAAATTAAATCATCAACATACCTATAATAATATACTAAATTGCTGTTCCCCACTATATATTGTTTTTCAAAGTTATCCATAAAAACGTCAGCCATTAAAGGACTAAGAGGTGACCCCATTGCTAAACCATCACTCTGCAAATAATATTGACCATTAAATCTGAAATAATTCTGATTCTGACTCTGATTTGTTTATTAGTGCTCTCAATAACAAATATCCAAAAATAAAGTTCAAACGAGAATTAGAGGAAAATCGTTCATTAAATTTTCTGGATTTAACTATTACAAGAGTAAATAATAGGCACCAGTTTCAAATTTACCGTAAGCCTACGTACACAGATACTGTCATACCTGCAAATTCTACTCACCCATGGCAGCATAAACTGGCTGCTTTCCATTGTTATGTACATAGACTACTAACTGTACCTCTTTCGAAAGAGCATTATGATTCTGAGTTACATACTATATATCAGATAGCAACAACAAATGGTTATAGTACAGCAATGGTTAATAGTCTGGTTCAAAAGAAGCAGGGACGGATAGTGAATAGCATGCTTTACTCTGCGTTG